>OV050032.1:193532040-194018709 GCA_920105625.2 Clusia tigrina
TTTTAGAGTGTTGTCCACAAGCCCGTTTGCCTCTATGGTAGTCATCTTGTACATCTGTTAATCTATAGAAACTAAGTGCACTGCATATGAAGAATGTTTCAGTGCCGTCGTCAATTTGTGAACTATTCCACATGACTTCCAAGCTTTTACAGGGATTCTAACCAACCTTTTACGGTGACCTCAATTGGACCTAAGCACTGGTTTGATGGCCTGCTTTTTACACAAGCAAATTGTACAACCAGATTATATTTCAAGGTGTCTAGGGTGGTCGCAGTATCTTTGACCTCATTGGATTCCAGATCGGCCAAATTCTCCAGTTTAATTATTCGGGTATAACGGAGTACTGCAATCTGCTCAGGATTCATATAGAGATTCTCTTCTAACTAACTCCACCAGTTTTTTAGCTTCTGTTATTACGGACTGCATTTACTCAGTGGTCATGGAGTCAGCTCACTCTGATGTCACTCCAAAAATTGACGAGTGTTGATAATCTGATAATGGGCGATCCATGTCCACTGCATTTGTAAGTCCGTCTGAACATTTTATGGGTTGAAACGCACACTTCAGCGGCTGAATTTTTATATCGTTAACTGGACACAAGTGGGCAATCATGCCTTTCTCTGTCCTCCTTCCTATTCCTAATAATTGCCTGCTCCTTCCTATTTCTAATAATTGGAATTGGATTTCTTGCAATTGTCGTTTTTTATATTTATATTACCACTTGTGTAGATAGGTGGGTAGGTAGGAGTGGCAGCCTAGTTTGCCACAAGTACACTGGTGCACTCCTAATGGCCCATTGTGATACCACGGTGTGGCGTCGTTCAAGCACTGACTAAAGATTCTCGTACTTAAAGATACTGGAAGTCAGCGCCAGGACAACACCGGGAAAGGCACGATTCTCCAATTATGTTGCAGGAAACCATCCTGATAGTTTGATGGACCTTGCTAAGTCCCTAATATTAATGGATGACAGTTCTGTCAGACCTGTGAGAAATGAGGCACCAAAGGGGCGATTTCTTCTTTTGCTCAAGGATGGGCAGTGACAAAAGAGGTGGAGAACCGTCTCGTCCTCCTCCTCGGACCACAGTCACGGCAGAAATCATTTTGAGTATAGGCTCAGTCTTTCTGCGTGCTTTCCCAATATGCAGTGGCCGGTCAAAACCGACACAGTGGTCGACAGAGATATGCGATCAAGTCGAAGAAGCTGGTGGGTTCTGTGTTTGTCCATTCGTGCCCAAGTTAGTGTAGCCGTGTGGCAGGATTCCTCTACGACCCAGGATTTGTAGGCGTCAGCCAGGTATTCCCGTTTGATATCGAGCTTGGCTGTTGTCAGTGGGATGCCGATATTTACGGAGGGCTGAATTTCGTGCAGAAGCGTTCCTGCTTGACAATCTCGCCCGCCTCACAGTTGCCGGGATGTCGCTATGTCCGGTAACCCAGACTAGGTGCACCCGAGAGTATCTTGAGAGCTCATTTAGAGAGGTTCGACGTGCCTGAACAAGTCTTGAGGGTGCCGTAGAGCCAAAAATAGATTTAATGGCAGCTTGGCTGTCTGAGAAGATGGATACATCGACTACGCCGATATCGCTACTCAGAATCTATTTAGCTGCGTGATAAATGGCCATGACCTCAGCCTGAATAACGTTGCAATAGTCAAGGAAACGAAGCGATATTTTTAGGTCCAGTTTTTCGGAAAAGATACTGCTACCGACTCTACCTCTACGCTTAGAACCGTCGGTATAGCCCATTTCGCCGACGATTATGTCTTTTGAAGTCCAGTCATTTCTGCTTGGAATAGTGAGCTCGAACTCCCTGTTCAAATCGGGATAGACCGACACATAATCGATAAAAATCAGAACAGCTGAATCCTGATTCGGAATAGAGGCATGTCCCGTCAGAGTTAAGCGCCAGTGCCAAAGAGCGTTAAGTCTAATCGCTGTCATCTTGGCTTGTTGCTTAACCAGGAGCCCCGAAGGGTTCCAGTGAAACATGACAAAAAGAGCTTTCGTCGGTGTGGTACGAAGAGCGCCAATGGCCAGTAGAGCAATAGATCTTCTGATTTTATCGAGAGGTTTGATATTGCAGGCTTTTTCGAGAGCTTGCCACAAATAGACCGACCCGTATACCAGGTTGGGTTCGACGACGGCCGAGCACGACTCGAGAACGAAGTCCCCGTTTTGCTCCAATTGCTCTTATACACCAGTATATGGCGCATGTTGCGTTACGGGCCCTCTCAGCTAGACTGGCTTTGCAATTAAGCTTTGGGTCGAGAATCAGACCTGAATACTTCGCGTGCCTTTTCTTCTCTTTTTCCCCACCTTTTTTCAAATGTTCTTTTTTTTTAAATCATGCTTAATTGCATTTTTGAACTTTCTTCATTTAACTAAGCAGCAATAAGAGTTGCAGTTATCTCAATCGCTATCTCTATCTCTCTCTCTCTCTCTCTCTCTCTCTCTGTATATATCTATCTGCCTGTATATCTCTCTCTATCTATCTATCTATCTATCTATCTCTCTATCTCTCCCTCTCTCTCTTCCTCTCTCTCTCTCTCTGTCTCTCTCTATCTCTCTCTGTCTCTATCTCTCTCTTTCTTGACTCACTATCTATAACTTGAATATTGTGCTTATTGTTATGGGATTTTTGGATCTAGTTTTGATCTGAGGGTCATTTGCTGCAGCCACAGCCAAAAATAGTCAAAAGATGAGTCCATGTCCCAAAAGATGATGCATCCCAGTGGATGCTCTGTTCAGTGTTTGCCATTGCGGTCGATTTATGAGCTGTCAAGTATATTCACTATATACTCTTTTGTTTACAGGTTACTCTACATCCAGCTGGCTATCGAACAAAATATCACAGGAATCTAAACATCTCCGTAAATCCATCGGTGGTGAGAACAGAAAAAGTCGGTGTTGCTAAATGATGAAAAGTAGGTAAACTGCCTCTAATTTGATTCTGGATGTCAACCTGTGAGGTTCTCAAATCCTTCAAATACACAGTTTTATGTGACCGACTATTTAACGACTCCCCGACTGTGTGGTGTAGTTTTGATGAGATTATCACGTTGTGCAGCAGTCACGAAAAGAGTCACTTTATCGAAGTACGAGAGTCCTCATTATGTGGACTTAAAGGGTGAATTCGAAGGAAACGCTATGCAGCTCCTGTGATGCCTGCCAATGCCTGTATTGCCCATGAAAGCACAATCCCTCTCATTAATAGAGTATTATAACATAAAATCATGCAGATCAATTGGCAGCTCGATTTGAATTGAGGTTTTCTAACTTACGAGGAGGGGTTGCTACATGTGGCATTCAATAACACGGTTGCCACGCCTTAAAATCTCTTTATGCAATGAGGCTTCAGTGTTGAATATTGAAGTGTCGCACATGCATCACCAACGCAGTAGCAATTCGCCTCACCACAAGTGCGGCACTTCATTATTTGGGTTCGTTGCTAAAGCTCCAACACACAACATTGTTTCAGTGAAGTTCGGATGCGCTTTCACTTACAATTTAATGGTGTCAGCTTTAATGACGGTATAAAAATTTGGCATGATCTCTGTGATTGTTTACATTGGGTATATACATACATTGCTGAGGGCAACCCATTTGTATGCGAAATGCTGTGAAACATTCTCATTAAAGGCGACTAACCCGAACCGCAACAAAATTCACGAGGCACTCAAAGTGAGCAGTTGGAAAAGCATCGAATACAAGTAACTCCCTAGCAAGAAACTAAGGTGTACTCCAATGAAGCTGTTCACAGGACCACTGAGATAAGACCGAAGGAATCAAACTATACTACCTAACGCTCTATTTGGTTCTATTTTCCAGTTATTCGCTTTTCGCCTTTCTTTTGGCTCCTATTAGCCCCCCACTATGTAGCGGGACCTAATCTTAAGTTTGTCTCTGTATAGCACAAATCTATGAAATTGATATACAATATTCTTAAGAGTTTTTGGTAGGGGGGAAGTGTGATTGGTGAGTCATATCTTCAATATTCACATGATTTTTTTCCACCGATTTCTGAGTATTTTTAAAGGAAATACATGTTTGAAATCCTATTTAAACATGAGGCATTAAATCCATGGAAGTATTCACGGTAGAACTGAGTGAAAAAGCTTCGGGATTTCTGAAGATATGTGAGTGGACCCCCAGGATTAAATGAGTATACCTGGGGAAGGATGTGTTGTTGCAGCTGATGAGGACCAAGATTTATGTCGAACATATCTATATAGATATAGAATGAGATTTGACAAATTTAGTGAATGTGAATTTAAGTGAAAATCCCTTTTACTGATGGGGTTCTGAAGACTACTGAGTAGGTTGAAGTGATTCTTTGAGGACTTCATAGGGAAATCAATAGTTCTACAGTTATTAAAGTGACTACGTAACGGATCAATTCACATATGGTACAATAGACTAATGGTACAATAGACTATTGGAATAATAGACTAATGATGCAATAGACTAATGGTTCAATAGACTAATGATACAATAGACTAATGGTACAATATACTAATGGTTCAATAGACTAATGATACAATAGACTAATGGTACAATAGACTAATGGTACAATAGACTAATGATACAATAGACTAATGATACAATAGAGTAATGGAATAATAGACTAATGATACAACAGACTAATGATACAATAGAGTCGTGGAATAATAGACTGATGGAATAATAGACTAATGGAATAATAGACTAATGGTACAATAGACTAATGATACAATAGACTAATGGAATAATAGACTAATGGTACAATAGACTAATGGTTCTATAGACTAATGATTCAATACACTAATGATTCAATAGACTAATGGTTCAACAGACTAATGGTACAATAGACTAATGATACAATAGAATAATGATACAATAGAGTAATGATACAATAGAATAATGATACAATAGACTAATGGTACAATATACTAATGGTACAATAGACTAATGGTACAATAGACTAATGGTTCAATAAACTAATGGTACAATAGACTAATGATACAATAGAGTAGTGAAATAACAGACTAATGGAACGCCGAGTTTGAACAACTGGAGATTTCTGAAGTGTTCTGACTGACTTTATCAGCGGATTCGGTGGAGTTTCACTAATGGATTTCTCAAGATATGTGAAAAATCCGTGCTGATCTCTTAAGAAGTTAGTGGGGCAATGAAGTTGGAAGGTTGGGAGTGTCCCCAAACCAGTAAGGAGACTAAATAACGTAACAACAGGTCCACGAGTTTCAACAACTGGCAGGGGCTAACTCGAATAATCGATGTAAAGGAGTTCAGTAGATTTTTTGTGAGGTCGTTCATATAGAGAGCAGGAGTCGAGTTGACCTGGGGATGTGAGTACTGACAACCAAATTTTATACAAGAACACGCCTACTATTAGAATACGAGTAGGTCTCTGAGATTTCACAACTGGAGCTGGGCTGTTCCTCCTGACTAACCTAAACAAACCGACACCAGCCGAAGATCGACATTCCTAAGAACATGTTGTCGTCAGCTATGTGCATGATGCCATTCCTATAAGAACCGCTAAATGGGTTGGCGTAGGGAGCAAAAACAATGACAACAACAACAATAAACTGAACTTATTGCCCACATAACTGGCACAGAATTGTACCATGCGAATAAAGTTGTGAAGGATGTGCGCGCTCCCCCCGAACTGCAACAATTCTTTCTCAAGCTTTAGAATTGGGAAGGAAGGGCAAGACACGAATGCACGTTGCAGACACTTGCACCATGGAAAAGTGAAAAATAACTGCCGGAAAGAGATTCGAAAGCGAAAGTGTTGTAGCGCGGCATTGCGGCATCGTGGTGGCGGGCCAGCAGGACAGGGAGTGGGTGCGGGCGGGTGTGTAATAACATAGCCCGGCTGTGGTTAAGCGCACGCACTTACAAAATCCTTTTAAGCATAATGCTCTGGCACTTTGTTCTTGTTAGCGTGGCATTTTTCATGCCAGCACATTAAGAAGGCGGGAATGGTGCGCGTATCAAAGGATGTTTCCTGCCACTCGCTGTGTGCATGGTTGGCTGGTTGGTTAGTTACTAGGTGGGTGAGTGGCATAGCGTACGGAAGCACGCGAAGGAGACGTTAGTTGACGGTTGCGGTGTGACTACACATAAATACGCGCCCAATGACGAGGCACGAACACAAAAGAAGGTCAGAGCGTGTCGGTTCGGTTTGGTTTGATTTGTTGTGGCAAGAAATTTTTTGTATTATTTTTATTTCGGATTTCTCCGACCAAAGTCACGTGCATTTGCATGATGTTCTCCTCTTCTTTTTGTGGTTATTTTTGACTATTATTTAAATAACTGAATATTTGGGAGTTTGCGGTAGTAGCAATGAACAAGCGAGGCAGGAGCAAAAACCCAAAATGAGCGAGTAGCACTGCTCTGTGAAGTCGATAAGCGGCAAAATGAAAAGGTACTCAAGGCACTGAAAATGGTAGGTACGGCTCCTGGTACTGTGTGGTAGGTAGATGGGGAGCACTTTGGTGGGTGTTGCGTTGCCGAATTCCACACGACTGGCTGCCGTACACTCTCAGCTAGTTGTGCTGACTCCTGGCTGGGCAAATTAAATACGCTGAAAGCTTCCAGCAGTGCCAGTGAATTCTCTGCATTCGTTGGCGTGGCACTGCAGCCCAGCAGTATGTGCACTTGTTTGTCTAATGCCGCCACTGACTCCATGGCACTCGCGGGCTCTTTCTTGACGCCTTTTTTCGTTTGTTGTGTTGCCTGCACTCAGGCTTGGACCCGCTCTGCTGCGCTTGCCTTATTGCAATCTGCTGCCAGCAGCCTTCAATTTCTTAGCGAAAGTGCTAATTCTGTTGCCAATTTTAGTGCGCAGCTGTGTCAATGCAGAATGCGGATTCTGTTCAACATTTTTAAATGGCATTAATTCCCACCGCAAACAAATGGAATGCCTGACAGGCAGCAGAGTAAGCGTTGCTTCTGAAGCTGCCGTTGGAGTCGTTGTAATGGCCCCACTTATGAATACCTCCGACGTTCTTTGTACCTTTGTTACCAATCTGTTGTATGGAGACTTGCTTCTGACCGTCCACGAAACAAGCTCCCCATAAAAAAGGATTGAAAGTACCACAGCTGTGCATATCCAGTAGACTACCTTTGGCTGTAACCACCATTTCTTTCGTATCACTCTTTTCCAGGAGTATAGAACTACTTCAGCCTTCCGAATGCGCTCATTTACATTAGTCTGCCAGTTCCGCTTCCTATCCAGGTAAACCCAGATACCTAGTTTCTTATACATGATTGATAGCTACGCCCATTAGTGTTGGAGCAATAAATTGTGGTGTTTTATACTTCCTAGTGAAGAGCACAAGCTTAGTCTTGGATGGATGGATGGACCCTCAACCAGCTACCCGTAGCCCATTTGGAGAATGTGTTGAGCATGCGTGGCAGGAAGTCTCTCAGTGTTGATACATACTTGGTCGAGATGCTAACATCGTCCTCATACGCAACGACCTGGCACCCCTCCCTGTCCACTTTCAGAGCAGCTCATTTACCGTAAGATTCCAGATCAGAGGTGAAAGAACCTCACCTTGACACGTGCCACTGCGCACGGCCAATCCCAGCCGTGAGCAGATTATCCCGCCCTTAAGCATATTTTCAATCCACTTGCTAATAGTGCGGTCTACCTCCAAGTCACGCAGCGCTCCGGTCATTGCGTCTGGTATTGTTAAAAGCTCCCTCAATGTCCAGAAAAGCAAATAAAGAATGCTCCTTGTTCTGCAGGGAGTACTCAATATTGGAACTGAAGGAATGTAATGCGGTTTCTACCGTTTTGTCCTTGCTCTGCAGGGAGTACTCAATACTGCAACTTAAGGAGTGTAATGCGGTTTCTACCGTTTTGTCCTTGCTCTGCAGGGAGTACTCAATATTGGAAGTTAAGGAGTGTAATGCGGTTTTTACCCTTTTGTCCTTGCTCTGCAGGGAGTACTCAATACTGGAAGTTAAGGAGTGTAATGCGGTTTCTACCGTTTTGTCCTTGCTCTGCAGGGAGTACTCAATATTGGAAGTTAAGGAGTGTAATGCAGTTTCTACTCATTTATCCTTGTTCTGCAGGGAGTACTCAATACTGGAAGTTAAGGAATGTAATGCGGATTCTACCGTTTTATCCTTGAAGTAGGCATGCTGAGACATTGACAGTTTCTGTCTATCTATAGTGAGCCTCAAGTAAATATCTATCTATCTTAGAGATCTAAAATACAAGGTGGGACAGATTTCGCTTTCGCTGCTACCAGAGCTGGTCTTGGTATAGGGCCGTAGTATTTTAGTCGTGTCTCAGTGACCTCTTTGGACCTGAGTGTGTCGATTAAAGCTGTCCAATTTTTTCCTTTCTTGATCATCTCTTCAATAAAATATCTCTATACCAGTTTATCTCTAAAGTTCCTTATGTTCCGATGTTCCAACTGGCAATCACGATGATATCAGGTGTTCCTCTGTTTATTAATCAAAGAGAGTGTTAAGACCGTCGATCATAATGCTCATACCCAACTTGGTGATTAGGATACTTGCAGATTCCATTGTGTAGATTCTGCTCTGAGGAAATCTCTTCATCGACATCCCTTTCACTAGGGAATCAGTAGATGAGCAAAGCTTTTCATGTTGGTGGATCAAATTGGCATAGAACTCTTATCCCTCTGAAAGTACGTTGTCGTAAGAGTTCGCAAGCAAAACACTAAGAAGTCGAAAGTTCATTGTAAGCACGCTCCTGGTTCATGAGCACTCAGAGATTTTGTGAAGTAACTGCTTACAAAATGGCAACTTGCTCGCTGTGGTGGGGATGTAGCTATCCCTATCGCGATGGACTTCATCGCTGTTCTGTACTCATTTTTCCTTCCAACCGGTGTTAATGAAAACTACGTGGATGGCAGTTGTTTTCCGTATACCTTCAATGAGTCCCTATCTGCAAACCTCGATCTTGTGCCGATTAACGATTAATTATTGAGGGTTTATCGAACGGTGATCGGCCATCATCGATCGAGGTTCTCCATAGCGGCTCATGGATGAATGAATGAATGAAATAAAGAGGGAAAATGTATCTCGACCAATTTGATCTATTGTACTCTCCTGCACCTATTAAAGGTCTTCTATTAGTCCAACAGTTCTAAGGAAGCTTAGCACTGAGATAGCGGCTCATAATCGGTTTGTGGCGGCAACTCACTCCACCGATTCTTCCCAACTCGCAATCAAGGCCTAAAATCTCCACTTCTTCATTGCGCCCTTTATCCAGTTGATCACTTGTGCATATTTTATTTTCTAATTCCAATGATTTCATTTTGTCCAGATCGATCAATAATGTATATAACCTTACCATATCTGTAGGTAAACAGTGCGGAGTATTTCTCGATATGTTTTTGTAGCGAAGACAGCACTCGAAATGACGAAGAATTCATTGCAGCGATCAAAGGCGTCACGTTATCGTAAGTTGAAATCGGTTCAGCAACTTGTTTACAGCGACTCAATTCCCCCATTTCCGCAGATCCGCCTTAAATCAGGTGCTTAAACGGAGAAATTTAACTATCTCGGAGGTGGTCATCACCGACAGTGACGCCGTGACGGAGGCCACACTTATCGAAACTGGTGCGTATAGAAAGTCTCCGGTGGGATGATTTGTGTTTATAATGCCTCTTTGGCCATAATTGTTCCAGCAGGTCTCAATGTGAAAGTCTGTCCTCTGGACGAAAATACTGATGTGGAATATTTGGCGGGTCATCATTTGGTGATCACCGTCCCCAGTAACAATCGTAAATTACTCCAGAAGGCCGCCTCATTTGTTAGTTTTTGTGTTCTTGTTCCTCCTCCAGTGGGCACACAAATTTAACCGAATACCTCATTTCCAGGGTTCACGATCACGTCCACCGCGTCTGCACTCCTCCGCGTCGACCGAGGAGAGCACCGAAACTGTGGCGACAGCTAGTCTGAATATGAAACAACGCTGGGCCAACATCTTCAGCATCAAGAATCCCCAACAGAATTACTTGTGTGACTTGCTTAACCAGTATGCGCGGAGTGGTGTGCCCCAGAACGACATCCCTCTCGACTTCGATCACCCACACTTAGAGGCAGCATTGGAATACCTGCACAATATTAACAAATCGTGGAGAGAGCTGGTAAGCCACCCAGAATTAAGCGAGGTGGAGGTGCAAATTCAGACGGCCATATGGGAGCTGGTGACAACAGAAATCTATTACATCCACGCGCTGAAGACCGTCACAGAAGTAAGTGCCCGTAGATTGTGGACTGGCCAGCATGGTGCTGGAATGTATCTCTCTCTATCCTTATTATTTTCTTTATAGCTTTTCCTTGCCACCCTGGAAGCACTGAAAGCCGCCAAACTCCTACTCGATGTGAATCAGAACCGTCTGTTTTCGAATGTTCGCGAAATATGCGCCGTGAACATTATGTTCTGGGCACTCTATTTGTACCCAATGGTGGAGAACAGTTTGCGAACAGGATCGCCGATGCACATACGGTTCTTCCAGGAGGGCTTCATGCAATTCGCAACGATCTTCGCTCCGTACCAAAGGTATTGTGCCGACCAGAGCACCTGCCAGCATTACTGCAAGGAGTTGAATCGCACCGATTCCCTATTCACCTTATATTTGGCGTGGTGCGAGTCTCAGAAGATGTGCAACCGTCTCCGTCTGGCCGACATACTCGTGCGGCCCATGCAGCGTTTGACGAAGTACAGTTTATTGCTCGCCGCAATAAAAAGACACCTGTCTGATGCGGAAGATGCCGAGACCATTGAGGCCATGGCGAGTATGGTATGTGGCTCCATCCATTGACACTCTCGCAGCTCTTTAAAATCTTACCCACTTCGGTGGCCTTGCTTTTCAGATACACATTGTGGAAAGCTTTGTGGGCAGTGTGAACAACCATTTGACCACGCGTCAAGAGGCCGAACGATTGAGGGGTGTGATGGCCCGTATTGAGGCCTACGAAATTGTGGTGAGTTTTTTTTGCCAGTGTATTTCATTGTGCTCAACGCCCAACTGCCAAGCTTCAAATGTACGTGCTTCTGTTGTCTTCCTGCAGTACTCGAACAATGACCAACTGGACCAGCTAATCAGGCAATTCAACTTCAAGCTTGACTTGTGCGCACCCATGAGTGAGTGCGAAACAGGTGAATTCCGTCATCTGTTCATGGAAGGCGACCTCAAGTACAAGGACAGCATAGGCAAAGGCGATGTTCATTGCTTTTTGCTAACGGACATTTTGCTAGTCTGCAAATCAATAACCAAAAAGTTGACGGGGGCTTTGAAGGTGATCCGCCAGCCGTATTTTACCGACCGTCTGGTCGTGGAGCTGGTTAATAACGTGATGCACTGCGTCTACCTGAACGAGTTCGAGTTGGCTGTGGCGGCGTTCACGCTGCAATCCTCGGAAGCCCTGAACTGGTTCGAGGCATTGAAGCGCACCAAAGCGATCTACAGTCGGCTGAAACAGTCCACTTCTGAACGTTTGGGCGGCAGCGGCACCAGTGGGGACACCGCAGATTCGTCAGGTGTCAAAAAATCGACAGCCAACTCCCCAGCCTGCAGTCATGTATCCAGTGCCAATAACAGTCAAAGTGGCTCGGTCGAATGGATAGATTCGCGGAATATATCCGTAGACTTTGACAAGATGAATTCGATGTCGAGCGAGGAGTGCTTGAATTTGCTTGGTGAGTGATATAAGTAAAACCATAACAAACACCATTTTTCCATGAGTGATAACTATGAACAGGGCACATGTCTCAGCTTCCAAGCATGGTTCAATGGTTCCAAATGCAACAACGCTCCAGTACTCGTTTTGTACCTTCTGTATCGTATCTTCAAGTATTGAAGTGGTGGCATTTCCACACTGGAAAAAGGCGCCCTGAACATTAGTTACTGCTGAAACTAACAGTGAAGTGGATAACTGTCACAGCCCCGATTATGTGTTCCCTTTGGAAAGAACCGATTTTATAGATGAACCAAAAATGAAGCGTGGGAAACTACTCCTTTGCCTTCAATGCGAATGAAAGATCAATCCATGCCATTAATAAGTAAATTAGAGAATATCTTTGTTCAGATGATCATGGGTTAGGTGAGGTTGTCGTGGCAACCGGTCTACAGACCAACTCACTCAGACCACCATGGGTCCGGTGTTATGTAGTGTGATACCACTACATAACACCGCACCTCTACTGTACTCGTCAAAGCATTTTGAAGCCCTAATAAAGCGCAGGATTTGTTTGACCTTCGCGCCGGACACTTCCGTAAGAGAGTTGAGAGCGTATTCTAGCTAGAGACGGGCACCTACAGAAGAGATGTTCCACAGTATCCTCCTCCTCCGCCTATCCTCCTCCTCCGCCTAGCCTCCTCCTCATCTACCGCCTCCTCCTCCTCCTCCTCCTGCTCCTCGTACTTCTGCTCCTCCTCCTCCTTCTCCTCCTCCTCATCATCCTCCTCCTCCTACTGCTCCTCCTACTTCTCCTCCTCCTACTCCGCCTACTCCTATTCCTCCTCCTCCTTCTTCTCCTCCTCCTACTCCTCCTCCTCCTACTCCTCCTCCTCCTACTCCTCCTCCTCCTCCACCTCCTGCTCCTCCTACTCCTCCTCCTCCTCCTACTCCTCCTACTCCTACTGCTCCTCCTCCTCCTTCTCCTCCTCCTCATCATCCTCCTCCTCCTACTGCTCCTCCTACTTCTCCTCCTCCTACTCCGCCTACTCCTATTCCTCCTCCTCCTTCTCCTCCTCCTCCTCTTTCTCCTTCTGCTCATCCTCCTCCTCCTTCTTCTCCTCCTCCTACTCCTCCACCTCCTACTCCTCCTACTCCTCCTCCTCCTCCTACTCCTCCTACTCCTACTGCTCCTCCTCCTCCTCCTCTTTCTCCTGCTCCTCCTCCTCTTTCTCCTTCTCCTCCTCCTACTCCTACTCCTCCTACTCCTCCTCCTCCTACTCCTCCTCGTCCTCCATCATCCTCCTCCTCCTGCTCCTCCTACTTCTCCTCCTCCTACTCCGCCTACTCCTATTCCTCCTCCTCCTTCTCCGCCTCCTCCTCTTTCTCCTTCTCCTCCTCCTCTTTCTCCTTCTCCTCCTTCTACTCCTACTCCTCCTACTCCTCCTCCTCCTACTCCTCCTCCTCCTCCACCTCCTACTCCTCCTACTCCTCCTCCTCCTCCTCGTCCTCCTCCTCCTCCTCGTCCTCCTCCTCCTCCTCGTCCTACTCCTGCTCCTCCTACTCCTACTCCTCCTCCTCATCCCCACAGCTTCTGCAGTATTCATGAGAGAACACTCCCAGCCTGAGAGCATGCCTGCGGAATAGTCAATGACCAGTTATACAAGCCACGACCTTAGACTTGTCTTTTCTCGACTGGGCAAGCAAGTCTGTAGATTTCCTCCTATCAAGCTCCGAACACATTAGCCTAGTCGTTAAGCAAGTGGCTTCGTCTGACCAAGACCCATTGGCCTCACGCACGACGCTACCCTTCAACATCACTTTACAGATGGCAATTAGCATTCCAACCTCACAATCGGCCCGTACACAAAGGAAGGTTGGTACCCCGTCTGACTAGCTCATCAGCCCTACAGTTCCCTTCAATATCCCTTCAATCTCCCGGAATCCATATTAGGCGTACCCTGAAAATGGTGTTGACATCATTTACGGCTGCCAGGCTGTCCTGGGCAACCTTTGATTTCAGTGCTACCGATTTCATTGACTTGATGACCGCCTGGCTATCCGAGTAGATGATCGTAAAAAGGGTTCATTAAGCGGCGATTCAAGGCATCCATTTATCGCTTCGATTACGCCACAAATGACAATCTTATGTCGTTTGTTGTTGATGGTCTGTTGAGAGGGATGAGTGGCATAGTTCCTGAAAAGAGCTGTTTTTCTCCTTTTACTGGGAGCTCGAACTATACTCAGGGTTTGACCAGTACACCACAGAGCAAGTTGACTGAAACGTTGCAACGAGGGGGCGAATATGGCTTTGCTTGGAAGGATTTGAACCTGCCACCCTCTGAGTGTGAGTCTACCAATAGGCCACAGAGGGTGGCTCAGATAACTCTTATTTCAGATGCATGCTAAGGAAGTGTGACGTCGAAACATTTTCGAGCATGGCAATCATTTGGCCCATCCGTAAATCCTTTTTTTACTTATATCATTTCTATTTCAGATGCAAATGGTCACCCCTTAAAAAAGGCGAAGCACACCCCGACTCCCAATAAGCTGAAGGTGCAAACATCAGCCACGGCAAACACGCTGACAGTGCAGCCATCGAACCAATTGGGTCAAAGTTTGCCAAATTTAGTCATCCAGCACAGTCAAACGTAAGTGTCGCAGCTAACAATGAATGTTTGTTAAGTTTTTTATTTAATTATTAGAATTTAATAATAATTGAATTTTGTTCATGAATTTTAATTTTTATTTTGAATTGTTTCACATCCGATCCCCATCAACAACGTCGACGCTATCATCATCCTTACCGACTGGGTCAAAATGCATTCACAATATCAACTTCATTGCCAACACACACATCACCGTCATCATCACCGTCATCATCACCGTCATCATCACCGCTATCATCAAAATCAACAACATCATAAAAATCATAATCATAATTACCAACCTTATCATCATATTACTATGATCAAAATCAACATCTCCAACGTCATTATCCATATTAATGTCCTCATCATCATCATCATCACTCATTAAAATAAACATCTCCATCGTCATTATCAATATTAATATCTTCAACATCATCATCACTCATCAAAATCAACATATCCATCGTCATTATCAATATTAATATCATCATCATCACTCATCATCATCATCATCATCATCATCATCATCATCATCATCATCATCATCATCATCATCACTCATCAAAATCAACATATCCATCGTCATTATCAATATTAATATCTTCATCATCATCATCATCATCATCACTCATCACTTATCAAAATCAACATCTCCATCACTATTATCAACATTAATATGTTCATCATCATCATCATCACTCATCAAAATGAACATCACCATCGTCATCATCATTATTAATATCTTCATCATTATCATCATCATCACTGATAAAAATCAACATCTCCTTCGTCATTATCATTATTCATATCTTCATCATTATCATCATCATCATTGATCAAAATCAACATCTCCATCCTCATTATTCCATATTAATATCTTCATCATCATCATCATCACCACTCATCACTCATCAAAATCAACATCTCCATCTTCATTATTAATATTAATATCTTAATCATCATCATCATCATCATCACTCATCAAAATCAACATCACCGTCGTCATCGCCAATGCAAACATCTATAATATAATTAATATCATTGTCTTTATCATCACTATCGTCAAACACGACTTAACCATAATCATCGATATAATTTACATCATTGATGGAATTGTCTCATCGATATAATTATTACCATCAAAACGAAGTTCATCAATAAAATCAACGTCTTTATTTAAATCACAATCATCATCATCATTATCGACATGGTGGTCATCAAAATCAACTTAAATATCATCATCATCATTATCAAAATTGACAACATCATCAAAATCACAATGAACAACATCATCAAAATCACAATGAACAACATCATCAAAATCACAGTAAACAACATCAACAACATCACAGTGAACAACATCAACACCATTATCAATGCAATAATCGTCATGAGCAGCATCTTCGTGATCACCGAAATAAACTTCCTCATAATCAATTTCAGTCAACACTATCATCACCATCACCATCACCATCACCATCATTATGAACAAAATCAATATCATCGACGAAATCACAACCAACAAATCATTGCATCCACAATTAATATCAGCATCGTGATTATCAATATAATTATCATCATCATCGATATTATTATCATCATCATCATCGTGATCATCAACATCAACGTAATGACCATTCTCACTTATCAACAGAGAATGCAGAGAAAAGAAAGTATTTTTCGCTCCCAGCGTCCGTAACGGACACTCCACTATTTCGAGTGGATTCACCACGACTTTGAGTGGCTTCACCACGATTTCGAGTGGATTCACCACGATTTTGAGTGGATTTACCACGATTTTGTGTGGCTTCACCATGATTTCGAGTGGATTCACTACGATTTTGAGTCGATACACCACGATTTCGAATGGATTCACCATGATTTTGAGTGGCTTCATCATGATTTTGAGCAGATTCACCACGATTTTGAGTGGATTCACAACGATTTTGAGTGGATTTACCACGATTTTGTGTGGCTTCACCATGATTTTGAGTGGCTTCACCATGATTTTGAGCAGATTCACCACGATTTTGAGTGGATTCACAACGATTTTGAGTGGATTTACCACGATTTTGTGTGGCTTCACCATGATTTTGAGTGTATTCACCATGATTTTGAGTGTATTCACAACGATTTTGAGTGGATTTGCCACGATTTTGTGTGGCTTCACCATGATTTTTAGTGTATTCACAACAATTTTGAGTGGATTCACCACGATTTTGTGTGGCTTCACCACGATTTCGAGTGGATTCACCACGATTTCGAATGGATTCACCACGATTTGAGTGGATTCACCACGTCCGTCTGCTTTATTTCGTTGCTTTGCCGTTGGACGTTTAAGTTTCTTTTCTCTGTATTCTCTGCTTATCAACATCATCAAATCTGTTCAACTCACCACAATTTTTTGTTGTAGTATCCTTGCTTGACCACGTTCTCCTTTTTTGTTTCTTTTTTCTTATTTGTTTCTTTTTTCTTATTTGTTTCTTTTTTCTTATTTGTTTCTTTTTTCTTTTCATTTCCTCGGGACACATTTTCGTCATAGTAACCTTGACAATATTTATAGGAACAATACGCTGCTCGTACCTGGTACATCAACACACTCCCGTAATTTACTATTATCGCCCAGTCATCGCGGTATTTCCTACCCTCCACCAACACCATCGAGGTGAGTTAGTATGCTTTTTCTTCTTTCTTATAAGCAAACCTTCTCAACTGTTATTTGCAATGATTAAAATCACCATGCAGGGTACCATTGCGTCGGGGCATGGCCTTCTCGACGTCCAGTAAGAATCCACCACTACTTAAAACACGGAACATAACCTCACAAAATAGCATTAATTGGCATCAGACTCCAGCAACACCCTCGCCCCCAACCCCCAAATCGAAACACACATCACGGAGCAGTTCCACGAGTGCTGTCCCTGGAACCAGAACCTCTGTCGCGGTGGTGCACACACCAACCGTATTACCCCCGTCGCCGACTCATCGTGACACCGTCAACGCTGAGCGTGAGAGCAACAACGCCCAGCTGACAACACCAATCGCTACAAGATCAACAGCCACAATGACAGATGCATTGTCCAACAACGAAACTGATGTCTAGCCCCGTGATGGGAGACTCAACAACATCCGAAAAAGACTTAAAAAGTTTCTAAAACTTTAAACAACAACAACAACTATGAAATAAACAAATAAATAATGGATATGAAACAAAACTAGATTGTAAGAAAATATGAAGACACACCTAACATGGTGAGACAAAAATGCAATTACTCTCTGGGCCGAAACCACAATTATACAATTATGCATGCAACAAATTGTCAAATTTTTAATGAGTTAAAATGAAGCTGAAACACGTTAATTTCAATTGTTTTATAATTTTACATTTTTATTATTATAATTGTGTTTTTTTTTTTTTGCATTTGTAAAATTTCAACACAGTATTTGTAAAGTTTACCAAGAGCAGGAAAATACCATGTATCTTTGGGAAAATATATTTGGTAAAAAGATTGTACTTAAAAATGATGTTTAAACTATTGTAAATTGTCCCTTTTGCGTACAAATGACTATTATTATTATTATTCTTTTATGTTTATATTTTGTGCATCGAAAGACAAATTTACACATGAACGTGGTAAAAGGGTCCTTGCTACAATTGTATTTTTTACTTTTTACAATTGCATTCAGACTGGAATTGTCAAGTTTTGTTTAAGCTGAGAACGTGATTTTTATTTACAATGTTGTTTTTGTTGTAATTATTTAGTTATTCTTATGTTAGAGTTGCATTCCCGGCAGAGAGATGAGACGACCGACCGACAATTACAAGAGACAAAACTACCAAAAGAGGAAATATCGTGTGCTTAGAGACACACGACGCCGGCCTTCACCAGTGGGCGCCCTACTAACGATTGTAAAGTGTTCACTTCAATTGTTGTTGGACTTGTACAAATGACTATGCCACGGAATCATATGTTTCCCTGGATACCAAAGCTGTCAACTACCTCCGTTCTAGTACACTCGCTGGTTCGGCCACACAAAATTGATCACAAATTACACCCAATATTCAAGCTGTTATTTCCAACTGCCCCCCGACAGTTCATGTGCTCACAAAGGCTCCTTGTTCCCCTCTTAGCTCCACAAATCCCCCGATCACCAGCGATCGAATATGTTGGCTACACAATTTTGTTGATCAGTAGCATAGAACACGTTGCTACACAAGTACTTTCAAAATACAACAAGCGCTTTTTTATTAAAAATATTTAACTATGTTAATCGTATATGTGTTAGAAATAAGAAATTAGTTTGCTCCGATGTCATTACTGCATACTATATAATCTCAATATCAAGCTAAACAAAGAAAACTATATACAGAAGAGCAATTTTGAATATCCATTCATATTCATGTGAATTAAGCTTACTTTGTACAGAAGTATATATCGACCTGTGTGCGTCGTATGTAATCCTTCAAAATCCATTATGGATGAACATGAACACCCAAGAGTGATAACCTTTCATTTCTACAATATAATGATGCATATTAATAGCAACAAACCACCCTCCGTTCCCTGTATAAAGAGTAAATATCCATTGGCAGTAGTACAATATTACATGGTAAAGTCCTTCCAACCTATGTTCTGTCTGTTCAAATTGCTTTCTACTCACTTCTCCAGACTATGGCAGACTTATTTATATCATTGAGATGCTAAACTAAGCCAATTCAAGCAATTTAATTATTACATGGTGAAGTCCTTCCAACCTATGTTCTGTCTGTTCAAATTGCTTTCTACTCACTTCTCCAGACTATGGCAGACTTATTTATATCATTGAGATGCTAAACTAAGCCAATTCAAGCAATTTAATTATTACATGGTGAAGTCCTTCCAACCTATGTTCTGTCTGTTCAAATTGCTTTCTACTCACTTCTCCAGACTATGGCAGACTTATTTATATCATTGAGATGCTAAACTAAGCCAATTCAAGCAATTTAATTATTGTTATACTTTCAAATTTGGAACAAATACTGAGAAACAACAAAAAACCGACTATGTTCCTTGTGCAAAGTTGTGCAAATATTCATTGTAATTTGGAAAAATTTTGACAATTTTTCTCTGTATGTTAATGTTATTCGAAATGTCCGAAAAACAACAACGAATAACTCACAAACTCATAATGTGAGTTCCAATATGCAAACACTCTAATATTATATTACATAACAGTCTAATATTATATAAACCATGCCATTGTACCACGTATTCTTACATATTTTAACATAGCAAATCTTCGATTAAGTAATGAAATTGCATACAAGCTGCTGATAATTATAACAACGCCTACAACAACACCCGCAAAATACATGTTGCCATGTATATATCAAATATAGTACATTTAACAAAAACATTACAAGAAACATATTATGTAAGTGCGCATACTGACACCTCTCGGTGTGTACAGACCTCAATGTTTTTTGATCCTACCATAAGTAAATGTGCAGAATACTCCTACTATCTTAAATATACAATAACAAAAACTTTAAAACAATACAATTCACACATACACACATGCAAATTCACAACTTTAATTCATATTAATTGACAATTATGAATCATATAAAATATAAACTACCATTTACCTTACAATTTACATATATTCACAACTACCATTGAACAAAATAAAACTACCATTCATATAAATTGACAATTACGAATGATATAAAATAGAAACTACCATTTACATAAATAAAAGCGACAATTTACCAATATATTAACAACTACCATTGAAAAAAATGAAAACTACCACTCGCATAAATTGAAAACTACCTTTGAACAAAATAAAAACTTCCATTCATATAAATTGATAAAAAATGAAACTACCATTGATAAAAAATGAAAACTACCATTGAGAAAAAACAAAAATTACCATTACACAAAATAAAAACTACCATTGAGAAAAACAAAAATTACCATTAAACAAAATAAAAACTACCATTCAAAAAAAACAAAACCTACCATTACACAAAATAAAAACTACCATTGAGAAAAACAAAAATTACCATTACACAAAATAAAAACTACCATTGAGAAAAACAAAAATTACCATTACACAAAATAAAAACTACCATTGAGAAAAACAAAACCTACCATTACACAAAATAAAAACTACCATTGAGAAAAACAAAAATTACCATTACACAAAATAAAAACTACCATTGAGAAAAAACAAAAATTACCATTAAACAAAATAAAAACTACCATTGAGAAAAAACAAAAATTACCATTGAACAAAATAAAAACTACCATTCAAAAAAAACAAAACCTACCATTACACAAAATAAAAACTACCATTCAAAAAAAACAAAACCTACCATTACACAAAATAAAAACTACCATTGAGAAAAACAAAAATTACCATTACACAAAATAAAAACTACCATCGAGAAAAACAAAAATTACCATTACACAAAATAAAAACTACCATTGAGAAAAACAAAAATTACCATTGAACAAAATAAAAACTACCATTCAAAAAAAACAAAACCTACCATTACACAAAATAAAAACTACCATTCAAAAAAAACAAAACCTACCATTACACAAAATAAAAACTACCATTGAGAAAAACAAAAATTACCATTACACAAAATAAAAACTACCATCGAGAAAAACAAAAATTACCATTACACAAAATAAAAACTACCATCGAGAAAAACAAAAATTACCATTACACAAAATAAAAACTACCATTGAGAAAAACAAAAATTACCATTACACAAAATAAAAACTACCATCGAGAAAAACAAAAATTACCATTACACAAAATAAAAACTACCATTGAGAAAAACAAAAATTACCATTACACAAAATAAAAACTACCATTGAGAAAAACAAAAATTACCATTACACAAAATAAAAACTACCATTGAGAAAAACAAAAATGACCACTAAACAAAATAAAAACTACCATTGAGAAAAAACAAAAATTACCATTAAACAAAATAAAAACTACCATTGAGAAAAAACAAAAATTACCATTGAACAAAATAAAAACTACCATTCAAAAAAAACAAAACCTACCATTACACAAAATAAAAACTACCATTGAGAAAAACAAAAATTACCATTACACAAAATAAAAACTACCATCGAGAAAAACAAAAATTACCATTACACAAAATAAAAACTACCTTGAGAAAAACAAAAATTACCATTAAACAAAATAAAAACTACCATTGAGAAAAACAAAAATGACCACTAAACAAAATAAAAACTACCATTCAAAAAAAACAAAACCTACCATTACACAAAATAAAAACTACCATTGAGAAAAACAAAAATTACCATTACACAAAATAAAAACTACCATTGAGAAAAACAAAAATTACCATTACACAAAATAAAAACTACCATTGAGAAAAACAAAACCTACCATTACACAAAATAAAAACTACCATTGAGAAAAACAAAAATTACCATTACACAAAATAAAAACTACCATTGAGAAAAACCAAAATTACCATTACACAAAATAAAAACTACCATTGAGAAAAAACAAAAATTACCATTGAACAAAATAAAAACTATCACTGCAATTTGTATAAATTAAAAACTACCAATCATGTAAAATGAACAGTAGACTTAATTTAATCTAAAACTATAACTGAAATATATTTAAAACTTTATTTAATTAATATATGAGAAAAATAGAACAATTCACAATGTTAAATGACATGTATAAATAAGAGAGATAATAACAATATTGGTAAAATTTGAAATGTATCAATAACACACATCCACACACTTACAATGCTGGTATGCATGTGCATGGTTAGAAAGACAACAGACATAATACAGTTATGTGGTCACCAACAACACTCAGACAACCGAACAGGGCTTAGAAACGAGAGAGTGTACTTAGAGTGAAAGACTTACGAGTGAAAGACTTTATTGGATAATTTCTGCCTAAGGGCGTGAATAACACTCCAATAAACGACTGACTCACTGAGTAAATGTTATGAATAGTTTGTAGCGATGACAACAAGCCTGCTTATGCCCATTGTAGTAGAGAAGTCGTTATCTGTTGTGCAGAGAATTCCAAACAACTCTCGCATAAACTGGTATGCACATATGTAATTACTACAACTACATTGTAGCAGGGGTATTTTCTACAACTGCATTGTAGCAAATGTATTTTCTAGAACTACATTGTAGCAAAAGTATTGTTACAACTACATTGTAGCCAAGTATTTCCTGCAACGACTTCATCGCAAACTTTAGAAAATTTAAAGAAGCTCATTGAAGGTCGTTTACAAAGTCATCGCTCACTGTCTTCTCATATCGCTCATTGTAGCAGGGGTATTTTCTACAACTACATTGTACCAATGGTATTTTCTACAACTACATTGTAGCAAATGTATTTTCTACTACTGCATTGTAGCCAAGTATTTCCTGCAACGACTTCATCACAAACTACACAAAATTTAAAAAAGCTCATTGAAGGTCGTTTACAAAGTCATCGCTCTCGTATGCTTTTCGAAGGGAGCACAGATACCTCGCCCTTTTAGATCACTTGAAAGCGAAATTGTAAAAAACACTCTCACACAAAATTTGAATATGAAAACATAAATTTTGCAGCGTCTTTAAACAATTTGTCGAGGCGCCAACCTGCTGCATAAAACAATAAACATCAAGTAGAAAAAACATTTATAATATAAAGAAAATTCATAGAAAATGTTGAAAAAAATTATAAAATATTTGAAAAAAATGTAAAAAAAATTAGAGCAGAATTGTAAAACTAATACTACAAAAATAGAAAATAACACAAATGACAATTTTAAAATATATTTATAACAATTTACATAGAATAGCCACACATGTATATATATATATATATATATATATATATATATATATATATATATATATATATATATATATATATATATATATATATATAAAATATTATATTTATGTTGCGTCTACAAATGTGATCGGTGTTCAATCTCAATGTATCCTCAGCTTGTATTTGTTCGTACAACCGCAATAATCCCAACGTAGCAGAGCAAAACATTTAAAAAAATCCACAAAAAAATTAAAAAAGCACAAAAACCAAACCAAAAAAATTTTACAAAATATTATAAACTACAATTTTACAACAAATTTAAACACAAATGAGAAATGTTTTTAATATTAAGCAAGTACAGAGTAAACTGGCACACCAGAAATAGAATACTATATTAAGACAGACATTGATAAGCAGAATAACACACTATCTTAAGACAGACATTGGATGATGTCAGGAAAATAGTTTTGCGCTAATTTGCAATTTGTTTTAAGGACAATTCGTGAACTTGAATAGCGATAAATAGCTGCACAAAGCACAAATGGGTGAGGGAGATTGGCGAGCACCATACGTGCCACAAGCGCGTTGAGTGTATGGATCGATTTGTGCAGGATGCGTGAGGGGTGTGCAGGTGGTTGGTGAATCCGTTCCAATAAATACCCGTAACTTACCTCAGAGCCGATCCGTGTACGCTGAAGGCGCGGCTACCTAATAGGATGAGCTCTCTTTCCATCCTACGCTGGGTGCAAAATTGATTCCGCAAATGACGAACTGTATCCGAATCATTTTCGAACTACGCATACGTATTTCGCATATAGAAGACCCATTTTTAACAGTATTTCCTGCTTTTACAATTGATGTTCATCCTTTCGAACAATTCTCGCATATGCTTTGTACCTTTCTTGAATAAGTTGCCATTAAATTTTGTCTCATTTTCGGGCACTACTTTGACCAAGGCTTCCGACACTGGCATATTCTCCCCATTTAGTTTTTCCTTTTTAATCATGGCCAAATTTAAAAATCTGATATAGTGTCTGAAAGGATCAGATGCTTGCTTCCCTTCGAAGAACACTGTTAGCCACGTCAATTGTCACGGACACGTGACCAACTGTCACGGACACGTGATCAACTGTCACGGACACGTGATCAACTGTCACGGACACGTGATCAACTGGCACGGACACGTGATCAACTGTCACGGACACGTGATCAACTGTCATCATGTCAAAATGTGGTATAAATAAGAATGAAACAGATAATAGAATTATTAATTTTTATAATTTTTTCTCTTTATTATCTCTTCCCTTATTCTACTCTCTTCATATGTCAAGATGGAGTTCGCCAGGCGTTAGAAACTCATTCTAAGAAACGGCCATGTTTGCAGAACAAGCAATTTTTGGCATTCAGAGTATTTCTTCTCAAAGGTTATTTCCCCTTTTATATGTTATCATGGTATTCTTCATTTATGATATCACCTGTTTCTAGTAATCTGTTTGAATACTTCAAATTCTCGTCTTTTTTTTATTAGTATATCCACACGTTTCTTCCCACCCTTTTCTTCCATGCTTTTATTCCCACACTTTTATTCCGACACTTTTCTTCCCACACGTTTCTTCCCACTCTTTGGTTTTCACACTTTTCTTCCCCCATTTTTCTTCCCACACTTTTCTTCTCACACGTTTCTTCCCACACGTTTCTTCCCACACTTTTATTCCGACACTTTTATTCCCCCACTTTTCTTCCCCCATTTTTCACACGTTTCTTCCCACACTTTTCTTCCACACTTTTATTCCCACACTTTTATTCCGACACTTTTCTTCCCACACGTTTCTTCCCACTCTTTGGTTTTCACACTTTTCTTCCCCCACTTGTCTTCCCACACTTGGGTCTCACATTTTTCTTCCCACACGTTTCTTCCCATACTTTGGTTTTCACTTTATTCCCCCACTTTTCTTCCCCCACTTTTCCTCCGCCACTTTTCTTCCTCCACTTTTCTTCCCCCACCACTCCTCTTCCCACACTTCTCTTCCCACACTTCTCTTCCCACACTTTTCTTTCCACACTTCTCTTCCCACACTTTTCTTCTTAAGAACAGTACCAGAATACTTGGAGAAAGTTTTCAACGCTTTGAAGTTCCGTTGGCGGGTCTGATGTATTCTCAGATCAGGACCACAAGCTCAGAGGGAGCGTTTTCAGTTGCAACCTTGTTCTGGTTGTAAATTTTCAATTGTTCTACTTGAATGTTCTGCCGAATTTCCACGAAATCCTTTATTACAACTTATAAGAGATTCGCCTTTAGCAAATTGCCAACTTCCAACTCGTTGCGACCCGTGGAATTCCTAGTCGAGTGGGACCTACGATAGTCTGCTAAGTTGCTGGTAGACAAACATTCAGTTCATAATCTGCTAATAATTCTGTGTATGGCTTCGTTATAAGTCCGCGATCTCAGCATCCTTGTCCACATTATGGTGAGAATTTTCTAATAATCATTGCTATGATCCTGCTTCTCATTGTCGATCACCATTCCAATCGTCTGGTTTATATTTCAATACGGTTTAGTGTGGGTTCTATGAGCGCTAAACACAAAATGAAGTAAAATTCACCAAATGCCTCTGGCATGGATGAATGCTTCTGGCATGGATGATCGACAGTCACTGTTGTCCAACTCACACAAACCAATTGTCGACAATCTTTTCACAACCACTACAGTGGTCCGAATACGATAGAATAACAGTTGCTCTTTTACGACTCTGGTCATGGTACAATATGTTGAATTTTTACCTCTTCAAATTTCAGAACTCACTTTACCAAGTTTCCCTTGTGTCGATTACAGTCGATACATCCACGTTTTTATCGATTGCTCTATTCGGACGCTGGTGATGTCATCAGAAAGACTATTGTAATGAAAACTTCAGATTATGCATACAAAATCGGTTACTAATGTTATCTGCGATATATTTTCCTATATTAATTTACAGTTTAAAGTTTTGCTCTTCGAAATCTGGTGATATCATTCGGATGATGTATTTTCTCCAAATGCCCGAAATTACATTCGGGCAAAGTTTTTGTATCTTTGCAAACAATTCTAATGATTCAAAGGAAGGAGCAATCTTGTATTCTATCATGCGTGATGATTGGTTTGATTTGCACTATTTCTACCTCTTTTGCTCCCTTTTCATTATTTTCTCTCCTATTTTGCTCCCTTTTCATTATTTTCTCTCCTACTTTGCTCCCTTTTCATTATTTTCTCTCCTACTTTGCTCCCTTTTCATTATTTTCTCTACTATTTTGCTCCCTTTTCATTATTTTCTCTCCTATTTTGCTCACTTTTCCTATTTTCTCCTAATTTGCTCCCTTTTCATTATTTTCTCTCCTATTTTGCTCCCTTTTCATTATTTTCTCTCCTATTTTGCTCACTTTTCCTATTTTCTCCTAATTTGCTCCCTTTTCCCATTTTCTCTCTTAATTTGCTCCCTTTTCCTATTTTCTCTCCTATTTTGTCTATGTGTATAGACTCTCTTTCCCGCTCTTTTGCACCCTCTTACTACGTTTTCTTTGTACTTCCTCTCTGTCTCTGACTCTCTGTTGTCTGGAAGTACTTTTTGTCCACCTCTAATTCTATCGGCAACAGTTATAAAACTGCACCCCTGCTTCAGGAACCTAAACAGCCCCTGTCCTCCAGGATGAAAGTTTATGTTCCACATCTGCCCATCCCAACAAACAAAAAATGCATTTGAATCTGCAGCGCCGGTCACTTCTATATGGGGGTGTTTATCCCTGGACCTTCAATCTGCACTTCACCCCGCACCACTCTGTATATATGGATGCCGCAGCCTCCCCTCACTTCGTAGTTTAATATTGGGTGTTGTTGTAGGTGTAGCTTTTAAGTTGTTGTCGTGTTAAGTGTTTTTGTCGATCGTATAACGAAACTTGAGTAAATTACATAAGCATATATCAAATCAATTAAGAATCCGCCTCCTCCTCCCCTACTTGTTTGTCTCTAAATGTTGTGCAATTAAATTAACTTCAATCAAATACCAAATATGAACGGAAGCGAAGGAGTCCACGGTGTCTTCGTGAGAAGCGAATTTGTAAATTATCCAAAAGGACAATTTAGCTCTTCAATGTCAGAAGTCAACGAAGCTTAGGAGAGTGCGTGGAATAGAATAAGAAAGAATTGCATTGCAAATTGTAGTGAAATTGTAAGAAAATCTGTTTGTAATTTAAGGCAAGGAACAACTAAGTTCTTCAGATATGTACGATAAAAATCTAAGCCCGTTAATATCCGGTTTGCTATAAGAAAAACATAATCAATTCTTTAAGAGAAACAGCATTGAAGCTCTACAAATAGAATCACCAACCAAGAAAATGCAATCTGAATGCAGAGAACGCAAAAGAAATTCCTTCGAAGAGTAACTCAGAAAAAAAGTTCAGTAAAGGTCTTGCAGATTCATCAAATCTGCAATGAATGGAGTTCACTGAGCTTCTTGAAAATTGTAAATCTTTAAAATCATTTAAAGATGAATTGAATGTAATCCCTAAAATCTTAAGAATATGTACAGAAACAATGCAGAAACAAATCCTGAAGACATGAATGTAAATCTCAATATAAATGGAACTGTTTATGCAAAAATGAGACTAACAATAAGACAAAGCCAGATCTTAGGTGAAAGCCATGTAAAAAAAGAATTCTTGAGAGATTCTTGGTGGAGATATGCCCCTCAAAGCCTGAAGAGAGAAACTTCATTGCAAATGTACACAACGAGCAATGAGGTTCTACAAAGTATACAAAACTTGAGGAATTTCAAAAGCTCCCATCGTCAATGAGTGTAAGCAGAGGGCATTTCTTCCAAAGGAAACTCAAAGGAATCCTAAGTGATGGTCAGTTGAATAACCGTAGAAATGATTGTAAAACTAAACAACTTGTCAAATGTAAAGAAAATGCTATGCAAGTGTGGAGAAATAATACCGAACTTCTTCGCATAGAAATCTTAAGAGAAGTTATTATATATAAAAATCTAAAGAATCGTTGAAGTTGAGGAAAAAAAACCCCCTTTAAGTCTTAAGCAAAATGCAATGTAAATAAAAAGAGAAATTTGTGAAAAATCTTCGAAGAAAACGAAAACACTCTGAAAGCTCCAACACGAACTCACAACACAAAAGTTCGTTGGAATGTGTAGAAAATCAGAGCATTTCTTCGAAGAGCAACACTCTTAGGTCTTAAGAAAGGTATTTGTAAATTAACCCAAAGAACAATGAAGTTAGTCAGAGAGAAAATCCGTCATATTCTTAAGAAAAGGCAAAATTGTATAAAGAAGAGAAGACCTTCAAATCTTAAGAAGGTGCAATGTAAAGGACGATAAGCACGAAGGAATTTCTTCAGATAAAACGGCCTTTGGACTCTTAGAGGAGTATTGTAAGTTAAATGAAGACGTTTGTATCGTAATTTGTATATTGAAAGAAGGGGAAACCCCATTAAGTCCTTCCGGAATAAAAAAAATGTTATTGTAAATTCGCAAAAAGAGAGGAACTTCAATAAACTCGCAGATAGTAGTTAAGAAATCGTTCACAATAGTGAAAGAAGTAGAGTATGTGACATAAGAACACAAACATGAGCAGGTGTACGCACAGAAATATGTCGACATCTTGGAAAGAATGCAAAAGAGAAAACTTTGAAAACAGTCAAAAGACATATTTATATATCCACTTTCATATTAATCTATATATTGTATGCATGTTTGCAAAAACGTTAAGTGACGTTGAGTTCACAAATTAATTCTTAGATCGTAAGTTTCCACAATATTTGTAAGAGATTGAGATGTGTACGCACGCAGCGGCAGCGAACAACTCTGCCCGCTCTCTCATCAAGTAGAATTATACTTTTATAAAACTTTATTGTAAACTAGGCAAACGCGTCCACCACTACACAAGAGCAATGCCGACAATCTTGAGTGAGGCAGGCAGACAGTAACAGTGTTTCTAGTAAGCACCAAGACCCCGTAACTCACAGCCAATAACAGACAAAGGGGGAGCAAACAATCGCAAGGATTCGGAATATGGGTAAGCGAATTCACCTTTTCAGTCAGCATTCACAGAGGCAGGCGAATTTTGTGGCAACTAAGAAGGAGAGCATGCGAAAAGGGCGTGAGGTGGGCTTGTGGAGGGCGTGAGCTGGGCTTCAGGAGGGGTTGAGGTGGGTTTGAGGTGGGTGTGAGGTGGGAGTGAGAGGATGCAAGCATTCCATGTAAAATTAATTTGTCTAAAATTCAGTGGTTCAGTCATCAGTCAAAATAGCTTCAAAGAGGATGAACACATTCCTTATCAAATTCATTTCACTGAGATTCAAGGGTTCAGTCATCATGATGATGAACTCGTTCCTTGTCAAATTCATTGCACTGAGATTCAGTGGTTCAGTCATCCGTCTGAGCAATTGAAGCTAAACAATTCTTGACAGAGGATGAACCATTTTTTATTAAATTCATTGCACTGAGATTCAGTGGTTCAGTCATCATGATGATGAACTCTTTCCTTGTCAAATTCATTGCACTGAGATTCAGTGATTCAGTCATCGTTATGATGAACTCTTTCCTTGTCAAATTCATTGCACTGAGATTCAGTGGTTCAGTCATCATGACGATGAACTCCTTCCTTGTCAAATTCATTGCACTGAGATTCAGTCTTTCAGTCATCAGTCTGAGTAATTGAAGCTAAATATTCCTTGAGAAAGGATGAACTCATTCCCAATCTACAATTTGTGTGCAGCGAACGTGCTTCATCCCAGTGTGGGCAAGATCAGAGTCAAAGGGGAAGCAGTGAAATGGAGTGGTGTGGAATTGTGGAGAGTATAGGAAAATAGGGTAATACGAGAGATTTAAAGATCATTGTTTTGTGTATATAGAGCATATCATATAGAGATGGATTTCCTATTGTCATATGAATGCTATAGCGTGTAAGTAGATGGTAGGTATTTCAGCATATGTGTATAGACGGGGATTTGAAGAGGCGTGGTGGGTAAACCAGTAGAGCTAAGAATTATTCTGCATGCAAGTTGAAATTCCAGCACTTTAATTGCGGCGTAAGTCACTTTAGTCATAACTGTAACTATAAAAGAAAAGTTAGTCTCACTATGGTTGTTAACACATTCGCATCGACTTAAAATGCTGCAGCTCTCCTAGGGTGGAATATTGGGTATGTTGAGGCACAATCTCTCACAATACTATATATATGTATGTATATACAAATAATTTGCATGGCTGCAGGGAACTTGCACGCCATACTCGGTGTGACTCGAACAGAGTGTGTCTCAATTTCTTTGGACCAGCACAGAATTTAGCGGAACTGTTGGACCACCCCGCATACACACGAACCAACTGCACTAGCACGCTACTCAAACCGACAACTACCTTAGGTTCCAGTGTACCGCTCACATTGACAACGACTTTAAAGTATCTCCGCTTTCCGTACGATCAACATCAATGAACAAACACACTACAAAGAATCGAATAGACGCAACTTTGTGCTTTCTAATTGTTCGCCGCTACTGTCGTCAAGTCTATATTTCAAGATTTTTAGCATGACTCTTGCATAGGGCTGTATCTATACCGCTTTACACTACGTATTATATAAGGAATTAAGTGAAGTAAGCGCACACACACTATGGGAAAAATTCATGAACTATTGAATTCGAGGCACGATAAGCAACTTATATTAAACTATGTATTCAACTACAGAATTACAATTAAAAAACAAACAAAAAAATATTATAAAACAATATATTAAAATATTATAGAGCTCTAAAAACAAACAAAAAAAAATCAAACATTTTCCTCTTTACATATAATTAATTAATTAATAATTAAGAGCATAACTTATTAGCTTAACATTGATGAAAACAGAGCGCACTTGGTCGTCGGTCACCACAACAACTGACCTCGGCGCTAAGTCGCTACGAATTGGCCCGGTTGGCAAAAGAACACAACTAAGATTGTTACTTAAGTGAAGTTGCCACCACACTCAGAAACACAGAAACCGACTTACACAAACACTTCATCACCATCAGCCCAATCATCAACCATAGTTTAGATGAATATTTCGTGCTTCCTTCACAGAGAGAGTGAAGAGACAGCGATCTTGTCCCTTTTCGGAACCTATGAACGATTGCGAAAAACCCTTCAGAGACCTGCGAAAGTTTCCAAACAATGCAGGAACCGTAATAATTGAAATATACCTCGCTTTCTTCATACCTATCTCAGTTCTCACATGTGTACACTGTATATTTTCTATTCTTATGTGGTCAAGTAGTCTCATATCCACCGCACTGGTGTTCATATACACCATTCATATCCTTCATATCTTATCCTTCAAGTACTTTTCTTATCCACCTGATAGATTTTATATCCGAAAGAATGAAGAGAATAAGCATTCATATCGAACAGCATTGTTTTTGCCGCACATCTTCATGTCTACGGCAATTCTTCCATATCCAATATACGTATCTATCTCACTTTTCTCATATCCACCTCAGTGGTTTTCACATCCTTTAAACTTGCATGGACATGAACATCACTTCTTTTAACCATACCGATTTGTTGTAACACAGTTTTCACATATCCACCACATTTGTCTTCATATACACCACACTTGTTTTCATATCCATCACACTTGTTTTCATATCCATCACACTAGTCTTCATATCCACCACACTTGTTTTCATATCCATCACACTAGTCTTCATATCCACCACACTTGTTTTCATATATACCACAGTTGTTTTCGTATCCACTACACTTGTTTTCATATCACCTGACTTGTCTTCATATCCACCACACTTCTCTTCATATCCACCACACCTGTCTTCATATCCACCACCATTTGTTCATACTTACCTAATTTTTATCCGCATCTGCCACATATCCGCCAGATTTTTAATTTATACTCCCCACACTTGTCTTCATATTCGCCACACTTGTTTTCATATTCGCCACAATTGTTTTCATATCCACCACACTTGTTTTATTATCCACCATACAGGTTTTCATATCCACCACACTTGTTTTCATATCCACCACAGCTATCCTCATATGCACCACACTTGTTTTCATATTCGCCACACTTCTTTTCATATCCACCACACTTGTTTTATTATCCACCATACAGGTTTTCATATCCACCACATGTTTTCATATCCACCACACCTATCCTCATATCCACCACCCTTGTTTCTATATCCATCACACTTGTCTTCATATTCACCACACTTGTTTTCATATCCATCACACTTGTCTTCAGATCCACCACACTTGTTTTCATATCACATCGCTTAGTATCTCTTTTACTCTCTCACTTTTACTCTCATAACGTTTAGTTTGAAAAACTGGGAAGGTCACCACGATTGCGTAAATGCTGCAATGGAAGAGAGCAAAACGAAAACGACATCAATCAACACCAATCGAAATTTCTCTCTTCGAGCTCTTCTGATGTCATCATGAGACATATTTCTCTTGTTCAAATGCCAACACGTACGAGGAAACTGATACTAGCACAATATAAATGCGAGGATTGCACAATTTTTATTGCACAATATTATTCTTATAAACGAGTAGCTCCTGGGAACAGAGAGACACTCTCTCCGAGTTGCTGTCTCTTGGCAAGGAACTTGGTTCTAATATTTTTGAAAGCATTTCCGCTGTAGCACTGGAGAGCGCCCTTAGGGGTTAAGGTTGGATAAGATTTCCAATGCATTCAAAACAACTTTGTCGGGCGACAGCTTTCTCCCAAATGTTCGCAGTTTTCTCACAAATGTTCGCAGCTTTCTCACAAATGTTCGCAGCTTTCTCACAAATGTTCGCAGTTTTCTCACAAATGTTCGCAGCTTTCTCACAAATGTTCGCAGCTTTCTCACAAATGTTCGCAGCTTTCTCACAATTGTTCACTTTCAATGTTCACAGTTAGAATTGTTCCGTTGGGTGTTTGGCACTTCCCACAAAGCAAGTATACGGGGATGGACGAGAGGAGTACATCACTTATATTGTGAGAAATCCAAAGGAGTGAGCGTAAAGCCAATGAAGTAACTCCCAACCTAGGAAGATATCATGCAGTTGAAAAAGAGCACTCTTTAGAGCATTGTTGCTGAGAGTAAAAGGCCTGAAGAGATATGGTGGGAAACATTAAGTGATCAGATAAGTATACGATCTCGTATAAACTCATTATCAACCATCATCTATAAAATAATAGCATCATAGCCACATTTTCCCAACCCTTACTCATTATTATCATGAATCAAAGGCAGTGCAGATATCGCCAAAGATAATGGATTTATATATAGTTTCATCTGAGCACCATCGAAATTTGTTATCATTTCCTTGCAGAGTGATTCCAAGTGAAATTAGCAGTGAGTTTTTATACAGAATCTGGCGTTGATTATCACTCATTGGACCCCAGGCTCACAATTAATTGAGCTTCAACAGAACCACTCCGTTGTGATAACAAAGACTCGATAATTGTTGTAATGGTCTTCAATTTTAAATTCCCAACATAGAGAAATATTTCAAATCGAAATTTTTGCATATTTATCTCTCGCTACATAAGATCAGCTCACACTCTATAAACTTAGATCAGAGCACGATCCTAACATCATAAAACTACCGAGTTATGCCTTTTCCTGGCCATGCTTCGAAGAGAAATGCAATGCTTTCTTTCTAACTTAGTTCCTGTCATTTCCCCTCTGAACTACATTACAGTCTACCGATTTTCTGATTAGACCCCCTCCAGGGACTAAGCCCGGGGGTACTTCAGAAATTATCCATTTTTGGTATCAGCGAAGGTTAAACACAATTTTCAGTTAGTTTCTGGGAGAAGAGAGGCTTCTGGAGGAAGAGAAGTACAGGGTAAGCGATGGTCAACGATACATGTTGAATTTGCTGTCGTGGAACTGAAAGAGGTCGAACATTTTTTGCGGACACCAACTTAGCAAAATAATTCCAATAAATAATGAAACATAGAGATCAGAACAAACCTCTCCCTAAATGAGAGTGAGCAATTTCATGATAAGGACACTTATCTTGTCACTCGACATGCATTTTTCTCTCGCTCTCTGAAAACTGATACTCGACTTGCTCGATGATGCTTACCGCAATATCAATAGAAAGCACATTTGCCGGCCCCGAAAAATGGCGCCCAAATCAACTTCATTTCTCCAGCTCACATTTGGCCACCTCCCATTGCTCCAGATGCAATCCATAACTCAATTCACCAACCCACATTTCTCGCACTCACATTCGTTCAATATCCTTTCTCATATTACTCTATCGCTCATTTCTACAACTTACATTGTTCCATCGCTCAACTCTCCATCGTTCCTTTCTCTGGAACTCCGCTTTATCGTAATGACAAAGGGAGCAGATTGGAGGGGGGAGCATAGGGAATGTGCATAAAAACACTTTCATTCCGACACTTTCGAAACAGTCAGTTTTGGTCACACTTTTGGAGCATTGACGTGGCAACATTTTTAGCATTGAATCCTAGTCGAAGGGGGGAACCCCCACTTTCATGCTGCAACACACTCGGTGGTTAACTTCCTGAAGTAATATTAAAAATAAAAATTATGTTAAAATGCTTGTGTAACTTAAAAATAAATTAGTAAAAATTCTTATTAACTTTAAAAGATAAAGAGTTGCAATGAATGAAAGGAAAGGTTTTTGTTTAAGGAAAGAAACCGAAAGAAGTTCTTCAACGTACTTCCCTCAAGAAACAATGCACGATCAGACGGGGGAAGGAGGGCTCGCAACATTGTGTTGGGTAAGGGAAGCAATACAAGATCGTATGGAAAACGATGACGTACCAAGGGACTCCTTGAGTACTACTCACACATAGCATAAATCCATGGACATGGGTTGCTAAGGTCCACATGAAGCCCCCGCAAAGTACGTTTTTATGTTCCCTCTGCCGGGAGGGAACATAAACTTAATACTCTTATCAAACATTAAATAGTTTAGTTGAATATTCTTATTGGATCTTTGGATTTCCCTGTCACTAAGACCGTACATTATCAACTTGAAAATATTTTGAAGGAAACACACCGCGAAAATTCCTTTACGAACTTTTATTATTTATTAATTTGTTAACAAAAAGAGGAAAACAATTTTGGAACACCCCAAAAATGAACGGAGATTTTGTTGAATTTTGTAGAAAACAAATAAACTTAAATGAAAAAATATTAAAATAGCTCTGCTTTAATTGGTCAAGTAAGATAAAAAAGAATGAACACTGAAAAAACTTATAATTATTAATTTTTATTTGTAAAGCTAACAAAAAGAAATCTTTAGAACGAAACCGAATTTCAATTATTATTTTTCTGGCACGGAAGTTATAAACAAATTATAAAAAAAATTATGCAAAGTAAAAAGAAACTAAAACTTAAATTAAAATTCATTTATTATAAATTGTGAAGCGCACAAAAAATTTTAAAACAATTTTTAACAATTTTTTTTTATTGTTCTAACAATCAAATATGACACAAAAATATGACACAAAAATATGACACAAAAATATGACACAAAAATAGAACAACAAATGCAGAAATTTGAAAATAAATTATTTTTGAAGAAATAAAAATTTGGGCAAAAAATTGAATAAATTTATTTTGTTTTTTTAGTTGGTCAAAAAGAACAATTAAATAATTTTGTTTTTAGTTTGTCGAAAATTCAATAAAATTATTTTGTTTTTTTAGTTTGTCAGAAAATTCGATAAATTATTTTGTTTTTTTAGTTTGACAAAAAAACAAATAAAAAAAATTAAATAAAATAATTTTGTTTTTTTAGTTGGTAAAAAATTCAATAAAAAATATTGAACAAAATTATTTTGTTTTTTTAGTTTGTCAAAAAATTTAACAAAATTATTTTGTTTTTTTAGTTTGTCAACAAATACAATAAAATAATTTTGGTTTTAGTTTGTCAAAAAATTCAATAAAAATAATTCAACAAAATTATTTTGTTTTTAGTTGGTCGAAAAAGGCACAATAAAATTATTTTGTTTTTTTAGTTTGTCAGAAAATTCAATAAAATTATTTTGTTTTTTTAGTTTGTCAGAAAATTCAACAAAATTATTTTGTTTTTTAGTTGGTCAAAAAAAAAACAATAAAATTATTTTGTTTTTTTAGTTTGTCAGAAAATTCAATAAAAATATTTTGTTTTTTAGTTTGTCAAAAAATACAATAAAATAATTTGGTTTTTTTGTAGTTGGTAAAAAATTCAATAAAAAATATTGAACAAAATTATTTTGTTTTTTTAGTTTGTCAAAAAATTTAACAAAATTATTTTGTTTTTTTAGTTTGTCAAAAAATTCAATAAAATTATTTTGGTTTTAGTTTGTCAAAAAATTCAATAAAAATAATTCAACAAAATTATTTTGTTTTTAGTTGGTTGAAAAAGGCACAATAAAATTATTTTGTTTTTTTAGTTTGTCAGAAAATTCAATAAAATTATTTTGTTTTTTTAGTTTGTCAGAAAATTCAACAAAATTATTTTGTTTTTTAGTTGGTCAAAAAAAAAACAATAAAATTATTTTGTTTTTTTAGTTTGTCAGAAAATTCAATAAAAATATTTTGTTTTTTAGTTTGTCAAAAAATACAATAAAATAATTTGGTTTTTTTGTAGTTGGTAAAAAATTCAATAAAAAATATTGAACAAAATTATTTTGTTTTTTTAGTTTGTCAAAAAATTTAACAAAATTATTTTGTTTTTTTAGTTTGTCAACAAATACAATAAAATAATTTTGTTTTTTTTTAGTTGGTAAAAAATTCAATAAAAAATATTTAACAAAATTATATTGTTTTTTGGTTGGTCAAAAAAGAAACATAAAATTATTTTGTTTTTTTAGTTTGTCAAAAAATTCAATAAAATTATTTTGGTTTTAGTTTGTCAAAAAATACAATAAAATAATTTGGTTTTTTTGTAGTTGGTAAAAAATTCAATAAAAAATATTGAACAAAATTATTTTGTTTTTTTAGTTTGTCAAAAAATTTAACAAAATTATTTTGTTTTTTTAGTTTGTCAACAAATACAATAAAATAATTTTGTTTTTTTTTAGTTGGTAAAAAATTCAATAAAAAATATTTAACAAAATTATATTGTTTTTTGGTTGGTCAAAAAAGAAACATAAAATTATTTTGTTTTTTTAGTTTGTCAAAAAATTCAATAAAATTATTTTGGTTTTAGTTTGTCAAAAAATTCAATAAAAATAATTCAACAAAATTATTTTGTTTTTAGTTGGTCGAAAAAGGCACAATAAAATTATTTTGTTTTTTTAGTTTGTCAGAAAATTCAATAAAATTATTTTGTTTTTTTAGTTTGTCAAAAAATTTAACAAAATTATTTTGTTTTTTTAGTTTGTCAACAAATACAATAAAATAATTTTGTTTTTTTTTAGTTTGTAAAAAATTCAATAAAAAATATTTAACAAAATTATATTGTTTTTTGGTTGGTCAAAAAAGAAACATAAAATTATTTTGTTTTTTTAGTTTGACAAAAAAAACAATAAAAAAAAATTAAATAAAATAATTTTGTTTTTTTAGTTGGTAAAAAATACAATAAAAAATATTGAACAAAATTATTTTGTTTTTTTTTTTTATATTGTCAGAAAGTTCAATAAAATTATTTTGTTTTTTTAGTTTGTCAAAAAATTCAATAAAATTATTTTGGTTTTAGTTTGTCAAAAAATTCCATAAAAAAAAAATTCAACAAAATTATTTTGTTTTTTAGTTGGTCAAAAAAGAAACAATAAAATTATTTTGTTTTTTTTAGTTTGTCAGAAAATTCAATAAAACTATTTTGTTTTTTAGTTTGTCCGCAATCGCAAATAAAAATGTTGATGTGAACAAAATCGAAATAAAAATTAAAACTACAATTTCTGTAATAAAATCAGACAACAATTTGTATAAAATTTATTTTTTTTTTTTTTATTTAAAAAGGTAAAAATAATTATTTTAAAAAAAAATTTTGTGTACAAAGTTTTGGAAGTCATTTTTCTAATATTTAATATTGACACAAAAGAATATAAAAATATTTTTTTAAACAACTTAATTAACTAAGGAAGCAACAATTTATTTTTACAAAGAATATTTATCAGAATTTTACATTATCACCTGTCACAATAAACAAAATTCAGAACAGAAAACTTTTTAAAAAATTACGGAAAAAATTAAAAATTTATAAAAACAGAAAAATATAAAAATGTAGTTCGATTTGCAAAAGGACGAATGTGAAAATATTTGAAAAAAGAGAAAATTTTGAACAAAACACAAAAAAAAACAACAACAAAAACTTAACTTGTCAAGAAATTTTTAATTAAGAGAAAAAAACAATTTATTAAGTTGTAAAAAGTTCAAAAAGCAATTATACATAAATATTTTTGTCAACCAGAGAAAAACAACTTTTAAACAAAATAAATAATTTGTTTACATGCATTTCTGAGTCACTGACAAACAGTGACATGCAAAAGTGGTCCGACACCTAGCATGGACGTGCTGTGGCAAGGCCCGCGCTTGCCTCAGCCTCATCCACTGACCAAGCAGAAGTGCCGATTCCGGACAAATCTTTACACACTGTTCGGCCACCTGCGATTTTATTACGGACTTTTCGTTACTCACTAAGTATGTTTACACGGTTGATAATGTAGTGTTTTAACTCCTAAGTTTACCTACATTTACGTAATTATGAAACCTATACAATAAATCAAGTCTACAAACTCTACACAAGAAATATTTTAAAGTATACTCAAATGCGAACTATGCAAAGTGAAGATTGAAATGTAACGAGCATATATTTATAGAAAGCAGCAGCATAGCCGATAATAGTAAGTTCAGAGCAAGCCTATATTTAATGTATCATACTCAATAAACAACCGAAGCCAATATCCAAACAAGTGTTTCAATTACTATAAACACCCAAGAGGAAATCCACCAACCCTGTCTCACTATCCTACTCCCAACACGCGTATACCGAGAGGCAGGTAAGTGCAATCGACACAACGGCTTCATAGAGAAGAACTCTAGATTCCAAGGAGTACAGTCTAGTGTCCTTCAGAGGTCGCTTCAACAATACTTCCCTTCGTACGATAATGATCCAAACATGTGTTTCAATTACTATAAACACCCAAGAGGAAATCCACCAACCCTGTCTCACTATCCTACTCCCAACACGCGTATACCGAGAGGCAGGTAAGTGCAATCGACACAACGGCTTCATAGAGAAGAACTCTAGATTCCAAGGAGTACAGTCTAGTGTCCTTCAGAGGTCGCTTCAACAATACTTCCCTTCGTACGATAATGATCCAAACATGTGTTTCAATTACTATAAACACCCAAGAGGAAATCCACCAACCCTGTCTCACTATCCTACTCCCAACACGCGTATACCGAGAGGCAGGTAAGTGCAATCGACACAACGGCTTCATAGAGAAGAACTCTAGATTCCAAGGAGTACAGTCTAGTGTCCTTCAGAGGTCGCTTCAACAATACTTCCCTTCGTACGATAATGATCCAAACATGTGTTTCAATTACTATAAACACCCAAGAGGAAATCCACCAACCCTGTCTCACTATCCTACTCCCAACACGCGTATACCGAGAGGCAGGTAAGTGCAATCGACACAACGGCTTCATAGAGAAGAACTCTAGATTCCAAGGAGTACAGTCTAGTGTCCTTCAGAGGTCGCTTCAACAATACTTCCCTTCGTACGATAATGATCCAAACATGTGTTTCAATTACTATAAACACCCAAGAGGAAATCCACCAACCCTGTCTCACTATCCTACTCCCAACACGCGTATACCGAGAGGCAGGTAAGTGCAATCGACACAACGGCTTCATAGAGAAGAACTCTAGATTCCAAGGAGTACAGTCTAGTGTCCTTCAGAGGTCGCTTCAACAATACTTCCCTTCGTACGATAATGATCCAAACATGTGTTTCAATTACTATAAACACCCAAGAGGCAATCCACCAACCCTGTCTCACTATCCTACTCCCAACACGCGTATACCGAGAGGCAGGTAAGTGCAATCGACACAACGGCTTCATAGAGAAGAACTCTAGATTCCAAGGAGTACAGTCTAGTGTCCTTCAGAGGTCGCTTCAACAATACTTCCCTTCGTACAATGTCCATGATCACCTTAGGAGTACATTGGAAACCGGAAGATTTCATCGGTAGACTATTTACTCAGTGGGCGGTTTATTAGATCCACTCTGGTTCCTGCAAGCAATCGGTTTCGAATCCTTAACATTTTTTTTTTTTTGGGTAGAGAGGGTAAAAATGCCTATCGCATTATCAAAACTGTCGTCACAGATTTGGCATACGAATATTGCACCCACTAAAACGTCCGCCTCCCTCCCTGAGAGCATCTCTCCACATTCGAAGTCTTTTCACACTTCCTTCAAGGTGGAGATTCTCACCTCGTCCTTATTGGCCTCTCAACGTTATTCCTGCGTCCAGGTCACGCTTTTTCCGCCGGAACACATTTTCCACATATTTATCTACGTGGTCCCAGTTTTCTCTTTGCTACTTAGCATAACCTCCACAATGTTTTCGGTGGCTAAAGTGTTCCCGATTTCCATTTCATTTAACGACAAGTCTAAGTTATTAGATAAGGTAATAGCGGGCAGTCAGTTGTCACAACAACATCACTAATAATGCTCGCATACTGGAGTGGACTTCAGTTGTGATTAGGACGCAGAAGCAATCAGTTTGTTACAATTTTTAATTACAATTTTATCTCTAATGTTACTTGGTGCAATCCAGTGATCGAACTATTGTAAAACTATCTGTTTAACAATTAACAATGTGAAGGTCAATATGTGCCACACCTAACTTTGTGTAGAAACATACGAAGAGAGAATAGTTCCCAGTTGGAATAGGAACCATTCAGGTGCATGTGGACCCGCTGCATCACGCATTCAGTAGTGGGAGTGTTGCTAGAGAATCGCTTTTTGAAGAATGCACTTGAAATACTGCAAAGTATTGGTGGAGTTGATTTTTGATACTCGCACCTTCCCTACCGAAGCTATGTTGGAATCATAAAATTTTCGTTCCATTCGCAGCGTTTGCGATCAAAACGTGTATATTGAAGGCTTCTAACAACTCACCCCATCCCGTGGGAGTTGCTCTAAGTCAACAGCCAATATTTGTATGCCTTTCAATTCTCTTGGTGGATCTTCCAACTTTGCTGTTCTCACAGTCTTCGCATATTCCACAAGATTCCCACCTGTCGTGGCCATTAATGTGACCTTCCCCAATAGGGTACTTAAGTCCACTACTACACAGAAATCTTGTGCACTTATAATGGCCCAGTAATTGCGGATAAGAGAGGAATAAAGGAGCATGACAATTAAATCGACTTATTATGAAGAGAAAATGGAGAAAAGCCGCTTAGAGCTCTCAGCATGCGTACTTGCGTTCTGGGATATGATCAATTGGCGTTAATAATGATGATGGCGATGCAGCATAAGAATCTAGACGACGATTTGGCAGGTGCTTTACGTCGCGGACCAGCTGCTGCTGCAGTACGAATCTCATGGGAATTTAGCTGTCCTGATGAACAGAACACTGTATTTACTAGCGCTGCTCTGGTAGAGTACCTCTCAATAAGCGAACTACTTTTGCTAAGTACCGAAACGCGGTAAATTCAAAAGAGAACAAAAAGCAGCAATATTTGTTGGCTTTTGGCGCCATGGCGATGTCCTTGCGGCGAAACCCGAACCACACACATTCAAGAACAATGTCACTATCAATGTTAAATGTCAATAAATTTCTCTGAGTGCGCAGTTGGCTCCCGTTTCCATCGCAGGCACGAGTAGCTCAAATCCGAGGCCACTGAAAGCTGATGCAATGTCAGCGGTAAGCTGAGGATTCATGTCATGCAATCACTTACTTATCAGGGAGGCGGGCACAACCACACTCACAGTTAGAGGCACAGGGACATGCTCATGCATGCAAACCCCACTACCGCACACACACGCCCACGTGCACGCCTGTACTCGTAATGCAAGCGGCGCTGTTGCTAGCACGGGGATAAAAATTGCATCAATTCTTTTCAAGAAGACCTTCTGCAGCACCGCATGACGAAGTAACCGCAGAAGGAGTCTTTCGCTGTTTGTTTTTGCTGATGCCGCTTTATTTTTGTCTGTGTGCGGCGGTATGTGTGTGTTAGTGTGTGCGGCGGTGCGTGTGTGTGTGTGTGTTAGGCTTCTGCTTTTCTCTGCTCTTTTGTGGATTATTTGTAAGCATGACATTTCTTCCAGTCCTTTGCTTGTATGGTTCTGTGAGTGCGGGTGTGAACAGGCACCTCTCCAAATAGGCGGGTACGTGAGTTTGTCAAGCATGGATGGAAGTGGATGATTGGTTAGTTAAATATTTGATTTTATAATTCCGTTTTGATGGCAATTATTCCCAATAATTGCACTGTGAGCTGGCAGCTGGCGCAGGATACTCGAACCCGTTAAGCTGCTCTAAGCTGCACAACGGAGATTGCAGTACTTTCAGCAAGTTGAGTTCCTAATTACACATTTAACTGCCGCATGCATGAATAGCGAGTAAGTGTTATCTACCCTATTGCCGGTATAAGGGGCGTATGAGTAATTAATTTTTTTGAGCAGGCTCTCTAAGGAAGTTACTTTTTTAGGTGTCATAAATGGCCAGTACCATGGTACACAAGGCGCAGAGGGGTGCATTTGCGAAATGTTTCCACATTTGTGACTTGAATTAATTTCATCACCACTCACTTTTCTACTCAATGAACGTTTTTTGAACTGATTGCAGTCTCGTATCGATCCAGGCATTTGCTGTCATTTGCAATCACTGAAGTGGTTTGCAGTGTTTCCCGTCATTGACAGTCAGTGTTATTAATTGAAGTCATTCCAGTTAACTGTCGAACTTTGAAGTCTGTTTAAGTCAGTGACGTCATTTGCTACAATTTAAGTCTCTCTCTGTAACTGAGGAGTCAGTGAAGTATATTTGTCAGCCAGTCACTTGAACTCCTTTCAGTGCGGTCAATAATGCGTCATGCAATTTAAGTCGCTTCAGGTCCTGTTCATTACTTTTATAAGGTAATGAGTGTAAGTTTGCTTTGAAGATCCAAAAGAGACTGCAATAAGAATTTCCTGGGTAGAATGCAATCCTTCCTGCTAGGCATATAATTCAAAGAAGTGTAGGGACGCCTTCGTCTGCCTGTAATGACTGTCAATTGTTTGAAATCTTTCCGATCACTCACAATTTTTACAATCATTACAAAGTCCCCATCAATCATTGCAAGATCAGGAATCAATTCAAAAGAGAATGGTGCCACCATTGGCTCCTCAAGTGAGTCCATTATTTTGACTCATATCTGAAAGGTATGAGCCACATTCGAGCAGCGACAGTGCTAATTGACACCTCACCAAGTTTATTGAAAGAAAGATAAAAACCAAATGAAATAAATTTACTTAAAAATTATTAAAAGTCAATTATTGTAAAATAATTGGAAATTTCCTGAGAATAAAAGCCGCATGAAAGAATTTTAAACGCGAATTCCGCAGAACAGGACACGCAAGCAGAAGCGGGCGTCAGTGCCGAATTGACAAAAGTTCAATGCTGAATTCTCTCTCTACTGCGTTCCAAGCAGCTCAATAAAAATAAATATAATAATAATAAATAAGTGACGAAAGTCAATAAAACCCGCAAAAAGCGAAGAGAACAATAAACAGCTGCTGCCGTCTTCGGCACGGAAGACGTAGTGAGGAAGTGAAGCAGTCGGGCAGGGGTAGCAGCAACAACGGCGACACGCCATTTGAACGAGTTTGAAAGCTCAAAAACAACGCCATTTGCGTACGTTAATAGCACCAGCAGCGAGCAAGGATTGAGCAGAGAATAAGGACAATGGAACAAAAATACCACCACCAACGACAACAACAACAACAACGGCGATTTATTATAATTTGTAGTGACCTTGAAGCTTAGACGCACTCGCCAGGATTTGTGTATTTTAAATGGCTTCTTATTTGCTGCTCTTGCAGTTTATTTTAGCGAATTCATTGAGTTCACAGCACTGGGTTCAAGGGCTCAAGGACGCTGAGCGGGACGCCTCTTTCATTTTTGGCGGAATTAAATTTATGCATTTCCAGACTGCGTCCGATTTCCCGATATGAGTAGCTGCATTTTATTGCGTTTATGTGCGTGAGGAATGCGAGTGATCAATTCTAAGCAGTCAGTGTGTTCTAGTATCCTTAGTAGTAGTTTGTAATGAATCGCTGGGAGAGACTGCGAAAATTCAACCCAAGGTTGCGAACACACACTTGCGTGGTTCAAAGCATACTGCAAAACTCCCAGAAGTCGTTAACCCCTTCTTCCGGTTCACCTTGAATGTCTGCCATTGACGTAAATATTGTCAAGCGGACTGGAGAGTGAGCCCAGTGATGATAGAAAGTTATTAGTCAAGCCTCAAAAAACGGCTCAGAATGTGGAAGTGGCCTACGAAGCCAGTCACTCTAATTTGATTGGGGATGTTTTCGGCATGAGTTGCGGTACCACTTCGAACGATGGAGAGGAATTCTTCAAGGTAAGCACCTTGCTGGAGACATGTTGGTGGAACGGGTCAAATCCAACCCTAAATGCACCAAACGCTCCTTAAACGGTCGCGCGACACCTGGATCTGTGACTATCTACCAAACATTGAACATTGAATTCGGGAGAACCACTTCGAGGTTAAACGGATCTTCCTAATCATATTCCTAATTTTCTTAAACTCCCTTCGTACTCCACACCTCGAAGAGGAGAAAGATCCATCCATAGCGGTACCACCAGTGAGTTCTCAACTGAAGCCAACTATCTGGGCGTGAACCTAAAGAAAACGGTTACTTCAACTCATGGAACCCACATTTAAACAAAGCCCTCATCAAAGCTGCAAGAGCACTTTTTAAGTGTCGAAGGCTTTAAGGCAAAATCTGGGGTGTGAATCACAGAATTTTATGCTGGTCATTCATTGCACGTGAAGCCTTCAACATGAAGTCTGAAAAATGGTGCAAGATGCATTCAATGGACTGACTCCATGTATGCATAGCACTTCAGAGAGATACCGCCAGGAGTCTTTCTTATGCACTTTGGTGGAATCCTAGCGTACTTTGGGGAAGTGACTTCAAGAATTTGTTGCAGCAAATGCAAAAGCGATGATGCACACAGAAAGAAGGGTCAATGGAAGAAGTGATGAAATAGCTACAAACACACACACACACACACAGATACACACCTAAAGCCACACCACTACCTAAAGCCGATAAGCCAGCAGAGGACCCATCGGCCTACCGTCCCCTGTGCATGTTGGACACAGCAGGGAAGGTCCTGGAGCGGATTATATGCGACCGGATCGACGAGGCGATAGTCGATGCTGGAGGACATTGGCGAGGCGCCAATATGGCTTCCGAAAAGCCAGATCCACCATGGACTCCATTGACGAACTCGTCCAAACGGCGAAGGAGGCGATTCAGTGCCAGAGATGGAAGGGGGGTGCCAAGAGGTATTGCCTCGTGGTCACCCTCGACGTCAAGAACGCTTTTAACTCGGCCAGCTGGGCGCGCATAGCAGAAACGCTGGCAGAGTTCAAAGTTCCCATCTATCTAAGGCGAATCATCACTAGTTATTTTAGCGACAGGATGCTATTATACGAGTCCGATAGAGGTGTAGAAACGTACAAGATCACCGGAGGAGTTCCCCAGGGGTCTGTACTGGGACCAATTCTCTGGAACGTTATGTACGATGGCATTATCCGCATACGGGTGCCCGATTACGTTAAAATAATCGGATATGGGGACGACGTAGCGCTAGTGATCACTGCGAAACACCTAGAGGAGGTAATAGCAGAGGCCAATCACACAGTGGCCACTGTTGGAAGATGGCTGGCGGATGTTGGACTGAAGCTGGCAGAGCACAAAACGGAGGCTATCCTTCTGTCAGGTCGAAAGGTACAGGAGGAGGTGGAGATAAGGGTTGGTGACTGCACCATTACCACGACCCCACATCTCAAATACCTAGGCGTCTAGATTGACGCAAGACTGACGTTCAAGGAGCACTTTCGGCGATTAGGTGAGAAGGCAGCGCGGACCTGTTCCCAGCTCTGCCGGATAATGCCAAACCTCGGAGGGCCACGGCACTGGAAAAGACGGCTCATCTCAGGGGTCGTCAAATCCATAATCCTGTATGGAGCGCCCATATGGGCTGAGAAGTCGAGCGTAAAGGCCTACGTTCGCAACATAGAGGCGGCGTATAGGAGATGTGCGCTCCGCACGATCTCAGCACACCGTACTCTGTCTGCAGACGCCGCGCTGGTGATAGCCGGTATGATCCCGCTGGACTTGCTGGCTAAGGAGGCGTGAAGCCTATACTACGGCAAGAGTACGCACGAGCTAAGTGCGGAAGATCGCGTAGCAGGCATTAGGCAAAGCACCATACAGGAGTGGCAAGCCCGATGGGATGCATCCGAAAAGGGCCGTTGGACGAGGAGATTGATCCCTGATCTCCAACGCTGGATGGATAGGTCGCATGGCGAGGTGAACTATCACGTCACATAGCTGCTGACCGGCCACGGAGGTTTACGGGCGTACCTACACAGATTACGGCTGGAGGAATCCCCCTGCTGCGACAATTGTGGAGGCACGGAGCCCGAGGACGTGGGACTTGTTCTTTTTTCATGTCCACGATACAGCGGTGCCAGAGCGGTACTGCAAAGAGTCTGCGGAGAACCTGTGAAACCGGACAACCTCGTGCACTATATGCTCCAGGGCCCGGAGAAATGGGACGTGGTGTGACACCTCGGCCGCAATTATGCGAGACCTCCGCCTCTTGGAGTGGCGGCGACGTTCAGGGAATCAATAGGAGGGGTCCGTTGACCAACCCACTCCCAGACGAAGTATTGCTTAACGGCTATGTACCGTCTGGGAGGCGTCTGAGGAGGTGGTTTTAGTGGGTAAGGCCCCACACTACTGGTGCGAGAGCGCCCAGTGTCTGTTTGCAGATTTCCACCTCCGAACCAATAAAAAAAAAAAAAAAAAAAAACACAGATACACACTGTGCACACAAACAAGCAACCTATTTAAGCCCAATTTATGCGTCAACACAGGTCAGGGACGCAAAATGAATTGAATATAAAATGTTGCGTATACGCCCCAATACCCTATTACAACGATTGATTCAGTCTAATGCTGAATAGTAAACATGTTTCAATTGTCCTTTCATCTCCTCATTTAGCAGCAATTCAATGAAAAATTCAGTTAATAGTTGGCCCGCATGTGTACTTGGGTTCTCGCATATTACAGCATGCATGTGGCAGTTGGCACCCTTTTGAACAATCTGCCCACGTACCCAACTCCTCCAGTGCAGCACTCCTTACGATCCGTCCTCTAACTGACATGTTCAACATCCTGTTCGTCGTCTCCTATTTTATTTTTTATTCATTTAATTGTGTTTCGTTGAGGTTTCATTGTTTCACTTCATTTGAGCTTTTGCCCTGCAAATTAAAAGAAGAGCTGAAGTTGAGCTCAGATAAAACGCATTCAAATGGTTCACGTGCAGCCGCAGACACCAGTGCGCCACACACACAGACGCCACAGACGCACACGCATATACAGATCATAGGAGTAGAGTGCTCGTCTAGAAGGCCCAATGGAAAGTTCCGCAATCAGGCACATCGAAGGACAGTGTCAGTGGATAGAGACGGCAAAGCGATTAGGGCCAAATTCTTGTAAGGCACAGGACTCAAATTGCACGGCATACTAGATAAGAATGTTTTAAAGATAAGATATAATAAAGAGAGGAAGGGTGAGAGAGAGTGAGAGAAAGAGAGAAATAGTCAGAAAAGTTGAAGTTAGAGTTAGAGAGAGAGAGAGAGAAGGAGGGAGAGATAGAGAGAAGGAGAGAGAGAGAGAGAGAAGGAGAGAGAGACAGATTGAGAGAAAAAGAGAGAAAGTTCTAAGAGAGAGAGAGAAAGTTCTAAGAGAGAGAGAGATAGAGAGAGAGAGAAGGAGAGAGAGACAGATTGAGAGAAAAAGAGAGAAAGTTCTAAGAGAGAGAGAGAAAGTTCTAAGAGAGAGAGAGAGAGAGAGAGAGAGAAAGAGACACAAATATATAGTAAAAGAGAAAGAAATTTCAGAGAGAGGGAGAGAAACTTCCAAGAGAGAGAGACACAAATATATAGTAAGAGAGAGAAAGGTATATGTATTGTACAAATGAGAGACTAGAGAGGAAAAGGTAATGATATAGAGAGACATAATAGAGAGAGTGCAGTGAGCGAAAAATAAAGGGAAATGCGAAGAATGACAAAGAGTAATTGAGGGATAAACAGAGATAAGAATGAACAAAGCATAAAGAGATAAAAATAAAAAGAGATAAAAATAAAAAGAGACAAAGCTAGACAGAGAGAACGAACGAAACATGTATAGAGAAACGGAGATAAAGGGAAAGAAAGAGGTTCATAGAGGAGAGAGAATGCTTGAGAATAAGATATCGATAGAGAGAAATAGAGAATAAGAGTGAATGAGAGACATAACGATAGAAAGCCGGTCTGAAATGTCAAACGTAAAGGGAAAGAAACAGAATGACAAACAGAGAGATTGACAGAGAGTAAGAAAGAGATAGAGAGATATTGAGCAAGAGTCCAATAGAAACAGAGGGAACTGAAGCGAGACAGACTGAAAAAACAGACAGAAAAAGGAACAGGGTGAAAGAAGGTGAACTGTATACTGGAGGAGTAAGACAAAGTTGTGTATTTTCAGCAGGCACAAGGATTAAGGACTAACGATATAATTCTGCTCGATATGCGAAAGGAACAATTGAATCGTGTCCTACGAAAGGATGATTGTGATGCCTCCCTTCCTCACTATCACTACTCCTTACTGTCCTGGCGGTAGGCATTGTGAGAAAATTTACAACTGGGTCGCACCATTAACCTCGTTGTAGACAGAAGTGTTCAGCTGGGAAGCACCAAGCACCAAGCACGAAGCACCAAGCACCAAGCACGAAGCAACCGTTTGCTGGCTCACACTTGTAAATCTGTTCAAAATCTCACGTAACCCCATGGCTAACAAGGATATAAATATTTAATTGTACTCGTAAGTTAAAGTTTCCGCAAGGACTCGTTGCGGGTTACTCTGAGATGGCTGCTACTTTTGGAAGCGTTGAAATGTGTGTGAGTGCGAGTAAATGGGAGTGGAGTGTGATTACTTTTGTTGCTTTTCCAGGAAGTCGTGTAATTAAATCGTGTGTTTATATTTATGGGTGTGACTGTGTGCGTGTTTGCGTGTTTGCGTGTTTGCGTGTGTGTGTGTGTTTTACCAAACTTTTTCTAAGCGTCCTTAAGAGCTGTATTGAAGTTGCTGCTTTCCTGACCTGCTCCAATGCAAAATGTGTCCCGACTTTTCGATCTTCTCCAAAAGTAACGCGCGAGTGCTGCTCAAATACTTTCGATTTGTCTTTTCAGTACGCGAAAATTTTGTGCTTTGTTGTTTTAGTTGAAAGCGAGTGGCAATAAAGTGAAAATGGCAGAAAAGTCAACCAACGATAAGCGCACACAGCTGAATTAATGAGGCGCATCCCTCGACCCCTGCGCGGGAAAAAGCGCGTATTCAATTCAAGTTCAATCTCAGAAATTATCCTGCAACACAAAAGAAACTCGTCCGTGCTTGCATGCACCTGAGTAAATATTTAACGACTGCGAGACTCTGCAGGCAAGAATCAGGAACATGTTAAATGTTGGGTGCACGGTTCTTAAAGATAAAATCAACGTCCGAGATATATGTATATGGGGACTTATACCTATGAGTATTCGCAGATCCCGAGTACGCAGGTGCATTGGTAGATCCCTGAGGAATTCCATTTGGAAATGGTACTCATTCAGTGGTTTCCTCCAACCTCATAAACGAATGTCTTTCCCATTGAATAAGAATATTGTTATGAAAATTAGTTGACGCTAATAGTTCGTGTCACTGGATTGTAACAAGGAATACTAAGATACTAGTTTGATAGCTTCGCTGAACTAAAATTAGTTTAAACTGACAGAAATGCACTTCAAAATTAGTGAATAAAGTTAGTTCGCCACAGGAGCTCAATGAGTTCCGCTGCTTTCAATTCCCAACTGAAATACTCTATCGTTCTATGCCACTTTATTAAAGGGGAACTCTGCTTTTCACAAGCAGCAGCACAGAATGTTCTCAATGGCCCCACCAGAAAGCATATTCGTTTATTATTTATAGTATGAGAGAATGAGACAGCATTACTTTCTTATCACTAATGCCTTATAGCATGGGCGAGAATGAAATAGCAATAGTGGCCCATATTGACGTAATTTTGATATCTCGCTTATGAATGTTGACCACGCGGTTTTAAGACGGTACGGGTTGGACCGACTACAAGAGTCCTCTAACTCTAAGGAAACTTATCAAACCACGCCCATAGAAGTGAAGTAGGCGTGCGCATATGTACTACACTAAGTACTAAACATCTTCGAACGAATGTTTGTCCTGTTGTGGCATTTCACATGAAGGGGGCGGGGCTGATATATTACGCCCCATTGTTCAATGAGTTGCATACTCCAATTTTACATTATTTAAAAGTTTCTTAATAAATCTTTTAAATGTTTGTATAAATCAATGGTGGGCGTGGCACTACAGTTGAGCATTCCTTCTTTGTGTTTCATAGTTTGCTCTGTAATCTTGTAATCAGCTAAAATTTTGTTGATAAATCTTTCTAGGTCTCTACTTATGTATGTGGGTGAATTGTGGGCATGGTGGTGGAAATATGCTGCCCATTTTCCGGACACAGACTAGCATCGAGTGAATGTACATTAGCTATTTTTATATTACCTATCTGGGGTAATTTTAAATGAGGTCCCAGGGGTGCTTTATATGGGCGGAAGGCGTGTGACATTATGATCAATCACACGGTGTTTTGTTCATAAATTTTATATAGTCTTCAGTTATGAAAAGGTGTATATAGTGGGCGTGGTGGGTCCCATTTTCCACTGACAAGAGATGGAATCAAATGTGTACTTCCTGCTAATTTAATCATTATTCCATGAATTGGAGTAAAATTGTGAGCCTTTTAAATGAACTGTCGACAGTTGCATATATTTGGGTGGTAGGCGTGTCTTTTGTCTAATTTGATTCATATAGCAATCTGATTTTGTTTCAAAACCAATGCCTAAGAAGTTTCATTGCGGTGTTTTGAACTATAAGCTCTGACGTCAGAGATCTATCATGTCCTTTCTCATAAGTAGAATTCTCCTAATTCCATTTATAGAGATGCGGACTCCTTTGAACCTTCCTTCAAAGCAAAAATTAATGGATCGAAGAAGATTGGTTCAGAAGAAGAGGCTCAGGTGGTGGATGTGCCAATATAAACTAAACACTGAAAACAGCAGGGAAGGCAAAAATGCAAACCAGTGTTTCAGAAGTGCAGAATTACTGACTCGGAAACCCTAAACTGACCTCTGCAGAAAACTTGTGAAGCATTTCGTTAGTTTACCGGAGTGCGTTGGCATCTGGATAATCCACCACACCCAGCGAAATGTACCTAAAGCAACATCCTTGGAACAAATTGCCAGCTACTGTCCATAAAGCCCTTTACCACGCCCGTTAATAATGACTGATTACCTCATCCCAACAATTGGAGAAGTGTCCAAACAATCACTAGAAGAGTGAAACAAAGACGTGGTGGAAACCGCTCACAATTCAAGGAAGATATTTTGAAGATATCTCGTCTGGTTGTCGTAGTCAAGGTGAACAATTTTCATATATTTGGAGCCACACATTTTGATACACGGATGATGGCGACCCTCCCACGGTGCACGTTTCTTGGACGTATTGCTTTACGGGGGAACTTGGTCAGCGAGAAGGAGAATGTCGCATTCCGATGTGGCCACTCTCAGCAACCCACCGAAGAAACATTTGCAATGCATTCAGTGTGGCACGCGTGGTGAGGTCAAATTAATTTCATCGTAAAATTTCGGCCCCACGCACCTTGCCCCCGTGACTTGACTTAGTGCTGCTGTTGTGATGAATATATTTCTATGCCATGGAAATACTCGTATCACCATAAAATCAAGAATCCAAAAGATGAAGAAGAACAACATAAACCAGAAAAAAACAAATATAAACAGATTTAAAGAAAGCAGAAAGCAAAAGGAAACAATAAAATCCGACATAAAAGACTTGAGACGTGCAGGAACGCGTTTTGAAATGAAATTTCCAGCTCTTTTGCCGGCATAAAAGACACGCTTTTAAATAATACAAAGAAAGGATACTCAGACTGAGCCCGCGACTGAGAAAACATTAAATCGAGAACGAGGGAGCGTCTCACACACCCGCGTGGCAACAAACAAGATAAAACAGTGCCATGGAAGCTGCAGCAACAGCGGCGGAAGAGGCGACTCGTTGCAAGTGAGCACATATAAAGTTGATTTATGTGCATATCCTTACAGCTCCTAAAAGTATGCACGTGAATTGCAGAAATAACACGTAAATATCGAATTTAAATGCAGTTTGTTAAGTAATAAAGTGTCGAGTGATGGTCGCCGACCTGAGAAGCGTGTGAGAAATGCGGCGAAATGAGGTCAAAGTCGCGTCCGCATGCATGTGTCTCCTCAGCTATCAGGGCAGCCCTGAGTGCGGAAGCTGGTTTAGAGCCAGAAGTCAACAAATCTGCCAGCAATTGAGACACTCGTAACTGCTCCGATTGAATTTGAATGACTTTTAAGTGTTACGGAGTGGGAGTAGGAGGGAAAAATCGTTTTCTGTCGTAACTTTGGACATTGTAACGGAAGCATATCACAAACATACCCCAAAGAGCGAGATAGAGAAAAACAGAGAGATTAGAGAGTTAGAGAAAGAGAGCGAGAGAGAAATTACCAAGAAATATACCAACAACCGTACTTAAAAAGAGGCTGAATTGTTACCAGGAGGGAACTCAAATATCAGGCTAAGAACTTCAGCAACCAAGTCCCACATCCTTCTACAGATGCACAAGGGTAAACCTGGAATCTTAACCAAAAATGCCGCAAATCTGTAGAAATATTGCAACCTCAAGCCAGGCAACCAAAAAGGACACCGAGAAATCTAGAATAATAGAAATCTGCGAAGCGAATTAGTCCCCAACATCAAAGCACGAATACAAAGTTCAAACTGGCTTCTAGGGAGGAATACAAAAGCATTCCGAGATGAATAAAAAGCAATGCGTAAAGAAGGAATAGAGTTGACTTACAAAGAAACACAGACGTAGGTCGCAATATACTCGTAGTAGACCTACGCTGTCAGTTTCCGTCTATTCAGAGAAGCAACAATACGCAATGCAGACCCTCAATGTCCAGGAAGGCACAGAGGACGATTTCATATTTAATTGATTATTTGTTGATTTGTGTTCACTTGAGTTCCCCACTGCTTCCTTATTTCATTACTCGTATCTGTTGAGTTCGAAGCCCTTCGAAGAGAGCCAACCACACTTTGCATGTTCACTTCGCGTATTTGAGCTGCTTTTAAGGAACTCAAAAATTGTCCTTGCGACTCCAAAAGTCTGCAGAGCTCTTCAGCAATGGATCTTATGCATTTATTGACCCAACTTGCCCTTTGCGGAAGTCCTTCCACCTACCGACACGCTGTGTCCATTGTTGACTTGTTCTATGCATGTCATGACCCCATTCGGCGTGCTGTTAACTTCTGCAATTCGCACGCTCTTAGCACGATTGCTTTGCTTGGAACATTTACTGCCGGGCACATAAATGCCGATGTGGATATGCCTTATCACGCTTACATGAACTCAAAAGCCATTGTAATAAGCCCCATTCGCCCAACTCACTCTCAAAAGAAGCCAAACCCCGACCGGGCCTTGCACCATTGGAGTGATTTAGAGCATAAACACAAAAGTGCGACAAATAAATATGGCGAGCATCAAAATCGTGGCCCAGAATTTATTGTTCGATGTTTGGCGAAGTAATCGAAATGCTATTTTATGATCTTTCGGAGCTGTGCACATATTTACAAAGCAAAAATAACCAACAACAACACTCAAGGACTCAGAGACAAAACCGCAAAAAATATGAAAAAAGTCTGAAAAAATCTCATCCTGAGAGCTGAGCAGAATGGGAGCCGAAGAGTGAGTGCGGGCAATTTATGTAAGAGCGAAAGCAAGCAAAGCAATCAGTTAAATTGCTGCAAGGTTCATGAATTTGTGTTTCGTGGGCATATTTTCAGGTTGCACGCAGCCACACACGCACACAAACACCAGCCCAGACACCCACGCACCCATTCGACGAACGCCAAAACAAATGAAATAAAACCCATAATAAAATGGCTCTTAATCTGGTGGCGCCAGGTTCAGAAAGGAAATCTGTCATTGGACAAGAACAACGTGGAGCACAAGTGCAGCGCATACTTTGTGCTCTTCAATCAACATAATTGCATGAGTAACAACGAGACGGTTGCATACTTTCAGGCACTCTGAGCCCAAAGTGGCCACATTGCAAGGAACAAGCGAAATAATGAAAAAGGGACCGCCACTTCACTGCACTGAACGCAATGAAGACCTGAGCCTCCGCTCATTGAATCCTTCTATATATCTATCTCTCTCTTCCTCGCAGTTCTAGACAGACCCACACACAAACACGCACTTAGAGTGAACTATTTCAAAGAGCGAGCACTGCTGCCAAGTGATAGCGAAGAAGCAAAGGTTCAGCAAAACAGGCACAGTGTCTCGATGATCGATGATGGAATAACTCTTTGGGGACACCATATTTGCTGCGATTCTGAGAGTTGTGAGGCCGAAAGAGGTGGACACAAGGTGTACCATAGTACCTCTGAAGTCGCACTCAACTGCAATGAGACAAGGAATATCTGGAGATACATGAACTATCAAGCGGAGGAGCAGAACGGTCAAAAATACAAGAAACTAGAGAACCTTGGATAAGCATTGGTGAGCATGGTACAACACGTCCATATGTAAGTTTCCCAAGAGACGTGCTGGATTCCAATGAGCAATTTCGAGACACTTTCCGACGTGGTCGTTCCATTCCTTAATGACATCTAAGCTGACATCAAACAAAGTGGCTGGAAGTGATGGGTCAACAGTCGAGTCCTCTAAAGCAACCCGAGCTTGGTGAGAAGCACCAACCAACTCGTATTCGATTCGAATATATGACCTCCAATGGAATGCTGGTACATTTTTCAATTCTCAAGAATAAAGCATCCTTACACTATGGAAGGAATATACTCCTGCTCATACTGGGTATAAAAATTCAACTATCAGGATCTGCGAACGGGACAACCCTCTCTTAAGTACATTCGTGGTTTTAGAGCAGATAAATCCAGATCTTGAAGAAAATCCGAGCCCTCTACACTCTTTAGGATTATTCCAACGCAGCGGTAGTTGCTGGGGATGTGACTCTCATCCAGAAAGAAGTGGGTTGAAGTGGGAAATAAGACTGCCTCTCAGATAACGTGTTCAAGTGGAAGAACATTTCAAAAACCATGGAGTTCGTAATAGGAGACGGTTAACTGAAACTTCAGCTGAGTGGGGAGGTTGACAAGTTCAGGTTCTCCACCAGCTCGGGCTGTAGCGGCATATAAGGAAATACGAGTGCAAGGGAAATGATGCTGCGATGATAAAAATAGCAATTGAAGAAAACCACAGAAGAGGAATCTGAGGCGTTGCTTAAATTAATCGAAGCCTGTGTCGGAGACAATTTTAACGAAGAATTAATTTTACGCAGCTCCTTTGCTCCAGTGACACACAAGGGAACATAAGCAAACTCAAGATGAGAAGAAATGGTGCTTGTTTCCATGACAATTATTGGAAGCATAAGGAAGAATTGCATGTAGTAATCCTGACCAAGTAATCAGAACTGAGAGACGATATAAAAGCTCTGTGGCGGACGAAGTCAGTACGAGTCAGAGGTGAGCAGAAAATTGGTTCATGGTTGTTAATGGAAGCACCTTACAGCAGACCTTCAGGTATCTTTAGAGAAGTTCATTGCAGGTCTTGAGTATCCAACATTCTGTCCGCATAAAACGAGCCGAGACTCGTTTCTATGAGAGGTAGGCGTGTCTTTTAACGGATCGACGTCCTTCATTTGCATATGACTTTATACTTTATGACCTGGAGAAGGAACGTAGAAGCTGAAATAATTAAAAGTAACAAAGGTTGGAAGATGATCAAGAAGTTGGCGGTTGGCAGAAGTGAACGGAGAAACCTTGTGGTGGCCATTTGGGCCCCTGTGGATCCAAAGCAATTAATTAGATATATTTTATAGTGCTAATATGCATAATCAAAGCAAACTATGTCCATAAATTGTGTACAGATCTTAAGTTTGAACATGTGTTAGCAGTGGGTGTGCCAGTGAATATACTCCGCCCACATTCTAAATAGTCAAACCCTTATGTATGTAAACAAATTTGGTTACTGTATCAGCAATTGAACTGAGGTTGTAATCATTTTCAAAAAGGTTTCTAAAGCTACATATGTGGGAAGTAGTCGAGTCCTTATCGGAATGGGTTCCTGGGTCCAGGATAGCATTTACAGAGTTTCATTAAGATATCTCTAACGGTGTGGGAAGAAGTTGGCCACGAGCGGGCGAACAGAAGTCAAATCGACTCAGAAAGTGGCTCTGAGTGGATTTTGCTTTTAATTAGCTCGAGCTCATCTATATCTGAGCTGGCGATCAGGAGGTCATCTACATATACTGCAATTAGGCTGACGTTGTTATCTTTATTCATCACGTATAGGCATGGCTCGTTTTTACATTGATCAAAACCAATGTCTTTCAATATGGAATCGATTTTCATATTCCACTGTCTTCCTGATTTCTAAAGCGCCCTTTTCAGCTTGAGTACATTGTTTGAATAATCAACAAATTTTTCTGGCTGAGTCATGTAAACTTCATCGTTAAGTTCACTGTTTAGGTAGGCCGTGGATACATCCATTTGATGCAAATGAAGTTGGTATTCAGCGGCAAGAGCAAAAACCATCCTTATAGTTTCATAGCGACCACTGGTGAAAACGTTTCTGTGTAATTAACACCGTATGTCTGCGCGCATTCCTTCGCCACCAGCCTGGCCTTGAATCTCTCGACACCTCCGCTCTTGTCCGTCTTTAGCGAAAAAACCCACTAACTGCCACACCTCATTATGGGAGTTATAAAACAGCTCAACCGCATATACTCAGTATACCATTTAGAACCTGTTGAAGGGTAAATAACATTAAATATAATAACAATATATTAGATATATAATCAATAAAAAATCAGCGGGAATTGAGAGCTTCATTTCAGTGAGAGAGAGAGAGAGAGAGATATGGTAAGTTGAGGTAGTTAGAAGTCGATTTGAGTGTAATCAGCAACTAATTTAGCGCTATTAATAATAATAATCATTTTACTGAAATCACATACTTAAAATAATTAATTGAAAACTGAACAACAAACAATTAAATAGTGAAGTAAATTATGAAAAAGTTTCTCATAAGTCAGCATTTCAAATAATTTCATTAAATTTAATTGCCGAGCACGAGGGCGCAGCGCTTCAACTTTCTCAACATTCGTCTTCGAATTTTACTTTCGAAGTTTGTGCGGATGTGGGATTTTTTCTATTACGCGCGCACAGCGTTATCAGGAAAGAAGTGCAAACATGCAGTTAAAAGGGCACACATGTTTGCAGGAAATGAAGCGAGCTGCGTTGCTTGAGCCACCGAACGCACGCCCACCTCCAACCACCTACCACCAGCAACAACCAACCAACCATCGAACTAACCAACTAACCAAGCAACCAAAGAACCGCCAAACAAACTCACCCTCCCAACACGCCCTCAGGCACCCAACCAACCAGTTCCGAATTGGGTGCAAGCATTCCCGGAAAGTATTCGCGTGTTAAGAGTTTTTGTCGCAATTTATATATGGGTCGTTACGCATGCATAAACTTCTCTCAAGGCAAAGAAAACAACCAAAATAGTGAGGATGGAAGGGAGGAGAGGAGAAGAAAGTAAAGTTTTGCTACAATATTACGTAGGATAATATTTGCAATGCGCCCGCCCGTCTGGGGAATAATACACTAAACACATTCCTTTAAACACAGTTGCGGGAGTAGCTCTGCTGTGGAAATGTGGCAGCGATTTGTTATATTCTCTCACACGCTCTTTGTCACTCACTTAAATCGGAGACCAAATTATAGCACGGCACACTTATGGAAATACTCGTAAATCGAAGTCAGCGAAGGAGGCATTCGGTGCGTATGAGTGACATTTGGAAACTGAAAATGGAACGCTTAAGTAGTGAAAGAACTATCGATGAGTGTGTGCGCTCTGAAAGTTGGCTTGGAAAAGTGAGGGAGAAGTTGAGTCTGCCATTCAGACACTTTGAACTAACAAGAATCGCAGGAGACTTGCAAGTTTGCAGGAAGCTTTCTGAAGAGGAGCTCGTGTTGATTTCCGCTGAGGTGTTGCGGAGTTCACACATTCTTTTCTTATTTATATTTTATATTTCATTATCTTTAACAGATTTCTTTTATATTTCATTATTTTTAATATATTTTTTTATGTCCATTTTTTAACAATTTGTTATTTTTATTATTATTATTATTATTATTATTACTAGAAAAACAATAACATAATTATTATTGTACATTGTAAGGGGAGCACTAGCTGCCAGGGCCTTCATATAATATATTTTTTTATGTCTATTTTTAATAATTTATAATTTTTATTTTATGTTTCATTAGTTTTAAAATATTTTTATTTTTTTATTTTTTTATAATCTTTTATTTTGAATACATTCGATCTTTTTAATATATTTCAATTTTTTTTTATTATATTTTATTGTTTTTAATATATTATTTATTTTTTGTATTATATATTTTTTATATATTTTATTATTTTTTATGTTTTTCAATTTCTAATATATTTTTTATATATTTTATTATTTGTTATGTTTTTAAATTTCTAATATATTTTATTTATATTTTAATATTTTTAATATATATTTTTTATATATTATTTATTATTTATATATTGATTTTATTATATTTTATTATTTTTCTAAAATTATTTATTTTTAATACTTAAAATTTTTTTGTTTATAGTTTTTTAAATATATTTATAATTTTTTATTGTATTTTATTATTTTTAATACACAATTATTTATTTTTTGTATTTTATATTTTTTTAAATAAATTGTTATTTATTATTATTTATATTTTTTAATTTTATATAATTTTTTTTTTAATTTTTATTATTATAATTTAAAAAAAAATTTATATAATTATTATTATTTTTAATTAATAATATAATATTTTATATTTTATTATTTGTAATATATTTTTATTCTTTTAATATTTTCTTAATATTTTTTTTTAACTGTTTATATTATTTTATTTGTACTTTATTTCTTTAAATATATTTTTATTTTTCTGTATATTTTTTATTATTGTTAATATAATCTTTTTTTAATATTATTATTTTTAATAATTTAAATTTTTTAACATTTTATTTTTAACAAATTTTTTCATAGATTTTTTTATATCAGAGCCAGGATTGCAGTAAAATTTCAGACCCCATCTGTGCAGAGAGCCGCGACTCCACAAACTTGTTGCGCGTGAGTTATGAGAGTCGCGATCAGTAACTCCAAAAAAACCACAAAAAGGTTCTTTTAGTGAACTTTATTAGGATTTTCAGCTTTACAATCTGAACTGAACTTACTTCTTCTTAATACAATTAGTTCTTTATTTATTTCTTTCCTACTTCCCTCCATTCGGCTTTGAGTGTGCTATGTACACTTTGCCAAAGGTGCAATGCAGAATATGTCCTTCGAACTGATCTGCTTAATGAAGCAATACTGAAGGTTGTTCAATGGAAAACTGAAAGCGAACTCATATGAACCTGTCATTTTGTGGGAATGAAAATTGGGAGTAAGATGCGTCAAATCTTATATTGGAAGCAAGTGTAGGGAAACGGTTGCGGTACTGACGTAACTCGTGTGAACAGCATCCTCGGGTCGCTCAGTACGTTTTTTGGCCCCCAAACTTTGTGGAGTGTGAACACAATAGACTCATATCTTAGCTCTCATGCACACCCGCAGAAAATACTTGGGATTCTTCCAGGGCTCTGCCAGTGATGTGAAACCTCTGGAGCCAAAACTTGTCATCACGTTTATCCAGAAGATAGGACCAAAGCTGTACTTTGAAACTGATGGGGGGCACAATAGTTCGAAAGGTCGCGGTGCTTTAAATCCCCTACACACAATAATGTATCTTAGAAGTGTAAAATGCTCGCTTAGTTGGCTAAGGAGTAAATGACAAACACACACACACACAGACGCAGATACGGATATATGTGTGACTATAAGCATGGTGGCCAAAAATGCACCGAGAACTCAGCAGGCGCTGGAATTGAATTGAAAATTTTTCGTCCTTGCAGTACAACTGCAAAATTTGCCCATCGACAGAAAAAATTCCAAACAAGGCAAATTCAGTTTAAATGATGTAATTAAATTGGTAAAAAAAAGGGAAATCGCGGTGAGAAGGCCATAGTTGCCACTCGCGCTGCAATGCGATGCATTCAAATTTTAATGCAAATGCGAACTTTATAATTGAGTAATTCAATATTTGAATAAATCAAACAACATTCCAACGTAGGAATTAATTAATATTAATTTACAGTTGTTTACGCGATAACGCAAAAACTGTTGCAGCTGGCACGAAATAATTGGATGATTGGTTTCGCATTGCGCCAGGACGCAGGCCAAACGGTCTGGTGGGAGGTTAATTGCGGCGGCCAGCAGAAATGTGTGGGCTTCGCACCAGAGGACTATTTCTGCTTCCATAGCAATTCAAAAATTTCGACATGCACGAGTTGTGCCATTCGAAGTCCGGGGGGTGATTGAAACGAATGTTCTATTCTAACTAAACTGAGGTTTCCAAGTTGCAACTGCATTTAATCTCCACACTTATCCTTTATTTACTTTAAGCACTTTCGACGTGATTAATATATTAGTGAAAAAGGAGATAACATTATTTATTAATTGTCGTTAAAGCCTTATAAGAAGAGACGAAGATACAACAATTAGACAATTACTTTTCACTACTGACTTATTTTCTATTCGAATTCATTGTTAACTTTCACGAAAGACTTTCCACTAAAAACTTTTCACAAAAGACTCCCAACTAATAACTTTTCAGTGATGATTATCAACTAATTCCTTATTAAGTACGACTGTGCACTTATTCACTCACTATTCACTTATGGCTATTCGCTTATGACTATACACTTATGACGTGTCATTAATACCTACCAACAAATGCCTTTCATTTGTGATATATTCCCCAATAACTTAAAAACCGATTCTGTTGGAGATGGCAATGGCAAGTAATGTAGACAATCAGACTGCTTTGAAACTATAACTGACATGTCAACTACAATGTCAGGTAACAATGGCCCTTATACCGTCATGTCAGGTTGCAATGGTACCACAAAAGGCTTGTCATGGGCAAAGTCAGTTATCTATAGCACCCCAAATGACATCATCGACAATGTGAGATAATCACCTTCATGTCATCTGGTATATGAGGCTGCATTGCTACTACTAATTTCGTGTCATCAGGTATGTCAGACAGCTGTGAAACTACAAATGACACATCATCAACAGTATCAGAAAGCTATGGAACGACAATGTAAATGACATGTCATTGACAGCGTAAGGTAGCTATGATACTGAAAAGGTACCACAAATGACATCTCATCGATAGTCTTACTTGGCTACGATACTGCTAACTTCATGTCATCTGCTATGTCAGGAAGTTGAAGTTTCAATAATTGACGCGTCATCGACGAAAACGAGGCAGACTTTAAATAAGATTATCCCCTCGCACAATCACATAAGGATGTATATAGGACGACATAGAAAGCGAAGCAATTTGCTGTTGGACAGTGATACCGGTGCCGAAAATGCCACAGGAAATGCTGCTCCTCCGCAGTTGAGCCCTTCAAAATTAGTGCACAGATTGTTGCTGCTGCTGCTCTATTCAAGACTATTTCGAAAGAGTCCTACTGAGCGTTTTACGGGTATTTGTCCTTGCATGCGTTGTTTGTGATATACAAACTTAACTAAAGAAGACTAAGCTCAGTGCAACTGCACGATTTTAAAAAAGGATCTAATTTTCACAACTCAACCGTTGCTACCCACGAGGACGATACTAATTAGGAACTAAAATTCGCCTGAAGGAAACTTTATAAATTTCTAAATGCAAGCAGGAGAATTTTCTTGTAATTCGCTTATATTTATCAGCACAGAACTCAGTAATTAATGCACCTTAGCAAGGATGAAGAAACTTTTGGGTAAAAAGTAACTGAATATCTGCCGAAAAGATAGTTTGGGATTCGTGGAAATGTGCCAAAAATTTTAATTAGAATGCCACACACAGTCGAGTAGGAAGGCGGAGGTGGGAGTTAATTGAGGCACCTTCAGCAGCAAAAGCAAACGGAAACACAGCCACACCCACACACACGCATACACATATCCTTACGCACAATACTGCATCGTTGCTTAGCAATATCATCGGCTCCTCCGGCAACTGCAACAGCAGATACACTGCAGATGACTATCATAATAAGCTGCCAATACAAGAAAAGGAAGCAAGATAAGAAAGAAATGTTTTTAAAAAAAATAAACCAAAAAGTAGAAAATTAAACAAATTCAACGAAAATGTGAGCGTGCGGCATTTGATGCTTATTTAATGCATTCTTACGCAGTGGTTTAGGAAATTTGAAAATTTGAAAATGTTCCACCACAGAGCACACAAAATGTACTTCAATGTGCATAAAGAAGCACACTTCGCACACATGCACACAATTTTTGTCGTGTGTGTGAGTGTGTGTGAGTGGCTAGTATAGTTAAACTGAAAGTTGAAGTTGAAGAGTTGCTTCGCCAGAATTGTATTCGCTGCGTAAGAGAATTTTTCAGTAAAGCAAAAGGACATGGACACCTCACTCAGAGGCAGGCCATAAACAGCAGTAAATCTGAGCAATTTGTTGCCAATAAAATGCTTGATTAGAGTATTAAAAGCTTAAATGAACACATTTGCGGAAATTTCGAAGATTTCAAGTGGGCAACCGGGCGTATGAGTGATTTAAACTGCTCGACATATTTATGCGAAAGAGAGAAATTTTCAACAAATATTTCATTGATAAATTTATAACACACGCACACACACACACAAATACATACAAACACATTCTTTTAAGAAGCTTAAGAGTAAGGCTCTGTTTCTGACACGCCGACATTTTCTTTTGACCAATAATTTATGCCCTATGGACATGGAAATTAATGGCTTGGCCGTAGAAAATGCGTTATGCTTCCTTACTCCCTGCGTATCAATATCATATCATATGCAAGCGTAAATTCAGCGCATGCAAATAAATTGTATTATCCCACCGCCGGCTCTGAAAGCCGCAAAGGCAGAGGAGAAGGCACACACAGCAAGACCGGCACCAACAGCATCCCCAACACCAGCCCGCAACACCCCGTAAGCGCGAGAGTGTGCGTAAGTCGGTAATGCTGCAAATATTTCAGGTCAGTTAACATGCGCCCGGGAAAGAAAGGGCCAAGTTAATTCTCGACTGGTGCACATTAATCGCCCCACATCAATTTCACAGCTGTGAAGAATTTTAAGCATCCCGACGGCAGCGCTGCATATGCTCACATTATGTGGGGGCCCAAATTGCCGGCCGGCCATTTGGAGTGCTTTCCACATTCAAAATAATTTTGGTAATGAGTAATCGGAGGAAGGGAAGGGGGCGTTTCGGTCTCGTTTGCGGCTAAGAAATTTCGGTTTGGCACAAAGGCACCCTTCACTTGAATATGCGAGTGCTTTGCATGTGGATCAGAGCGGCAACACCAGTGGCGGTTTGTAGGCTTCACTTATTGCACCATTAGTGGCAGATTCCCGCACAACATTAACAAAATGTGTCTTAAGGCGAAGGAACGGGAAGGAAACTTCTACCGACATGTAAGATGCGTCTGTTAATGTGACCGTGTGAAAGCGGCCAAGAGAAGAAATTCAAATCTGGCGCCACAGTAGACCTCGAAGGCTTCCAAATGTTCGTCGTGCTTGTTTGAGCCGTCTACGAATACTCAGCGGAACTGTAAATGCACAGCTTTGCTGCTCACGAAGGTCCTCTGCCGAGTACCGACTTGAGACTGAAATGGTGCAGTTTGTAGTTTTAAGTGCCGAGCAACTCTTAAACAGGTTTTCTTCCTAATGAATCAGGATCAGCAATTTTAATTTAGAGTTGAAAACTACTGCAGACGGCACCAATGATGGTGCAGTGTGGTGGAGGGATGTCAGCACTGGTTCGGGCTCAATAGAAGCCAACTGAGGATTACACTAGGAGCACTAGCAGCTACACCACTTTTGGAAGAGTTTTCCAGTGGTGGTACAAAACCAAAACAAAGCTAATGTGTTAGCTATGAATATCGACACATTATTGGGTAATATTGTACCGGCGGCCAACACGGCTTCGCTGAGTGGTATCTATGCGAGTGGTCGACTTATCCATGACATTTAGAGATTAGTGAGGATCCACAGTGGTGATTATTCTTAGCTTCTAAATCGTCCTTGGCTTTATTTGTGTAGGGAAGTGGTTTAACACGACTTCTGGCAAAAAGAATGAAAATCTTTTGGCGGTCACAGCACTTTGCATGCCATGGAACGATTGTTCTCGCCTCAGAACCAAAGAAGCTGCAAATCACAATCCACCAAAGTCAAATATGAATAATAATTCTTAAGGGTTCCCGAGATCCCAACTCTCTCATACCATTTACGCCACTTTTGCTTTGTTTCAAAGCCATTCGCACCAGAATTGTGCTCAACATTGTGTGATGAATCAACTCGAACAGTACTTGGATCTTGACACTTTCCCTGATAAAATGGCAAACCAAAAAGAAGTCGCAGAGCACGTCAGATGCCAAAAGATGTGGAAAGCAGGCAGAGGATAGAATCAACAGATCTGGACTTCTGGGTTAATCCTTTGTAAGCTTATAATAAAGAATGGAAAGGACGAACACAGATTAAGAGATGAATTGAAAACCCATCATTTAGGTATGAAAGGACTTACTTGGATTAAGACATTAAATATTACGGTATGATCAGCGTTGAGTTTTACCAAGTGACCAATGAGGCCACATAACTCAGGTTACGACATGAAGTATTATGGGATCATCAGCTGGGAGTGGTATCAACTGGACCTTATACTCCGCGTATAACACTCAGTTCACCAATTTAACATTTCTACCCCAGCAGAGGCCGTAATGCTCTCAGAAATAAAGAAGACAAGTTGTTTTATGCTTGCATAGGTACCTGGAAACTTCACGTTTCAAAACAAATTGATTACAATTGAACTCTAAAAAGATCGTATCCAATGATGTTCTTCCGCAAAGTTGCTGAACTGATGTTTCTGTTGTACTTCTCTATGAAAAAGCAGCAACTGAGAATACTGAATGGGAATTTAAATAAAAGTTTTAACAAGCTGAAGTTGAAAGAAGTTGCTGCTCTTGCCAATCAACTGTGCGAAGTTTCTGCTACGTTTGCCTGCAAACAATAACAAGAATATATAAAAATAATGTTTCAGCTCAGCCCTGCCCTCTTACAGAGTAATGAAGAGAGCTTCGGGGCACAGATTACTGCATAAATATAACGAAATATGTGTGTGGAAGGAACTGCACTGCAACAGCGGAAATAATTTCGTTTTATTGAATGTAAAATATTGTGCATTATTTCGATATTCAAGACACTCATACGCCACGTGCGCCTCCTGCACCGCAAATTCAAATGTCAATATCACGAAAATTCTTTGCTGTTGGGAACTGCCCAAGTGTGAGGGAGACTATGAGCGTCACAAGTCGCGGAAGTGCATGCGTTTATGTGTGTGTGTGTGTTTGGGGGTGTGGGTGCGTCCTGATTGCAATTTTTATACACATGAATTCTAAATAGCGATTAAATTCCATTTAAACTTCAGTACACGCAACTGCCGCAACATAACGCAGGCTTAAAGTGTGGCACCAGCAACAGCAACAGCAGCAGCAATAGGAACAATAAAGACAACAACAACGCCAACAATAGGAACAACGAATGAAGAGGACAAGCAGAAGAAGCAGCAGTCAGAAGATTACCGTTAAGTGTCAAATGGCCCGCAGCAAGTTCGCCAAAGGTGATTCGCAACATCCACGGCGCTTGTCGTCCTCGGCGTCATATTGTTCCTGAACACTTGCACAAGGAGTCATTTGTTGTTGTAATTCATGTTGTTCTTGTTATTGCTATTGTGCTTCACATAGAATTCCCCAGTTGGGAACGCAAGCACTGTTTATTATTACTATTTATAGAGCTGCTTTATAAAGATTGCAACTTTGTATGTTGAACCGCACTTGTATAGAAGCCGAGCCAACAACGTTTGAAGGCAGAATAAGCATGAAAGAACAAAATTTTCCATGGGTTTCAATAAGCTTTCTAAAGAATGTGGTTCAAGACATGTAACAACGTTCTTGGTTTTTTAAAGAAATGCGGAAGAAATTTTAAAATATTTAATATAATTTTTAAAATATTTACAATATTTTATAAATAACGGAGAAGGATTATAGTAACAATAAAAAGGCTTTGGAAGTCTGGTATAGGGATTACTCTATACTTCTAGGAGACCCACAAAGATGTGAACAATTGCACAATTCATTGTAAATAAGCTGCAGTAAAGGTTTACAAGGACGTACTCGTATAATGCTTCTTTATGTGTACGAGTATATGACAACTTTATAAAGTAGCTTTATATCAACCTCATAAAGCTTGAAGATTATTTTGTATACTTTTCAGTCGTATAAGATCGTTTTTAAATCAACTTGATGAATGGTGTTTAAAGGTTCATAGAGTCTCCTTTGAATATTTCAACTTTATAAAGTACTTGTAATTCATTTGAATGACAGCTTTACAGCTGCTTCTCATATATATATTCAATATTCGTTACTATGTTGAGGGAGTATTCCAAGCAGCTGCTAAAGCGGCTTCATGTAGTCTTCATAAGAGCTTATAATGTTTGTTATACCTCTTTCAAATCTATAGCGCGGTTCTAAACAATATTCAAGCAAGTTCTTTAAAGGCTTTATAGTGTTTCTTATAAATATTTGAAGTTTATAAAAAGGCTATAACTGAAAATTGTATAAGGACTGAGCATGTTTCTTACAAATATTTACCCTTTATAAGAATAGAATCTACGTAAACTACAAGAACACTGTAAAGTGTTTTCCATGAATATACAAATTTTGAATGGGAATGGATTCAAACCATTACACGAACTTTTTTATACGCGTTGAGAATGTTTCTTAAAAAACGAACGTTTATAAGAAGGCTCAACACAAACCACAAGAAAGCTGCATAAGGGATTATAAAGGTTTTATGAATCTTTGAACTCTGCCATTAAACACGAACATTCTCAGCTCATACGATTTCTTTGAGAGTGCGCAGCCCCACTGATGGTGTCATGATTCAACAGGACACACGCGCAACTGTGCCGGAATCATGGTTTCTATTAAGCCGACTTTTCCAATCGGGTACATCAAGAAATTGCACGATTATATATATAAAAAGAGGAACAGAACGGCACAGGAGTCCTCGCGTCACCTCACTTCACCTCTCCAACAACAAAATTACAGGCAGAAGAAAGAGTAAATGGGTGAGAAATAAAATAACAATAGGCACAGCGCCTAAAAATATGCTCTAAGAATCACACACCCACGCACATGCACACACACACACACACACACATGCACACACTCAAACAGTCGCAAATCGACACATAAATACGCGACCGTTAAGAAATCGCTACAAAAAAGTGAAATTTATGCGCCTGCAGGCAACAGAGTACATCCTCCCAGACACACACACACACCTCTACACACGGTCACACCTGCATACGCACAAGTGCACCTCTCTGCTGGAGTGAATGAATGAATGAGTAAGTACGTGAATGAAGACCTGCTCCACACGAACAGGTTACGCCATGCGGAAGGAGGTCACATGCCTACGACAACGTCCCGACGCTTGTCTTTGTAATAAATTTGCACTTTTAATGTGTGGACGAGTCACATATACACACATAAGCACACATACACACCCGCCCACAGTCATGTAAGCACATAAAAATCCCACCAAACACACCTCAAACTGTTTGAAATACGTCAGTTTGAAGCTTCTGCGTTGCTGGCCCTGCTTTCAGCTGGCTTTGCATAATGTTTGCGGGCTTCACCTCGCCTTGCCTTGCCTTCTCGCCTTGTATTGCCTTCTTGCCTTGCTTTGCCTTCTTGCCTTGTATTGGCTTCTTCATTCTATCCTGCTTTATTGTTTTATGGGAGTAGTTGGTGGAGTTGTCGTCGTGTGTTAGTGTTGGCGCTGGTGTGGTACTCAATTATGCTCCTGCTGTTCTAGTTATTGTTGTTGTTATTGTTGGCATTGTTGTTGCTGTTAGTATTGTTGTTGTTGTTAGTGCTAGCGCTTTGGTTAGTGTGAGTGTTTTTGTTGTTTTTATGTACAAATGCAAATTATGTTAACAACCGGCCTCAGACTTTCATACTTTCAGACTTTTGGTGGCGATTCCTTCCGCTCACCTTCCACTTTCCCAGTGCTCCTGTTTTCAATTTAAGTTGTGTGTGTTTTTTTCTATTAAGTATTTTAATATGCCCGCCAATGTTAAAGGATATCCGCTTAGCTTAGGCAGCGGCGTAGTTGGTGCTCAACCTCGTGTTGCGGGTTTCTGGCCTAAATGGAGTTCCGTTTCAAATATGCACACAATTTCGGCTTCTAATGCTCGAACGTTGCTATTGTGGATGGCGCTGCGCTGTGGCCGGGGGTGGGGCAAGGGGTGGTAGTATGGAGGAACGCACAATGCAAGGATTACGTTAATTGCAAAACATTCGTTTCGGGCTGGCGTTGGGTGTTGGAGCTGCTGCTGCTGCTGCTGCTGCTGCTGTTCCATTCGCTTGCCCATCCACACAGCCGTGCAATTTGATACATAATTTGCTCTCCATTATTAAAATTTTCTATTGGCTTTGAGAGCGTGTTTTGATGGCTCTTCATGCGAACCGCGTAATAATGTGTTGCCATCAAATCCGGCTGGTCATAAAAAATCTGCTGAACTTTCAGCGGATTTTGCCTTATGGGCAGACAGGCCGGGATGAGCGCTGATTTGATAATTGACAGCCCGCTCCGCAGGCAGGCGGCCAGAGCTGGTGCGTAATGACTGACTGGCGTGTGTATTGAGTTTCACCTGAATTACAGACAGAATGCAGTTGCAATTGTTAATTAAAATGGGAAAATACGCAAAAAAGCGAAGTTTTGCAAAATAATTCAAAGCCTCTCGCGAAGCCAACTCGCATAAACACCGATAAATGAGATTGAATTGGTTAAATTCATGCAAAATAACTCTTGAATTGAATTGAATTGGAACTAATACGCAAAGCTGTGAATATTTTTAGACTTATTTAGTTAGAAATATATATATATATATATATATATGAGTATATATATATATATATATATATATACTCGTATAAGATAAGTTTAAGTTTGAAATCAGTATTCATTCAACCACCGACAAGTGCAGATATTATATGTACCCTGTACCCGTGTAAACAAAAGGATACGTTTTGTGTGTGTTTAATTTGCATATGTAGATATAGTCCTCGTGCGTTGGTCAGCAATGAGAGCTCAGAACATAGTTCAGAGGGAACTCAAGGAGCACCACCTCGCTCGACTCTGTAAGCACAATGTTGCTTAAGGTCTCGTGATTTGTTCTATTATTTGTGATTACGTCTTCATTCTTTACTCTCGTACTCACTCTCCTGCACACAAATGCATATTGGATAAGAGTACGAGTATAGAACTAATGATAGAAGCCTGTTCTTTCTTGCATTGAGTAGAATGATCATGGAGACATCGCTGGAAGACACAAGTCTCGAACCATGTCGTGCCACAAATTGGCTTAGTCTGAAGTGGCAATATCAATAGCTGTGGCATTTCTTTCTTACAAAGGTACGAGTACGTGTAAATGTGTAAAAATCTGAGGACACTAATCCAGATTTCAGTAAGCGGCATTAAATGCAAGATCGCTTATTAAATAGGCGACTATATCGAAGATCTTTCAGTGCAAAGTAAACCGATCGTGTACGTTAACACACCCTAAACCACTGGTCGATATTGCCTCCTACGACAGTCTGTGCACTTACTAAATATGTTAAACAAACGAATTGTCGATATTCGGGGGATCTTCTAGTACACGGATTGCTCTTCAAATATATTTTGTGGTTAATGTATTCCCTGTTTATTATGTTCTATGTTTACTAGGAAGAACGCTTTGGCTTGCCCTGGACTAATAGCATCCTAGTTCAGGATATTCCTTAACTCGGACAGTGTGGTCAGGGCTCTGAGTTTCATGTTCTAAGCCAAATGCTCATATATTTCTTTCTCTTTCACTCAAAGTTCGAAATTGGTGTACGAGGATGAGTTGAAAAGCTTCGAGCATCCGAATGAAAACAAATATTTTGAATGTCTAAAAGCATTCTAAGACTATTTTTCAACATCTCCTCTAAACTGAATACACTTTTCCACACTTTGTTCCTGCTTCTAGACTCCTTTCAGAAAGGTCCGGAAAATAGTCATTATTTTTTACAACTAACCGAATCAACTGCTTGCACCAAACCAGAATGACATGAAGTGTGCCATTTAAAAACGAGAAGGAAGGAGCTTCTCTACAATGTACTCTTAGATGTGTATTAGTCACATTCCTCCTCAGGAGAGTAGGATAGATATATTTAAGGGTGTTATACACTGCGACCTGAAAGATCTATTGTGATGCCCCTATTTATTTGAAAGATGAGGAGAGTCTCATCTATAAATCTTCTGTCAGGTTAATTTCCGACAGGAATTCACATATTTTGGAGGAATCAAGTTGAGGGATCTTGCTCATATCTAAGATATATTCTCCAAAACATCTGAGTCTATTGTGTGCCAATGGTCTGCAGTCTGTGATCAGGTGCAGTGAGGTTGTCACTTTCTCCACAGAATCGACAGATGGCATCTGAATATATACCCAACTTGTTCAAATGGTAGTTGAGTCTACAATGTCCGCTAAAATGCCTGTGATGATTCTTAATTTACCCCGAGGCATATTTATTAAGTCCTTAGCTCTTTTGGGATTAAAATCAGGAGAGTAGGATACCAGATAGTTTTCAGCCCGCTGTCGTATGTGTTTAATCATTCAATTATAAATGGTCTCTTCCTCTGCCAGGTCAGAAACGATGCCAGAAAATGTTCTGCCTGCTCTTGTACGAGATTCGAGTGTAGTGAACACATCTATTTAGCTTCACACTCAGTACAATGCAATGGAGTCCACGCAAATATGTTTCTAATAAGTTTGGTAGATTCAGAAGTAATAATTCACTGGTGAGGGACTAGCAGTGCTCACGAGCCTATGAAACTGTGCAATAAAGACGAAAATTCGTAAATTTAACTGAAGCACTACAATGATGAGCAAAGTTGCTAACTCAGAACAATTACAATGCACCAATTAAACTCCTTTGATCAGGACAACCAGCATTAACACAAAAGAAGCGGCGAAAGCTCTTCCCTGAATAGGCTGACTCTGGCACATGTAAAATCTTAAGGACTAGGAAGCTGCACAAATGAAGCTGCTTGGTGTTTAGAGTGCCATATTCCTTATGCATAGACCTTCTCGGGGTAGTCGGGTATTGTTTGAGGATCTTTGGGTAACGTGCATTTAATTAGCCTGCCAAGAAGCACCTGCAACACCATCTAATTAAAATCAACTTACCTGCCAGGTCTTGGTGTGGCGCTCTGGAGCTGAAAGTCAATTTCGAAATGCTACTCAGGCTTTTCAGTTACATTTCTTTAGAATTGAGTGCCAACAAGTCCTGCAGATGGCAAAACGTTCCTTACAAACTATACAGAACGGCCTCTAAGCGGACGAAGTTCTTCTCAAAGGCTCAGTATTCAATTTCTGGATTTACCCACGCTCATATGAAAGCTCATTTGCAGCCGGAAACACAGAAACAAATGATGTAAGCATTTGCTGGAGGAGTTGCATTGAAAGCCAGTGCGGCCATCATGTTGTGACGTCGTTATTGGTTCACTCAAATGACATAAAGCAGTCCCAGGCAGGTGAGAATTTGGTGTCATTCGTTGTGCTGTCGAAGAGAGTTGCATGGAACATCAAAATAGCTTTGCTGCATATTGACCTTGACTGCAACAGATACAGAAACAGACACAGACACAGACAATCGAAATGCCACCAGTCATGCCCACAACAGTGGGTGTTAGTATGACACCATATTCAGGGCACGCCCGTTCACTTGATGATATGCCACTTTGTTTTTCCCTTGTTGGCCAATGCCGAATACCCATCGAATCTGAGCCGATTGATGCACATGCCGGACACTTTATGGTCTTTTCAGGGAATAAGTAATTGCCACTTGGTGTGTTGACCAACATGTTTGTGAGCAGTGTATTTGGAGGTCCACCTCCCTGCAGTCAAATGCACACAGTCTCAGATTGAGAATTGCACAACGTATTGGTAGGCTGCTTGTCGAGGGAGGGGACTTACACTTCAAAATACACAGTCTCAGCTTGGAATATAGTCAAACATGTTTGCTTCGGATTGAATATGGTCAAATATAGAGCAGTTTGCCTTAGGTGAGGGTCGTGTAGTCACAATTCATAACTTCTGCAATTACACTCTTAGTCAATGGTCGGCCTGAGTCAGCCCTGCCTTGATTGTGTCAATAATCTCAGCTAAGAACGATTTTCCTCGCCATCTGACAAAAACTTCATCGTTCTTCTCTTTTAGTACGCATGGAAGCAGTCTGATTGTATGTGATTGTGAGGATTTGGTTTGGTTTCTCAATAAGAAAAAACTCTCTGATAATCTCGTCTACAATTCTCATATTTGCATCTTAATCGGTGAAGAAACTCCTAAAAATAGTACACGTGGGCATAATTCTACGGGGGTTTGTAGCCACATTCCATACGAGAAACAACATTGAACTGAATGATGAAAATGAGTAATTTGGATCCTCTCATCTCGGCATGGAAAAGCAACCACATGAAACTGACCTGATTCTCTTAAAGGCGGAAGGAAAGCAGAGAAAAATTGAGTTGATGTTTGAAGTACTTCCTGTACCTCTTCACGAACTTAGCTAATATAGTTATTACAGGGTTAAACCGTGTGGTTCGAACAGTTCATGGAACTCCGTGGATATCCTGTTGTTGGCATTCAATAAATTGGTTTAATTGTGAACTGACCGAGCCTGAAATGAGCCACAGAGTTGGGTTGCGTTCCTAAAATTTGTGCTCAAGTCGATGAAAAACTTAACTGTGGCAGCAACTTCACTCTCTACCAACAGATAATCAGCTCGTAGAGGAAGGATACGTCTCCATAGCAATGTCGCAGGGTCACTTTGTGGCAGTAAATACATCGGAAGAACACAAAATTCGTAGCTCACAAACAATTTACCATGTAGTACTCAAAAAGTTTGCAACTTGGCGCTTCCCGAATGAATTTTTCACACCCTCACATTGAGACGATCAAAAGTCCTCCAGAAATAATACAAGAAGGGCGCAACTGACCGGAGAAATGTGGTGAGTGAAATAGAACCAAGACTGGCCCCCTAACGGTGCTTCTTCGACTCTATCCACACAGAAAATATTACCAGACCTTGAAAGCAAACGCGGCGCTAACATTTGCTACGCGGCCTTGAGGCTATGATGGAGTCGTCATCAATTGCAGTGAGCGGTGACGTGTTAGTTCTTTGCGGACGTGCTCCTCCGAGCCACAGTGTCTACTCTATGAGCGTCAGTTGGTGGGCAAACAGTTTGTTCTTATTGTGCCGTTTCAGAGGCCCGACCGACGGACTCTCCTCGCAGATACGTGTCCAGTTGTAATGATTCCCCATTAATCCAGCGACATGTGGAACGCCCTCCAAGTGAGCTCACACATTTTAAAAACCAGTCAGAGAGAGAGAGTACAGGAGTATAGGAACTCAACGACGAAGCAAACGAATTCATTTTGGCATTGACGGGACGGGACGTTTCGAAATTAAATGTCAGATAAAGGCATCAGTCCCGCAAAGATGACGCAAGTGACTTTAAGTCGCAACGCAAACAAATTAAACCGCTGAAATAATTGTCTGCAAACAACGGTAAAACACAAATTGAGCACGGTGCCTTCACTCACGCCCCAATCTATGCACACACAAACACACACGAACACACAAACACACACACTCACAAAGCACACAAATGGGGATTACAACAATTCCAATTTAACGGACGTGTGCCAGCGGAAAGACGATGGTAGGCAGCGCAGACAGCGCAGACAGCAAGAAGCGCGCAGGAAGCAGCGCACAGCAGGAGGCTGAAAACTCCTCGGAAGCAGGCAAATGCACTCGAGCAAATGCATCGGAAGTTGTGGCGAACTTGCCGCAAGGGTTACTGCGACAACCACCAATCAGAACCGCAGCGGTGGTGGCATGGAAAGTGCAGAGTGTGACAAACTTTTTGGCACTCTCTTTGATCACCTGGTTTTGGGCGCACTTCTGACAAGAAAACGCAATGAAAAAAGTAATAATAATAAAATCATTGAATAGAAAGGAGAATGTAGCGCCCAGCAAGTGGCCACGGGAGGTGCATAGGGTGTAAATTCACACTTCATTAAACCTTAGCAACATATCCAGTAGCTTCCAATTGCGCCTGAAATGTATGCAAAGGAAACGGCGCCAGTTTGTGGGGGCAAAAGGACCCTCTCAACACAACGCACTGTCACAGCAGGGTACCATGACCACTGACCGTAGCAGCAAAAGGAGTCGGCGACAGATGAGTTTGACTGGTGGAAATTATTGAAAAGTATTTTCTGACGTACGAGATTCAAAAGAAGTCTGAGTATATCCAGAAGGAAGCGTCTCTTAGCCAGCTTCGATTCCTTCCCCGTAGCTTGATAGAGTCTGAAGTGTGGCCACCGAACTTCATGAACAACAAACAGTCCACTCATTCACATCCATTGAATTCCTGGACTTACTATTCCGACCTGGCGTGAATTTTTCCCTTTCACCTGAATGGGTACAAAAGCATTTGAATAGGTTTGTTCGCCATGCGACTGGAATCCTTTTCCAGTCCCAGACCAATGATCACAAGGGATCACATTAAATTTAGTGGTATTTTGGCAACACTGTGCACTGGGCGGCCGTGCGTCACACATGAGCGTTTTGCCCGCCCGACTAAGTTGGAAGTCGCGCAACACAACTCGGTGAATGGAAGATGAGGTTCGTGTTATGTGCCGCCAGCAAATTGTTCTGATTAAGTGGGTGGGAATGCACGAACATTGAGGCAGGTTATTTTCGTTTAGCTTCCACTGGCGCTGGCGCTGACGGTGGCGTGGCCCTTGCCAGGAGTGAGCAATTGCCGGGGTAATTATTGTAACTATGTTTACGTTATCCTGGCTTGCATAAGTGATGTTTCTATTCTGGGTCTGCACTTGACGGTGGCGAAGGCAAAAAAGGATAATTACGATTGTATTTCTGTGGGCTGTTGTAAGGCGCTGTGTTGATATAGTAAATAACTGGCACGACATTTGAGTAAGGTACGTACCCGTAATGAGCTACGAATTCTAGAAGGTTCCCCATTGGTGTGGCAATCGACGGTCGCGATTGATAAGCTGAGCTATTATGACTTCAATCCAAGGAGTGTAAAAGGAAACCTGACTGAGGAGTGCAACCTAAGACCACCTCTTGTATGAAAAATCTTCTAAGGGTGTTAAAAAGGCTCCAAAGAGGATAACACCGTGCAAGCGAGCATGTAAATTAGCTTGTAAACATAGTTAGGAGGTAATCTGTTAAATACACAGATATAATTTGTGTGACTGGGGTTAGGCCTTCTTATATGTTCAAGCTGCAGGTATCAGGAGCATTTCTAGACTACACGTCCACTAACCTTCGAAGGTATATTTTATGAAGTTCTTTTCAGTTACCGAAACCCTAAACTACCCCAAACTATCCCAAAATTCTCTCAATTCACTTCAATCCAGCGAACCAAAAGCTAAGCACGTATGCACCGAAAGATCTGACCATAACTGGGCCTACTCAGAGGAGTAGAACAATGGAAGGCATGAGACGACGATCTCAGTGACGAATACAGGTACAAAACGTTCAGAGGTATGAGAGCAGGTGAGGCGAAGAGTTCGACGAAGAGTATGTGGTGAAAAATGATCCAATGGTGGTGGTGGTACTAAAGAGGGTCCCGTTTTGTGGTAAAGGGTCTGTACGAAAAGTAACTTTTCGTAGGCACAACAATACCTTCAGCCGCTACATAACAACACGCGCCAAGTCAATTACCATTGGTAGCAGTTGGTGAGACACCCGTATGATTAAGTTCAAGTGCTGGGAACAACGAACTCAATTTCCTACCTCCTGTGCAGGTTAAAGTGCCTGTATAGGAATCAAAGTTAGGAATAAAGCGTTGGTAACCCCGACGTGATTAAAACAAGCAACATTCGTGATATCCTGGTGCAGGTACCAGTACTATCCTATCCTATCCTATTTCGAACGTTGCGAACCAGCAAGCAGCAATCACAGCAGTGTGCGAAAGGAAGCAACACTATGGACAGATTTAGCGATTTAGTTGCATCGCAGCAGGAAACCGGAGAAGGAAATCAGAAAGTAACCCGGAACTACAAAAAAGATGCGGTGGAACGAAAACCGTCCACATCCTATTCTGAAGAACCATGGGCACACTTCGAAATAACCGACAATAAGGGTGCTCGAAAATATATCCTTGGACCACCCGTATTTCAGGAATGATTACTACCATGACATCTCAGACCCAATAGCGAGGAGAGTTTGAAATCGCATTGTTGGCAAGATCCAGCGCCCATCATCCAGCACCTACAACGCCAGCAGACCGTACTCATTCAAAGGAAGTGGAACCCCGCCCTGCCGCAAGGTTTCCATCGCCTACAGACAAACAAGTGAATGGTGCCACACCCAACATAAGCGGCATCATGCGCAAACAACAAGCGTTATTAACGTCTCTTCGTCGCTACTTTCTGGATTGTCGAACATCATCAACGAGCAACTGCAGGAGTACTACGAGGGTAACATAAAACGCATCCACAAACTATGGGCCGAGATCGAGACCATAAATTACAAGATCTTTGGGGAAATACCAACACCAGAAGACGAAGGGTACCTGGACATGGAAGATCAGGTTCATCAGCAGTTGATTGTTTTGTCCTCCAAAGTAAGGGCTCCGACTTCCACACTGCAACCTGAATCGCTTGCATGCCCAAAATTTCCATACCAAAATTTGACGGCAACTACCACAAAAGGCACCAATTCTTTGATATGATCTCGGAAATGGTGCACAAGACTCCCATCGCCCCAACACGAAAAATGTGATACTTGAAGTCGAATGTCACTGGAGAAGCAGTAAGACTCATCAGGCAACTAAACCAGGAGAATTATGAGACGGCGTGGAACCTCCTCCAAGACCGGTACCACAACAAACGAGTGCTGGTCTTCTCACTCCTCCAACAAACCATAGGGCACTCAACCCTATCACCAGAAAACACATCATCAGGAGCAATTATAAACCTCCATGATGTTGTAAGAGAAAGGATATTGGCCATCAGTAATATAGGGTTCACTCGTGAGCCCCAATATTGCTGCACATCCTCGTGAAGAAGTTAGACCGCCAGAGTCACTTGCTGCACGAGCAATCATTAAAGAATCCAAAGGAGATTCAAACGTTAGAAGACTTTCTACACTCTCTCGAGCTTCGTCTCCAATATCTGGAAACTCTCGGTGCACGGGAAAGACCACAGTCATCAAGGGTAGTGCCAACAGTTGCAACTGCAACTACGAAATGCAAATTTTGCCGAGGCACAAACCATCCGCTGTATTATTGTAAATCATTACTACCATTATCGGGAGTAGCCACTAGACTGGGCTCAAAGGCAACAACTATGCGTTAATTGCCTTAAGGGCAACCACTCGTCAAAAAGATGCGCTCGAAATTTAACAGAAAACACAATTCACTGCTGCACTTGGGAACCAACCCCCCACCATCAAAAGAGAGCCCACCTATCCAAACATCAACACAACAGACGATAGAACCCAAAGCGGCCAGTTCATCAGTTACATCAGCAGCAGCCAGCACATTATCGGCATCCCAAGGCCATGTTTTGTTAGCAACAGCCAGAGTAGCCATCAGGGCAAGCAACGGACCTTAGTCACAGATGTCCTTGTACCATGAGTGAGAGGTAGCTATGTCAGACAGACACGTTGGCTCAAAACGCCGTTTGAATCCTGGTTGTCAGTATCAACAATCCCACCAACAGCATCAGTTCAACCAAGACGAAGTGGAAGGTTTCCAATTTTTTTACTTCTGTTCCAGAGTTATTGAAGCATGGAAGTGGCAAGAAGAAAGAGGAGACGGTAGGTGAGATCGGAGTTTTCGCCCCCTGGACTTACTTCGCCTCAAGAATACCAAAAACTAAAAGGAGGCCTCGAAAAAAATTAGATGATGATAGCATAGCATAGATCTTTATTTCTCTGGGCATTAACTTCGAGATGTAGCCGACTCTCTGTGAGGAAATTAACTGTCAACTCAACACTTGGCTCGAAACTTCATTACGTCAGCATTTTAAAATCAGAGCAAGCGGTGCTTTCGAATTTATTTTCTATTGAAAATTTTCTTTCCTCAAAATAAATCGAAGAAATTATTTTCTAATTAAATCGAATATGAATTTTTCAAAGAATCAGGCTCAGCAAAAGGATAATATGGGGCGTTTGGAAGACTTCAATAAGGAGGACGAGACTCATGCTACACCTCAAACTCAGGTTCTAAATGGTAATCCAGGTCAATTGGGAAATCCATCTGCAGTTGATCCACCGCATACCTCTGAAGCAAGGATGAGACCGCAGGGCATCTCGGAATTGCGCCAGTCGAGACAACAGGAAACATTGAAGAGATCCGCAACAGAGATTTTGCCACTGCCCGTAAATAAAGGCGGTGTAAAGATGATACTCGGCGATACAAACTTTTCAGAGCGGGTTTTTCATAGATGCTCACAGAGGTCGACCAAAATTCCCACTTTTAGTAGGATGCAGCGGGCGAATGATCGATATACCAGGGCTACAGTAGGCAATTCTTGTAGTCCCATGACTTCTGAAGGGCGGAAATCGGACAATCAAACTTCGGCTGGCGGACCAACCAACATATACCTGGCCGTGTCGATGATGGTTTCGGAGGATCCAGCTAAGAAGAAGCTTCTAAATAAACGATCGAAAACGATTATTTAAAGGACAGCGCACAGACAAGGAACCCAAACCAGGCTGTTCAAATTTTCCTTAAACCAGAATTTCTCAACTTTTAACAAAATTTCTCAACTTTTAACAAGATTTCTCAAAATTACGAAAATGTTCAAAAATTGCATTAAAATAAATGAAAACATTCCTCTTCAATTAAATGTTCATTTAGTTTTGTTCTTTGAATTTTATAGCGTTGGATATTCCCGTAGATTTGGGTCCTTTTCCAGAACAATTCGAATTCTGCGGCCAAGTTCGATTTCTTTGTTGACAGTGAGACTTCTTGTGAAAATGTCCAGATTGACAGAACATTTTCATCGAGTCTCCCACTGTTAATTTTGCTGATATTGGCGCACCTGATCCAAAGGTCGCTTTCCTGTGTCACAAGCCTACCTCTCTCTCATGCTACGAGGATGTTATCTGTGACATGAGTGTAACACTCAACTCAGATGCCATTGCACCACATTTGGAATGGTACATTCTTCCAGTTTTTCCGGATGCATTTCCAAACGAACAAGCTTTCAGGGATCCAACGCAGGGAAGTACTCGTACATGGCAGATTGCAACCATCCTAACCAACATAAAGAAGAAGTGAGTACTATGCAATAAACCCAGACATGTCAAAACCTTCGGCGCCTCAACTGCTGCTGGAAAGGCATGTGCTGTCTTTACCCATGCTCATAGTTTGCATGGGTCCTCAATTAAATTTGCGGCCAACCCCTGAAGTCATCTTCCCGAAGCATGAATATATCCACACTCAGTTTGCGATTGTTCCGTTCATCATGCATTCCGATGTTCAGACCGTAACCATAGCAACCCAGATTCGATTCGGTCGAAGCATTGTGAAAGTAAGATTGGTGGCTAAGCGAAACTTTTATCTCCTTTTCTGGTCAGTCCCAAACATAGTTTTGATTACTCTGAGTCGCTTTATTAATACCAACCAGACCCGAGACCCCGCAGAAGGTGTGTCATTTGGAATTCCGTGTGCGTCCATATTCGAAAATGCTCTTTTTGAAGGCAAATTGATTGATTACAGTGGGACGTCGCTGTGAAGCTCAGTTTTCCGGAGGAGAGTTTGCACACAGAAATCGAAGTGGCGATGTCCACCAGTCGCCTTGATATCTGTGACTGGTGGATATCCTTGATTTCTGTGTGCAAACTCTCCTCCGGCAAATTGAGCTTCTACTGCACCGCCGACTCCCGCCACCACCGTTCCACCTGGAGATCCACCACTCACGGCCACTCCTATCACGGCTCCTATGACTGCGCAAGCACATCCAGACAACGGGTTGTTTCGCAGATTCTGCGATTAGGCCACGAAAGTAAGTAAGATGTCCACCAGTTCCCTGGCTTGGCAAAGCCCCATTTATTATTTCTGGGTAAAACTGGAGAACACTAATCATGCTCGAAGTGGATGCAGCGTTTGCGGGACTCTGTGACCACCAACCGCTCGCTTTATATGCGACTGTCTTTGGCCACAGACTACGTGGGGCCCAGTAATTCCCCATTTATAGTGAATCATTGTTAGAATTGTCGTTTCCTTCCCCAACTCATGTTCCATCAAATCGAACAACAAAGCGTTATTATAAGAAATGGTGGACGAGTGTAGTGCCCCACCCACCACCGTGCAACAGTGCAAGTCAGCACATGAAATAATTCGGATTTCAGCAACAATCCGCGGATGCCCCTGTTCATGTCCCGAGAGAAACCTGTCAAAATAATCCTTTATGCAATTTTTTTCTTAGTGCTCAGTATTCATGCGCCTCGGGAGATGGTGAAGTTTCCTTAGGGAAGGTTAAAAGCAATTTGAAGCTGATCCCTAATTTTTAGAAGTCGTTCACACTGAAGATGATACTTTATTTAAGAGGACGCGTTTTCATATTATGTTCTCCTGATGATAATGGGGATTTGCTCCGGTTATTTCGCCATGGGCTGTCATGTTAGACTGTGTGCGGAGGGGCCTGTCTTCAGAAGCCATCTGTCGATTCTGTGGAGGAAGTGACGAAACCTCACTGCACCTAATCATAGGCTGAGGATCAGTGGCACACAAAGGACACAGGTGTCTTGGAGAACATATCTTACATATGAGCAAGTTCCCTCAACTTGATTCGTCCAAAAAACATGAATTCCCGTCGGAAATTAACCTGACAGAATATCTAAGGATGATACCATCCTCATCTTTTAAATAAGTTGGGGCATTACAATAGATCTTTCAGGTCGCGGTGTATAACACCGTTAAATAAATCGAATCTAATCTAATCTAAGTAAAAACCCTCAACTCTCCGTGATCCTAAAACAGCCAGAAGCTTTTGTGAAGTTGAGAATATAAGTTGGATTTAGCTTGGCTAATGCTGTAGTTCTTCAAAGAAGGCCGAGCCCATATACCTGGGTCGCTTCCTCTGAAAACCCGGGCAATCACAGAGCAGATGTTTCACCGATTCTTCCGACACAACTCCCATAATAATCTCTGACAGGAGCACCGTACCTGGCTCGCTTCCTCTGAAGACGGCAATCACAGAGCAGATATTTCACCGATTCTTCCGACCCAACTCCCATAATAATCTCTGAAAGGAGCACCGTACCTGGCTCGCATCCTCTGAAGACCCGAGTAATCACTGAGCAGATGTTTCACCGATATTCCTCCTCATCCTCTTCTCCACAACTCTTACAACAATCTCTGAAAGGAGCACCGTTGCCATTCGGCTTATGAATCAGTGACCTGTCAGTAACCCCACGATATTCCTGAGTTCTCCTCTACTGAGCCGAAGAAGTGCGTCAGTCCTGTTTTGGCTCAGTTTTGGCCACATGTATGGAGATGTTCCACAGTCGGCGGTAAAGTAGCACCGTTCATTCGTTAATATCTTTACAGTGGTTTCGATCTGGCTTGTGAACTCCACGAGAGGTGGAAGGATGTCCTCCACCTGCCTCTCTTCCGGCAGTTCCGATCCGAACTGAAACATTTACAAAGTAACTAAAGAACCCCCACCAGAAAACTCTCGTTCATCGGAGTTACCGGGTAATAAAATAGAAGCCATGATAATATAAAAAGATTTATTTGTTTTCCTAAAGATTTGTTTGAAAAAATTTACATTTTTTGTTGATTTTTTTTGTACAGCTTTTCGATTTAAAATTAGACACATTTTTTGCATATCAAATGATTTCTCAATTTGTTTAACAACTAAACTTAAAATGTATTTATAAAATTTAATTAGCAGCAGAATAAAACGGGTCGTCTAAACAATAAATAAAATAATTTAACAAACTTTCTAAAAAAAAAATGTATATAAATAAAAAATAGCATTTCAATAACAATTTTTGTATATAAATTTTAACAAACTAACAAATTCACTGTATTTATTTATATATATATATATATATATATATATATATATATATATATTTTGTTGTGGTTTTTGTTTTTGTTTTCTTGATTTTTTTTATATAAACAGATCGCACACACAGAGCATAAAAAATAAATGGCAAACAAAACTTGACTTTGAAAACTAAATGAAACGAAGCGATCGTACGTGTTCCTTCAACACCTGACAGAGGAACAGCCTAAAAGTAGGCAGCAATTGAATGGCTATGGTTAAGAGCAGCGATACTCAAAGCTACGCAAGCGTGCGAAAGCCATGATGAGCTTCATCATGTGCACACATGTGCAATTCTTCGATGGGCCTCGCTGATTCACAATTGTACAGTGAATGCTTTTCATACTAAACATCCTAAAATTGTCTGCAATTCATAGCAATTAGGACGGGCAAAACGGAGGGCTGCACCAAACTCATGAGATGCGTGACTGGTGAATACATTCAGAGCCTTTTTGAAGCATGTGAGTGTGTAATTTTGCCAGCCATTTTGCGACAATAAAATTTTGTGCTTCAGTTTAGTTTGAAGTGTTTCAGAGAACACTCATGATGGCCTGCACAAGGCTGCCAACTATATTCACACCTAAAAGTATGCTTCAATTTTCATATCAATCATGCATACGTCGTGTCTGTGTAATTTGTGTGCAAAGTGATTCGCATATTTTATGGTGGAGGCTCATGAATGCACTCACTGTCCACCTCTGAAGTACTCACAGTCCCGTATATAAAACTGTTCGGCTTTCAAACTAGATTACATAGAAAAACATCGTACTTTTAAGCTTGCATATTGATGGTGTGTTGGTCAATGCGAACGATTGCTTCGTGTGCAATACAATAAGATAACATTTAGAACTTGTAACGAGGCACATATTAAAGCAAGTTAAGAGAAAGGTACATACAAAGGTATTCATGGAATATCAAAGATTGTAAGCAATACGAAATATGCACATATATATAGGGACGCAAGCAGGACACTCGTGTGCACGTGCAACAAGTCAGCACGTAGAATGCTGCTTTGGTAGTCACACATATGCTAGTTGATGACTTGTCTGATGCGACGAGTGTCACGATTCGACCACACTTTTGTTAGAACACCCAATTGACAAGATTCTTTCCTGGCAGCAAAAGCAAACCAAAGAATTTACAAAGTTCTGGGCAAATATTCAACAACATCGATATACAAAATATATGAACGAAATTCCAGATTTAAACTATATAAAAATTGTGTAAACATATAATATTAAATATTCATCAAGACCAGAGCGGACCCAAATTGCATATTTGTGAATAAAAGTTTACTATTTAAAAAAAAAAAAAAAAAAAAAACATTTCAGATATTTAATAAATTTGTAACATTGTTAAACATAAAAAATCAGCTCTTTTAAAAATTTTCTACATAAAAAAAAATAAAACATGATCAAATTAGAACAATGCAGCGATCGAATTCGAAAAAATTATTTAAGGCAGATAGATAGATAGTTAGAGAGAGAGAGAGAGAGAGGGAGGGAGAGAGATAGAGAAAAAGAGATAGAGATATATAAAAAGAAAGAAGATATATAGAGAGAGATATATAAAGAGAAAGAAAAGATATAGAGATATAGAGAGATATATACAAGGAGATAGAGAGAGATATATACAAGGAGATATAGACAGAGAGAGAAAAGATATAGTGCAAGATACTGAGAGAGAAAAGATATAGTCAAAGATATAGAGAGAGAAAAGATAGAGATAAAAGATACAGAGAGAGAAAAGATATAGTGAAAAATACAGAGAGAGAAAAGATATGGTGAAAGATACAGAGAGAGAAAAGATATGGTGAAAAATACAGAGAGAGAAAAGATATGGTGAAAGATACAGAGCGAGAAAAGATAGAGATAAAAGATACAGAGAGAGAAAAGATACAGAGAGAGAAAAGATACAGAGAGAGAAAAGATACGGTGAAAAATACAGAGAGAGAAAAGATATGGTGAAAGATACAGAGAGAGAAAAGATAGAGATAAAAGATACAGAGAGAGAGAGAGAGAGATATATATATATATCAGAGAACACAGAGAAAAGAAACTTAAACGTCAAACGGCAAAGCAGCGAAATAAAGCAGACGGACATTGTACACGAATCTACTCAAAATCGTGGTGGATCGACTCAGAATCGTGGTGAATCCACTCAAAATCGTGGTGAATCCACTCAAAATCGTGGTGTGTCCGCTACGGACGCTGGCAGCGAAAAAGACTTCCCTTCTCTGTGTTCTCTGATACAGATACATAGAGAAAGAGAGAGAAAGAGAGCAATCTCCATACATGTATATACGCTCTCATAAACAATTTACAAAATTCGCTAATTTCCACACATAATTAACAATAATAGACAAACTTTTGAAAATTACAACTTAAATTAAATTGGAACAAATCAAATAAAATCAAAACAAATCAAGTGCCGATTGAGGCCCCTGCAAGTGGTCGAGCTTAAACTAATTAACATGAAATTTTGTGTGTGTTTTTTTTTGTTTTTCTTTTTCTTCTTCATTAAGGAGTGAGTGTCAAAGTTCAGTAGCGATTGTGGTTTGTGTAAGATTACTATAAAAAAAGGCTGTTTATTCACCTGAGCTGTGAGCGGTGACTGCAGGATTATAACCGTATCCAGCTACAGAGGCAGCAGTCAACGCATATATACATTTATTTATATGAGTATATTATTAAAAAATTTTTGAACTTTCCTATTTAACTATTTATGGCAAAATGTTAATAATATGATTGTAAACTTCAAGCCCCAAAAGGCCTACTATTAATAGCGTATTTTTCTTTTCTTACTTTCAGTTGCAACAAAGATGATTTCTAATTGTTCATTAAATCTATAAATATACTTTTTGTAAGTTTTTCTTGTTTTTTTTTTTTGTTTTTTTTGTTTTTTTTGTTTGTTTTTGTTTTCAGATATTGCAAAAGCATTTATTTGTTTATTTAGCTCGGCTAAAACGGAAGCGACTCGATGATGCTTGATCTTTGACACTCCTCACTCTTTTATACATGATTACATTGTGTGCTGCTATGCGTGCTAAGGCGGATATGTGCACTTCAAGAACAAATTGTCTCTATTAAGTTGTGTTGTTTCTCTCTCTTGTTTGCTTCTTCTTGTACATAAATATTCTTACATAAAATTATTTTGTTTATTGTTTAGCCACGTGCATTTGATAATTTTGTAAACATAAAACTGAAAGCAACGCACACATACAGGCATCATTTATATATATATTTATATATATATATATATATATATACATATATAAATCTATATATATATATATATATATATATATATATATATATATATATATATATATATATATATATATATATATATATATATATAGATTTATATATATATATATATATATATATATATATATATATATATATATATATATATATATATATATATATATATATAAATATATGTGGCTAAAAACGTATCTTGTATATAGGCGTAATAATATCGTCTGCTAAATTTATATATATATGTATATAATATTTAAAAATTTGTTTCGTTTCCTTCTCCTTTCACTAGCATAACTTACTAATTGCAAATATTTAACAAGGTTTCTTTTCATTTCTATAAAATTATTAACAATAACTCTTTCGCTATAAATTTAATGCTTGCATTTTCTTTTTTTAGATATTGCTATATATATATGTGTGTGAGTGTGTGTAAACTATTTGTTTTGTTTGTTACCCGTATTTTGTTTAGTTTCTTTGTTATGTTATACAAAAAGGCATTTACGTTCATTGTTGTTTGTTGTTGGTGTGGTTTTTTGTTATGGTTTTCAGTTACTTTGCTTATTTAATAATGCAAGTCAACCAGGCTCAAAAGTGAGTACACAAAACAATGTTTAGGACATAAAAAGGACATTGAAAGCAAACCAACTCTTTAAAAGCTAAAGCACATAAGGTAGCTTATATAATAATTAATAAAACTTGTATGTATATACATATGTATATATATATATACATATATATATTTATATATATACATATATATATATATATATATATATATATATATATATATATATATATATATATATATATATATATATATATATATATATATATATATATATATATACATAAATATATATCTAATAATAATGATTCTAGATAAAATTGCAATGATTTTAAAATTTGTTGTTTGTTGAAAGAAGTTTTGATTTTGACACTGCAAATCCGTACTTTGTGTTTCGTTCTAAGTGTATTTTGTAAAATCTCGATTTGTGTTTTGTTTCTTCAACGGATCTGTCGAGTGTTCATTGTCGATGTCGGTGTTGGCAGAGCCACCCTGATGTTGATTGTTTTGATTTTCGATTAACTGGAAAACAACGAGAAAGAGAACATTATTTATATTAGATTATTCGATTGCGATTCTTCGCAACGAATCCCGATCTAAAGTCAGCGATATAAAAACCTTTGTGCGCAGACGCTTTATGATGCGCAAACGTTCCAGCCAATTGGAGGCATATGGATTCTTCTTTTGCAAGCTTTGGTAGACGTGCGAAGCCAGCTGCAACAGAAACAGTGGAGAAGCAGAGAATGAGTCTCACATAAAATTACATAAAAAAGGATTACAAAGAACAGTTCAATTAAAGTAAATATAATTATGTTTATATATTCGTATACATTTGCATGCAGCGCCAATTGACGTGCCAACAACGGCGCACTGCGATCCGAGACGATTTTCGGTTCGGGATGGCAAACAAATTTGGATATCTCCGGTCGGGCCTTTACATAGATGCGATTCGTATTTAATTCCAGTGGTTCGACAATCACGCAAGCATAATTAAAGTGCCCCTAATGCATGAAAAGAAGGAAAATTAATCAACAGTCAAAATCGATCAAGGAATACATAATAAATCGTAAAAGAAACTTCCTCAATCAAGGATATATAATACCAAAATCTATTCATTAAGGAAAGAGAAGTTCCAGAATACAAAATTTTCGTTTATACTAGTCACGATATTTCAACTAGAACTCAATTCAATTGAAAAAGATTCAGTGATGCAATTTAAGGCGTGTCCTCACCGAAATTGTATTCAGATTGTACTCTTCGCCGCTTTCGTTGTAAACAATGTTGACGTAATCGTTGCCAATGTGTTTCTTCTTCTCGTTGCAATTCGGGTCCTTCTTCAGATTGGTCGGCATAAGTGTGGCTACGTGGAAGGTGACCTGCAATGGAGAAAATCGGGAAATACTTATTAAATGGGAGTGTCTCGAAAATCACTTCTTGTATAGAACGAAACACTGGATTGTGACAAGTAATATAGAGAAGTCCTTCCTTTAATTGAGCGATGATTACACGTGATTCCATTGAACGCTAGCCAGGAAAATAAGGTGGCGTAGCATCGAAACTACTTATGAAGTGAGGGAGCGAAGAGGCCACAATAAAGCAATCAAAGCCTGCTTATTCGGATACAGTGGTGTGCCTTAAGCAAGCAATCAAAGGAAGCTAAGACTTAAGCTTTGGCATTGCTGGCACAGGTTCTGATTCTCTGGCATGCAGGTCTATCAATGCAGAATGGAACAGCTATTTAGTTCGATCGGAACTGACTATGATGTCAACAGGATTTGAATAAATTGTACCGAGATTCACTGCCCTCGGATCTGACTATGATAGCAACAGGATTTGAATATACCAACAGCATATGCACCTTCATATTTGAGTCCTACTGAAATTCGAGGGAATGCCTCAGAGAGGACTGAATCTCCAGTGGACAAAGGTGATGTGTGTGATGGAAGATCATATTGGCATCCAAGACTCGCATCCGTATACCGTGAACCGCATTCGACCACAGTGCATCAGCAGAATAAAAATTATGTGGATGTCAGATCGAAAAGGAAATTGCTACCAAAAATCCCGCGAAGAGTAGTTCTGGCTTCGGACTCTCAAGATACCACAGAACTATGATACGCTACCTCACTATATCACTCTGATTCCTACCGGACACACCGCTATGAGGAAACTGTTGCAAGTCTGGAGACCGCAAGCGCAGTTTCCTTCCGTCGTTCTTAGCCACTCACCTGCACTATGTCGTCCTTCCAGACGTACGTGAACTTCCCGTCTGCGCCGCCCGCGTCCAAAGCTATGAATAAATTGTTGTCTTTCGCTTCCTTAAGGCTGATCAGCGTACCGATGCTGCGCATGAACTCCACGTAGCGCGTGCTGCCATGCGAGTTGCGCAGTATTTCGACGACATTGTTGCACTGGCCCTGGCCCACATAGAGGACGCCTATCTTGTGCGTCTCGAACGGTGGCGCCAAGTCCAACAGCGTCAGCACCTTCGTCTGCTCGGGCGGCACCTTGATGGGCACGTCGGTCACCTGCACCTGCCCGGTGTGATAGAGCTGCAGGAACACAAAACTCGGATTTATGCAGAGTTTGGCATTGAGCGGCGGCTTGGTGCCACCGCCAAAGCTGCGGAAGCTGGTGGCCGGGGGACGCGCTTTGCCGTTGACCTCGCGTACAGTCGATATGGTTTTGGAGCGACCGCGCATCATGTCGCCATTCGTGTAGTCCGGCCCGACCATCAATGAGGCGCCATTCCCATTGGTGGTGGCACCCGCCCCGCCACTGCTGCTCGACTTTGCCAAGCCCTGGTGTGATGAGAACGACGCTGTCTTCTGAGCGCCCTGCTTGTCCAGACGCGGCGACAATGTTGGCGCCGGAGAGAGCGGCGGCTTGGCGGCCACTTTCTCAGTGACGTGCAATTTCAGCGAAGAGGCGGACGCTGATTGGTGCACCGATGGCACATTCGTACTGCTGACGTCGTCCGCCGAGTGCTGCTTCGGCGGCAGTGTGCCGGTTTGAAGCGTTTTCGTAGCGGCCTCGGTGACTTTTGCCGCTTCCGCGTCGTTGGCTTGCGGTGGTGTGGAGCCAGCGATTTCCTCCGGTATGGCTTCGCAGCTGACGCGCATATCTTTGGTGTACTGGACGCTTTTCTTCTTCTGCTGCTGCAGTTGCTGTTGCTGCGGCTCGTTGGTAGCGTTCTCCTCCACTTGCAACGAATCGGATTTGGAGGATTCTTGTGAGAGCGGCGCCGGTTTGGTAGCCAAAAAGTTATGCCGCCAGCTGGAGCTCATTTCAGGGCTGGAATTGACGCGGCGTACCGGATTCCTAGCGCGACTTGTTCCATCTTCGAAGGCCAGCGTGTCATCGTCCACCTCACCATCACTCACACTGCCGGATAGAGCATCCTTGCTGCGTTTGCCCGCTACTTTCGGTATGGGAATGGCAGCCGTTACGACCGCAGCGGCTGCCGACACGGAGGAGACCTCTTCTTGACGCTGCAGAGCACGCACTTTGGCCACTGCCTTGCGACGGCATTCAGACTCCACGGCATTCAGTGAGGCTACTGACTCGCGCGAAGAATTGACCGCCGTAGCAGGTGGATCGATGGTGGTGGCAATGGTCGGCGTCGGCGGAGTCTCCTCCTCGGCAGCAGCTGGCTGCAAAAGGTCCGGCCCGAAGACACCGCCATGCGAAGTGGGCAGAAAGAGAGCGACCATATTACTGAAGGGCAGATCGGAGCCGAAGCAGTCGTTCGAGATGGGATTCTGTATGCGCGTTATCCACGAAATATTGCCGGTAGGACGGCGTATGAGTATCTCCGCCCAGCCAGTGCAGGAGCGCACACAAGTCTGCTGCTGCACGGATTGCAGCTGCGTGGTGGTTGCGGCACTGACATTCACCGCCGACTGAGAGTTGCCCAGTAAAGAGTTGAAGCTGCCAACGCCGCCTGCGTCGACAGTTTCGGGATTCGAACCACGGCGCGACAGAGCTTCAAGCGAGACGCTGGAACTGTTCGAGGTCTGACGCTGCGTGGTGGCGCTGTTGGTGGCCGCCGAAGTCGACGATGACGACGAGGTGAGGTCAGTGCTGCCAGCCGACTCGTTGCCACTGCTGTGCTGCAAACTTACTTTGGTGTAGCGGCGTTCGACGATGCTGTTGGCTGTTGTGGGTGCGGCCGGCTGCGTACCACCGATTTCCGGTGAGAGCGGAGCGGTGCCATTAGTGTCGACGCTTCTAGTGTGCGCCTTGCCGAGCTGGGCACAACGATCGCACAGTCCGTTACGAGTGGGACCCGCTGGACAGCCGGATGTCGTGATCGACACAAGATTGTGCCCGACCAGCCAAGTCTGACAGAAGCCGTCCTTGAGCAGATAATCGACGGCAGGCAAACTGAGAGTTAAGTGATATTGACAATATTATTATGCTAGGATTAAAAACACTCTCTTCCCTTGTATTCCTACCGTTTCGGTAAACCACAGCACGGCGAGAAAGTGTGACGGGCGAGGAAGTCGATGCAGGTTTCGGCCAACTCGGCGTGAAAGCTTTTCAAGCTGTCGTTCATGAGCGGCCGCATTTCCGAATCATTGCTGCGGGCGGTGGTGTTGCGGCTGCCCCGCTCAGTTAAGCTGGTGCTGCGCTTGCGATTCGAAGAGTCCTCGTTGAGGCTGTTGAAATCCTGTCGCTGTATGTTGCGCGACAATTTGTTGATGTCATCGTACAGCATGCTCGCGTTGGACTGTATCGACTGAAAGCACATGGAAGCACAAGCAAGTTATGGGTATGAGGGGCACACGAAGTCAGTTTCACAGCTCACCGATATAATGTACGTGACGAAGTTCTTCCGCAGCTCCAGTTTGCACTTCAGAAACCAGCCAGCAATGACGTGATGCGCCAGCGAGACCGTGTAATGGTCATAGCGATGAGGTTTCGTGTACGGCAGCGAGATGGCGAACACGTACATGTACTGACGTGGTATGAAATTCGTGAACAGGTGATTCGAGAGGCGGCTCAATACTTAAAGGAAGAAAAAAGAAACCAATTAAAATGCGATTTCAATAAAATTGACAATCGTTTGTCCACAACAACGGCACAATTCCAAATGCATCTTTAGAGCCGTGACAAATTGTGACATTGCCGCACTAAACTGTCGGCCCACTTTGCACCTACTTGACAAGAACTCCAGCACTGGTATGGCCACCATGGTCGTATCCGACATTTTGCTCATCTGCAGCAGAATGTCCGGCAGCGTGCGCATCAACGCCTCTGGCATTTCCAGTATCATGGTCGTCATCGTATTAATGCACACATTGGCTATGCCCGAGAATATGCCGGAGGTTAGCGCCGAAATGATGGTGAACTGGTGCGACGGCTGTATGTACTGATGGTAGATCACCAGCGACGCTATGGCGGGCAATATCAAGGCGTGGAACTCGTCGGTGGTCGGTTTGTACGATAGGTGTGCCGATTTGTTGCTCTCCGAGCAGATTTTGAACAGCGCCAATGCCAACGCTTCAATGTCGTTGCCCTGAATGAGCGCCTTGTTGCGCAGAACTTTCGGCAGTTCTTTGATTACCAATTGGAAGATTTGAAAATCTGTAAGGAGGGCGGACGAAGAAAACGTGAGTTAGCAGAAAGTGTGAAGTGAAAAGTTGCATGCAGCCGCCAGTTGCGGGCTTCCTAAGTGAAAGCGTGCAAATCTCACACAGCACTGGAAATAATTCCTGTCATAATTAACAGATCACTTAGTCAAGGCCTCTTTTGGAATGGTCTCGTAGTAGTATAACAACAAGTTACACTCACAACAAATAGAACATAAAAAGCCAAAATACACGTTTCCATAAATTTTTGCAACTGATAAAGAAGCGATGCTCAGAAGTTGCGTACCGAATATTCCAAAAAAAAGCCAAATTAAAAACAAAAAACTACTCGAACTGACCGCGATCACATTCCAAGCATTTCACAATAATTTTGCAAGCTCTTCTTATCGAAATCGTGGTGAAATGGGCTGAGGGTACAATTTCATGCGTCGACAGTTGCGATATAACCTGGTGTCGCTGATGCTGGTGCACCATGCCGTACATTGGCAGACTCGAGTCGATACCCAGAAAGTAGCTGAACTTAATGACGTCGTTGACGGCCGGATCTGGGTACCCAATGTGGTACGAAGCATTGGCGCGCGCCTTAAGCATCCAAAGAAATATCTACAAGCATAGACAAGACAAGCAAAAATCAAAGAAACTGGATGCCACTCCCTCCACCACTCACTCACCTTGAATCGCACAATGTTCGCCTGCTCGAAGCACTTTGGCCGGTCGTAGTGCAGCTCCAAGTGCCCGACGAGAATGTTAAAGATTTTAATGGCATGACACGACGGCAGCCGGTACAGTTTAATCACAAACACATCAATCAGGCCCTCAACAGCGGTGATGACGTCCAAAATATCCGCTTCCGACTTGACAACGACATCCGTTTCGGAGCCGGTCGCCGCCACAAAATGTTCGAACGGACGATTGATCACCTTCTCCAGTATGTCCAGTAGCTCGCCACAACGTTTTGTGTCGCAGTGCCGGGCGAAGTCCACCAAAGCCTTGACCACAGCAATGCGTATCTGCATGTCCGGTTCCTGAGTTATTTGCACAAACTGCGGTATGACGACGCGCTCCAGCATCTCTTCTTCGTAGCTGGCGCGGTTCAAATCCATGATGTGCATCAGCGATTGGATCGTTTTAATCCGTATATTCGCGTTGGCCATTCTGTAAAAGCGGCGCACAAATTCGTTGAGCACCTGCAACCATTCGGGTCGCGTGGCGGTGATCTTCGACGAGCGATACTCGATTAGGCTCAGCACCGAGACCTCCGGACGACTATCGGCAACCCGTTCGATCAGATCGTAAATGCGATCGATATTAGCCAGAATCTGGGGCTTCTCGTCCTGCAGTAGCTTCTCAATGCAGTCGATGTTTTCATGAAAGTTGATTTGCAGGTGGTGCAGACGATCCTTGTTGATGTTGATGAGCTCTACAAGCACAAAAAGTGCTGTTAATGCGATCAACCAACTTGATGCTGAATCAAAACTACCTGGGAAAGTTTGCAAATACCCCTATCGAACTGACTTAAAACCCACCCGCTAGCAGGAGAACATCGTGAGTGAACTTGATTTCAAACATATCCAGAGTAAAATTATCCAGAATAAAATTATACCCTAAAACTCCCAATTTCCCCATTTCGATCCTCTAAGTAAGTAACGCAAACTTAAATGAGTTCTTATCTCGAGCGTTTCCAAAGCTCACCACACACAAAAATAGCAATCACGAGGACACGGAAGGTGTCACGGAAGGTGTCACGGAAGGTGTCACGGAAGGTGTCACGGAAGGGGTCACGGAAGGTGTCACGGAAGGAGTCACGGAAGGTGTCACGGAAGATGTCACGGAAGATGTGACGGAAGGTGTCACGGAAGGTGTGACGGAAGGTGTCACGGCAGAGTCACGGAAGGTGTCATGGAATGTGTCACGGAAGATGTGACGGAAGGTGTCACGGAAGGTGTCACGGAAGGTGTCACGGAAGGTGTGACGGAAGGTGTCACGGCAGAGTCACGGAAGGTGTCACGGAAGGTGTCACGGAAGATGTGACGGAAGGTGTGACGGAAGGTGTCACGGCAGTCACGGAAGGTGTCACGGAAGGTGTCACGGAAGATGTGACGGAAGGTGTCACGGAAGGTGTCACGGAAGGTGTGACGGAAGGTGTCACGGCAGTCACGGAAGGTGTCACGGAAGGTGTCACGGAAGGTGTGACGGAAGGTGTCACGGAAGGTGTCACGGAAGGTGTCACGGAAGGTGTCACGGAAGGTGTCATGGAAGGTGTCACGGAAAGTGTCACGGAAGGTGTGACGGAAGGTGTCACGGAAGGTGTGACGGAAGGTGTGACGGAAGGTGTGACGGAAGGTGCCACGGAAGGTGTCACGGAAGGTGTCACGGAAGGTGTGACGGAAGGTGTCACGGCAGACTCAAGGAAGGTGTCACGGAAGGTGTCACGGAAGGTGTCACGGCAGACTCACGGAAGGTGTCACGGAAGGTGTCACGGAAGGTGTCACGGAAGGTGCACGGAAGGTGTCACAGAAGGTGTCACGGAAGGTGTCACGGCAGAGTCACGGAAGGTGTCACGCAAGCTTGTTATGGTTTCCAGAACCTGACAATAAAAGGATTTTGGAATTGAGCATTGTGGGGATATTCGTTCCCGCTGTCAAGGAAGACTGTTATAATATGCTAGAACCCAATCTTAGTCCGGATACAAGAGCCAAAAGTCGTCGACATCATTGTGTGGTCACTTCTTATCCGAGGGATGGTGTTACTATCTCTGAAACTACACACCACTGCGTCTTATATATATTCCTAACCACGATGGCATTCTCCACTGTCCTATTTCAACAAAATCGGAGATCTGGTTGAATTAGGAAACGATTATCCAGGATCGTTCTTGGGGGTGATCTTACTGAGATTGCAATTGATACTCCAGATATATAGAAATACCATAAGAGAGCCAACCATATAGAAATACCATAAGAGCTACATGCATTATCAATTGCGGTACTAGGGTGCTCCCGATCACCGATCATCTCTATAATAACCTAAATAATCACAGTATAAATCTGTGATTTTACACATTTTTCAGACACTTATACTAAAATCAAGACTAACTGCATTGAAAGTTACTATTTTTATCATTCCTAGGATTCCCATATGGCACTATAATGTGTGTGAACGACTCATTTCGGGAACTTTTCAATCCGGTACTAGTACCACGCTTACATATACTCATATATAGTAATATTATATAAATATAAAAAAATATATTATCTACCATAGTACTCAATATTATCCACAACTGCTGACAATATGTCGCATATCCTGTCCCATATTATCTCCGGCAGTTCCGATTTATATTTGTTCACCACTTTGCGTGCACTCAAAATGACCTCAAATGTGACAATGACTTGACGACTGTCGAGTGCCTGCAATCAAACAAAAGCGTATCAGTATACAAAGTATATTATTAGGGAGATCACGGCAAAGGAAAGATAATCATTGTAAAGAGAGATACCCGTAAGAAGCTTGTCAAAACAGTGGACGCGTAAAACATGGGCGACACCTGGAATATCACATTCGAACCGAAAATATTCATGTTCAGGTGAAAGACAGCGCCTCGCAGCAGTTGCTGGTCCTCGTAGAGACTCCGGTCGTTGAGTATGTTGCACATCATTTTCATGGAATGATAACCCAATTGGGTGCCTAGCAGATTCTTCATTATCTGGAAGTTTACAAGCAATCAGTACAACATGTCCAAGTCCTTTGTAAGGATTGAAATAAATTTGTGTTCAACAATAGTGCATGTTGTTCTAAATCACAATAATATTAACAATGAAAATAATCACTATAATAATAACAATAATCACTATAGCAATAATCACTAAAATAATAATCACTAAAATAATAATCACTAAAATAATAATCAGTAAAATAATAATCAGTAAAATAATAACAATAATAATCACTACAATAATAGGAACAGTCATTATAATAATAGCAATAATCACTATAACAAAAATCACTATAGCAATAATCACTATAGCAATAATCACTATAACAATAATCACTATAAAATAATCACTATAATAATAATCACTATAATAATAATCACTATAACAATAATCACTATAGCAATAATCACTATAGCAATAATCACTATAATAATAATCACTATAACAATAATCACAATAGCAATAATCACTAAAATAATAATCACTAAAATAATCACTAAAATAATAATCAGTAAAATAATAATCACTATAGCTATAATCACTGTAAAAATAATCACTATAAAAATAATCACTGTAATAATAATCACTATAGCAATAATCACTAAAATAATCACTATAGCGATAATCACTATAATAATCACTATAATAATCACTATAACAATAATCACTATAATAATAATCACTACAGCAATAATCACTATAATAATAATCACTATAGCAATAATCACTATAGCAATAATCACTATAGCAAAAATCACTATAACAATAATCACTATAAAATAATCACTATAATAATCACTATAACAATAATCACTATAATAATAATCACTACAGCAATAATCACTATAATAATAATCACTATAGCAATAATCACTATAGCAAAAATCACTATAACAATAATCACTATAAAATAATCACTATAATAATAATCACTATAAAAATAATCACTATAGCAATAATCACTATAATAATAATCACTATAACAATAATCACTATAGCAATATCACTATAGCAATAATCACTAAAATAATCACTATAGCTATAACCACTATAGCGATAATCACTATAATAATCACTATAACAATAATCACTATAACAATAATCACTATAATAATAATCACTATAGCAATAATCACTATAACAATAATCACTATAGCAATAATCACTATAGCAATAATCACTATAGCAAAAATCACTATAGCAATAATCACTATAACAATAATCACTATCAAATAATCTCTATAATAATAATCACTATAATAATAATCACTATAACAATAATCACTATAGCAATAATCACTATAGCAATAATCACTATAATAATAATCAGTATAATAATAATAAATGATAGTAAAGAAAAAAGTGTGGAGAGAAAGGAATCGATAGAAGAAGCTATTATACAAATTAGCACCCCCACCCTCAGTCCCTCACTTATATTGAAATCGTGCGAGATTTTCGTGCTACTTTAATTCGGACTATTTGTGATTTTTTCAGTCCTGATCTGAGTAAAAACACTACCGAGAAATGTGTTTTCTTTGCCATAAACTCAGGCATGGTACGGCGAAAACCGGGGGTGCGGGAGAAAGGCAATTCTCTCTATTCAGAACAGAACTGATTTCTATAAACAATTTTCAACATTTCATGAGGACTGTGCCAGTTCTAATACCTAATTATATGTTCGGAGAAGTAGGTCTATAAAGCATACTGTACTACAGTGGAAATTTAATCGCTCTTCAGTACTACAGTGGAAGTTTAATCGGAGGTCTTCTTGGGGATTGGATTTATATTCTACAAGGATTTGCCCAACTGAAACGTATTTATAGGGAAAAAGTTTTGGAAAAAATTCGTGGTGGAACTGAAGATGAAGATGATGATGGTGATGATGACGATGAAAGGTGTGTATGAAAATAATGGTGTATTGCGTCATCGTGCATGGTAATTGTGAAGTTTCAATGAAATCTCTCAGTAGATAAAAGAGAGTTAATTTGTAGTGCTTCATGATGGCCAAAAAGGTGGTGGAGATACGGCGGGAGGTATTCCATTATATTAACATTTGGAGACAAAAACTGAGGTAAAATGGTCTCGTTCGACTAAGAGATATCCTACTCCATAAAAGAAGGTATTAAATTATGCCCGTCGAAACAAAGTGGAAGAGTAAAACGAAGACGAACTGCATACTCCACATAACAGTTTGCAGAGATTTGATGGTCATATTGGAGATTTCTATATAAGGAGAGGCATGTCCGCTCAACTATTACTCCCATATTTAGCGAAATACTCTTACCAAGCCACATTATGTCAAAAGTCGTTGGTAAATCTCATAGGGATCTCGAGATATGCATATTGTCACTCACATTTTTTGTGAAGAGTTTCTATAAAGCTAAGTTATGGGGAGTGGCAGATATTTTTGTTATGTATATAGAGGTGAGAATATACCAAATGTGAGTATATCTCCATTAGGACAGAAGTTGAAATGAAACTGGAACCATTTTGAAAAGAAAAAACCATACCAGGAAGATCACCACCAGGTATGCCACCATGGAGTGGGGAGAAATGACTAAATTACACGAATAAAATAATGAGGAACACGAATAAATAAAAGGAATGATTAATGATACCTATTGAAACTTAGTTGTTGATTTTGATGAAACCAACAAGGATCAAAACGCAGGAAGTGACCAAAATCCAAAACCCAGCCAACTTGCATAACTGTAATTTTTTATGATATTCTTAAGTGTATTAAGGAGAAAAAGTTATCGGAGACATGCGCCAGTTTGTTAGATCATAAGGACCCTAGAACCATAACTAGTACTGCCTAAGCACAAATCCTATAGGATCCAAAGAAGGTGGTTCCTTCTTAATACACTTAAGAATTTACCAAATGTGGTGGATTGTTGCTGAAAAGGGTCCTGACCTACGTACATCACCCACTGTAGGATTGCAACTACCAGTTGACCTAACCACCCCACTAGGAACTGAAAAATGTTTCCTCTGATCCCACAAGTGTCAAATAAAAAGAAGAAGGAAGAAGAAATCTCTATGTTTGTTTTTAAATACGGATACATAAATATATGTTTAGTAACCCAGATTATATGTATAAATATATTCTGTGGTAGATATAGTCGTGCAGTGGTGGATATGAACTTAGCATAGAACATGGTGGCATAAATTTAGAGCGTGCTATAGAATGGCTCCCTATATGACATGAGCACTTTTTACTTATGCTCCCTCACTCACTCCATTCACTCAATTCCAGTGGGATCGCATATCATATCGCCCACTTCGGTTTATTTATAACTCCATTACTGTATGCTAAGGCGTGTCTCTTCACTTTGCATGTGGTGGGATTATCGGTACTCTCAAAACCATGTGCTTCGAGGTTTAGAAGATTTCTGGCCCTGCTCTTGGAACTGTTCATTGAACAACCACAGCAAATGCAGAATATCTTCCAATCCTGAGTAACGTGGTGAAATTAAGGATGAAGTTAAGAGCAGCGCCCCATAGTTACCAAGGTACTCTCACACTGTCTCTTTCTCTCTCTCTTTCTCTTTGCACATTAAAGATTTCAAATATCGTGTTGTAAAGTGGTTTCCAAAAAACTGGATCCAAGGGAAAACTGGAATTAAGGGAAACTGGAACTAATGGAAAACTGGAACTTAAGGAAAACTGGAACTAAAAGAAAACTGGAACTAATGGAAAACTGGAACTAAGAGGACACTGCAACTAGGTGAATACTATAATTAAGATAAATTTGAAACTAAGGGAAAACTGGAACTAAGGCAAAACTAGAACTAATGGAAAACTGGAACTAAGAGAAAACTGGGCCAAGGGAAAATTGGAATTACGGGAAAACTGGAACTTAAAGAAAACTGGAACTAAGCGAAAACTGGAACTAATGAAAAACTGCAACTAGGTGAAAACTATAATTAAGATAAAACTGAAACTAAGGGAAAACTGGATCCAAGGGAAAACTGGAACTAAGAGAAAACTGGAACTAAGGGGAAAACTTGAACTTAAGCAAAACTGTACCTAAAGGAAAACTGTAACTAAGAGAAAACTGGGCCCAAGGGAAAATTGCAATTAAGGGAAAACTGGAACTAAGGAGGAAACTGGAACTAATGGAACACTGGAACTAACAGAAAACTGGATCCATGGGAAAACTGGAATTAAGGGAAACTGGAACTAAAGGGAAAACTGGAACTAAGAGAAAACTGGAACTAAGAGAAAACTGGAACTAAGAGGATACTGGAACTAGGTGAAAACTACAATTAAGATAAATTTGAAACTAAGGGAAAACTGGAACTAATGGAAAACTTGAACTAATGGAAAACTTGAACTAATGGAAAACTGGAACTAAGAGAAAACTGGGCCCAAGAGAAAATTGGAACTAAGGGGAAAACTGGATCGATGGGAATACTGGAACTAAGAGAAAACTGGAACTAAGGGGGGAAAACTGGAACTTAAGGGAAACTGAAACTAAGGGGACACTGGAACTAAGGGGAAAACTGGAACTTAAGGAAAACTGGAACTAAGGGAAAACTGGAACTAAGGGGACACTGAAACTAGGTGAAAACTATAATTAAGATACAAATGAAACTCAGGAAAATCCGAACAAAGGGAAAACTGGATCCAAGCGAAACTGGAACTAAGGGGACACTGGATTCAGGGGAAAATTGGAACTAAGGGGGAAACTGGAACTAAGGGGAAAACTGAAACTAAGGGGACACTGGAACTAAGTGGAAAACTGGAAATTAAGGAAAACTGGAACTAAGGGAAAACTAGAACTGAATATACTTAAAGCTTTGAATAGAAATTGGCGTGGACTAACTCCACGAAAATTTCCGTATACCCCGCTGACATGGATACTTGTCCATAGGAAAATCATGGTAGGAATTATGGGATCTCCGAAAAGAATACCTCTCCAAAATAGGAACGAGGTCAGAAAAAAGTGACTTGATTCGAATATCCAATCCTCCAATCGGTATTCTCCAATCCATAAAGATGAGTATAATGTTAAAGCAGAGAAATAACTTCTCCCAACTTTATTGAAAATCTAGAAACAAGCTGCCCTGACTCCGGAACCAAAAGTTCCGAATGGACTGGCGATGTGGCTGCATAGGAAAATAGTGGAAGGAATACAGGGATCTATGGAATAAGTACCTCTTAAAAGAAGAACCGAAAAGAGACCAGCAAAAATTTACTTGGTTGGAAGGAAGGTGCCTATATAGAAAAAATGCAGATTCAACTAACTACCCTTGAATTTGATGTCTAGAAAAGAGAGTGGTCTATAAATGAATCCTGTTTCTATAAACAAATATTCGAATTGACTTCAGATATGAGTACCGAAAAATAAGTTCAAACAAATTCTGTGATCTCCCAAGGAGAAACTTCGCTAAAGGACGAACTCAAACACACACACACAAAATGCAGTTATCATTCAAAACACAACTACCTTTATATAAAGCCAAAGAGGAGATGGATTATATATACATATGTGAGGTCCAGAGAGTGAGCAATTATATATCCACCACTAACCACTACGTATTCTCGTATATATGTATATAGATATATATATATATATATATATATATATATATATATATATATATATATATATATATATATATATATATACATATATATATATATATATATATATATATATATATATATATATATATATATATACATATATATATATATATATATATATATATATATATATATATATATATTTAGACATATATATATATATATATATATATATATATATATATATATTTAGACATATATATAGATATATATGTATATATATTTGTATACTTTCGTGTATATAAAGTGTAAAAATTTACACCCCTCCCCGCCCAACTTTGACCCAACTTGTTAGAAAGTCGGTGATACTTACATTGGCATTGACGGACCTGTTGTCATTTGATACATGCCCTTGAGAAAATGAAGAGCTCAACCTTATTCATCTCACATGTTCGGCAAAAACTCCACTCTTTGTTTCTCCCTAATATGTGTCTTTTTGTTTCTGGGGTTTTTTGGGTCTTTTCTTATATATAATTATTTGCTTGATTTCTGGTTTTCTGTTGTTGCATGTTTGACTGATTGCACGAGTATCTGAACTTTGCCCCAGTTTGAAAACTTTGAATTCCTGAAAATATGTTCCAATCAAATGGTTTTCCAAACGAACAATATCAAGTTGTGTTTTGCAATAAATTTTCACATTTTTCATAAATTTTCTCAATTTCACTACGAGATTTTATAATTATTTTCTAGATTCGAATGCTGTAAATCGGGCTTTCCGCTCTTTCTCTTTTCGCAACTCTTCGATTTCTTGCATTAGTCTGGAAACCTGGTGAATACTCGTACATTCCCTTCCGGACTCCCTAATCCATGTTTGCATTGACTCTTTACAGTTGCGTTTCAAGGTGTTTTTTCTGAATATGGATGCAGAAATATGAAAGATAACGCTATATAGTAAAAATATTGGGACGTGAACTAGTAAAATACCTCGCCGATATATCTATATATACATTGATCCATTCCCAGTAAAATAGAGTAACCAACATAATCAACTTTTGTGACGAAATACAAAAACTATGTTCGACGCATTAAAATCCATTTATTAGAAAATCGGGAATGCAAATAGGCCCGATTCGGAACCAACCCCGGCAAGCAAGTTGTTCTGAGTTCCTATGCAAATGAGAAGGGAACAAAGGAACATCTTTGCGGGGAGTTTTTATACCGAATCGAGCTGATTTTGATTTTAGTGTGAAGGGGAGGGGGAAAGAAGGGACATATTTTTCACTTGTAGGTTCAGTTGTTTTTGCATAGAAGAATCGTTATATCTCACGATCCTTATGTCCCGAGATTGTTATATCCCACGATTGTTATATCCCTCGATCGTTATATCCCACAATCGTTATATCCCACAATCGTTATATCCCACAATCGTTATATCCCACAATCGTTATAAACCACAATCGTTATATCCCACGATTGTTACATCGCACAATCGTTATATCCCACAATCGTTATATCTCAAATCGTTATATTCCACGATCGTTATATCCCGCGATTGTCATATCCCTCGATATTTATACCCCACAATCGTTATATCCCACGTTCATTATAACCCACGATCGTTATATCCCACGATTGTTATATCCCTCGATCGTTATATCCCACAATCGTTATATCCCACGATCGTTATATTCCACGATCGTTATATTCCACTAACGCTAGTAAAATGTTTTTCAACCAAGGCTACAAAAAGAGACGAAACGATCGTGAACAAAAGAACATTTCCAAATACTGACCCAAATACTGATAGAACAGATGTATACACCAGCTATGGTTAGTTCAACAGGAAATGAAGAATGTTAAGAAATATAGGAAGGCTGAAAACCAACATAGAGACAAGAGGGGTGAATGATAATAGACGTATGAAATGATGGCTCTGTCGATATCTTCAACGTGTATGAATCATTTACTCATCGGTTCAACTATAGAGTAAAAAAATAAGAGTTGCAATCTGAAATGTCACTAATTATTCGACATAAAAGAGATCGGTCGGGGGTAGTAACCAGAGTGGCGCTGCGTTTTGAAAATGAGATCCATTAAGTAATTGGTGCTATTCGCAGCGCCACCATACAAAGAGTTTGTTGTTCGAGAATGTGACTCTTATTTCTTGACTCTATGGTTCAACTTAACGAATATGGTCTCAATATGGGTGCGGTTGGACCTAAACTCGTTTGCAAAATCAAATTATATGTACACCTGTATATACTTACATATGTATGGGTATGTATGAGCTTGAGAGACCTGCCATGTATTTTTTTGCTAAACCCGAATGTGTACGAAAAAATCGTTTGTCTTCTTAATACATATGTACATATATACATATATATGTTCAAATTCTAAACCAGAGGAGAACCAGAGCCAGTTCTATTCTGAACAAAACCCGAAGACTAAACTCTTCAACTTAAGCCAAGATACTATATGGGAAAAGAGCATCAATATCCTGGTGTAGTTATGCAGAATAAAACTTTACGACGGCGGTCCAGCTAAATCGACTCAAGAAGTCAAGCTGATCCGGAATATATGTACATATATACTCCTATATATAACTGGCACTCATCTCCTCAGGCGAGGCAAACTGTTGCCAAAATTCAACAAGCCGTACAAGCGTGTGTAGTGTATCAAAAAGTGACAACAACAAAAAATTAATAAATAAAAACAGCAAATAAAAAAACATTTTCTTCCATTTAAAGCTAACGGAATCTACGCAAATAAACTCAAAAAGCAATCAAGAAAAACACAACAACAAAAGCCATACCACAACAGCACAACAACAAAAACAATACCACAACAACAAAAACAATACAACGACAACAAAAACAATACGACAAAACAACAACTACAACAAAATTGGTCAAACTTCAACGGTTGATTTCTTATCGCCCCTCTTAAACTAACGCTTATCAGAGGGAGGACGCGGGGGAATCGCATACGGTCCTTGGTTTGGAACGCAACCCAACTAGGGAACTCTTCAAACACCACTCTACGAGGTGGTGCAGTCAAGGTGAATTTATTCTAAAGGTACATAAATGCAAGAAGTGTTCAAATTGAATTTGCAGAAAAGTGCGATCAGAACAAAAATGCAGACAATTATAATTTCAGATCTCTGTTTAATATGATTTTGTTTTGGAAATTTTTTAAATGCAATTATTTATTCTCCTCTTCCGTTCGTTTATTTCGATCTTTGAGTCTTGCATTGCGCTTGGCACAAGGGAAGAAATTCACCTTGCATTCCCCTTTCAAATAAATCCACTTTGATGCGATTTCACCACTGCTCTCAGTAAATTTTACTACACCTCTCACTGCAGGTGAACTTGCGTGGACGGTGGAAAGAAAACAAACACAAACACACACACATATATATATATATATATATATATATATGCATGCAGAACTGCTTTGCTTGCATTGTCGCTCTCTCTCTCTATTTGCATCACATGATTGAGTAATTCCCCTAGGTTAAAGCTCTGCACTCTCTTTGTTCACCTTAGCCAGGAATATCGTTAGTGTAGAAACCAGTGATGATATTTCCGAATTTTCGAAAGTACTTTTTTACTCAACGCAAAGTACTTTTTCCGGCTCGAGAGTACTTTTTTTTCTAATAAATCATAAATGTAAAGCAAAAACAATTGGTGATGTATACGTTTGTCGTTTTACACTCACACACTCTCAATGTTTGACCGGCATTTGATGTGTCTGCAGTCAGCTTTAGAACATAACATAGGAATTTTGTGCATCGGAGAGTACTTTTTTTGGGTCGAAAGGACTTGGGGACTTCTTAAAATCGAAAGGAGGTAAAAACGTACAATTCCACTACAAATATCATCACTGGTAGAAACTAACCGCCGTTGGGAGGGGGGAACGGGCGTACATAGTGCTCCACCAGTGTTGTCGTGAGGTGTGTTTTTTTGTTTAACCCGCTTGCGCACTCTTCTTACATTACTATTCGCCACTTTTACTTGTTCACTCAACGCTGGAAAAGAAGGCTAAAGTGTAATCTCCCTTATATGGAGCACATCTCCTTCTACACAGTTCAAGAGTCAAGGTCACAGGAAATTTTTGAGCTATTCAGAAATGAATATTTGAGGGATCCTAAAATAATTAAGACATGCAATTGATTTTCAAGTCTTGAACGGCATAGAAAGGGACTGTGTGGCCACTGGCGTTGTCAGAAATGCAAGCCTGAGAAAGAGAACCAAGGACAAGGTACAAGGGAAGAGAGAGAATGCTTTTATATGATGTTGGCAAGATGCAAGGCATTCTATCAGCAAACATATTAGCAGACTCCTCAACCACGATTTTTGAACGGTGCACCCCTGTGTTAACGACGTGGTCTCCCCATATAAAGTCGACTCTTAAGTGCTAACCCATTTTTTTTTTTCTTTCATTTAGTTTGGCCTCAATTCCCCCTTCTTACCATGCAATTCCAGAAGATAAACAGGCCTTCACAATTATGACACTGACTAAATTTGTTCAAGTGTTTTCATCATTAGCATGCTATGATTTGATGGGGGGTTTTTACACAATTTCATATTAAATAAATATGCCATTCAAATGTGAACCAGCAATTTGACTTCAGATGTGTTGAAATTACTCAAATCCTATAAAATTATGTTCACTCTACAACATTGTTGTCAGATTGCTATTTCAATCAATTTCAAACTTATATAAATGTGACAGAGCCACACTTCTCGAACATCTCGAAACACTTTCAATTCATGCCATTTCAGCAAACCAAAAATATCAATAGATAATCAATCGGCCAAACAATTTGGAGTCCCGTTTAAAGTAGCCAACAAAAGAAGGATTCTTCATTCCAATGTTTCACAGTTTATGCAGACATCAAGGCTAATCAAGTGAAGTGTTATGATGGAGTATAACAAAAATGAACAATTGCTTTGGCGAACAATCCCAAGATGTGCGTTTAGCCAAATATATCACTTTGGTTTCTGGAACTGATAACGGGTCGGCTTGTGAAATGTGAGTTATTGAACTATACTCTTTAGTTTTAGTTATTGAGCTATACTCTTTACCAGAAGGGAGAACAACAAGATGGACAAAGCGAAATCGACTCAATCAGCCTGCCTCACTTGGAACGAGCAATGAGAACGAACCCGGTTTATTTTCGTGCCTACAATGAGAATGAGAAACAGGAACGGAAATGTATACATGTACGGCCCGTTCCTTTGTATGTAGTTGTGAAAGAAAGCCTGCAAAAATGCATATGCATTAGTGAAAACGAAATTTAATACCGGCCTCTGACGAGATGAACTTTGAACATTTTCCGTTCCCCGCAACCAGCTCGCCTTCATAAACCGGGTTCATTCTCGTTTCTCAATCCAAGTGTAGGGAGGCCTAGTAAGCGATCCTGATGAAGAATGTGCCCGTATGCACCATGCTTCATTTTGGGTGCTACAAATCACCTTTTTGGGGATTTGCAAAAGTATCCCAGATTATGGGCAAAATCCCTCGACTTGATATCACTATTCAAAACACAATTAAGTTCTACCTCTCTCAGTCGCTTCCTTATGCTGATGTTACATTTTCCAACAGCAACCTTTGATGTTATTACCTCACCATAAAAAAGTTTAAATAGTTCACAGATTGAGAAGAAACTCAAAGAGTTCATTAGACATCCGTGGGCAGAAGTCACTCCCAGTGCTATTGACGACAAATTAATGCATGTGAAACAGAACACCAGAGAGAGAGAGAGAGAGAGAGGGAGACAAAAACAAGCAGTGGATGGTTTGGCTGCAATGGCTGAAAAATCTATTGTTTTAACCACTGCCAAGTCGTTGAACTTTTGAGCAGTGAAAAGCAGTTCCACCTAATTCGGTGAATTCCAGTCAAACTCTAGAAAAAAACTTAAACCAAATGACACTTCAATTAGCGAATTACTCAACTTGTCACATCCAGTGCTCAAGTTGTCACATCCAAGTCTGAAGTTGTCACAATCAGGACTCAAATTGACACATCCAAGACTCAAGAAGTGACATTGAAGTCTTATTTTGTCACCACCAAGACTTGAGTTGTCACATTCAAGTCTCAAGTTGTCACACCCAGTGCTCAAGTTGTCACATTCAACTTTCAAGTGGGGCACCTCCAATACTCAAGTTGTTACCACCAAGACTTGAGTTGTCACATTCAAGTCTCAAGTTGTCACATTCAAGTCTCAAGTTGTCACATTCAAGTCTCAAGTTGTCACATTCAAGTCTCAAGTTGTCACATTCAAGTCTCAAGTTGTCACCACCAAGACTTGAGTTGTCACATTCAAGTCTCAAGCTATCACCACTAAGACTTGAGATGACACAACTAAAATACGAGTTGTCAAATCCAAGAATCGTGTTGTAACATCCAAGACTTGAGTTGTCACATTCAAGTCTGAAGTTATCGCATCCAAGTCTCAAGCTGTCACATTCAAGTGGTCACATTTAAGACTCGAGTCACCAAAATAAAATAGAATGCAAAACTAATGTAGAGTTTATAAAGGAGCAATAGAAAATTATTAGCCGCGAACGCAGACATAATTTCAGCGCAGCTGCTGTTAAGAGGTGTGACATCACCCTTATCAGATCTGTGAATTAAATTGAGCTTTGTGTGCGCGTCGAGCTTTCGTATCAGGCAGTGGCCTGACTGCCTGATACGCGCAACCGCTCGCCGATGACGACGCTGATAGCGGCAGATTACATTGGCAAAATTTTTTTTTTCTTTGTATAAATTAAAAGAAATCATTTTATAAAACAAAAATAATTAACAATTTTAACAACAATAGAAGAAAATACTCCAAAGAATGATTTACGGCAGCCAAACGATATTTTGACTAAGGAAAAAATTGCAATTCTGTGCAAAGTGCAAAATTTCAACTAAAGAAAAACAGATTCAGTGTTCTTAGAGTGAAAATAGGAATTCGATATGAAAATTTGTAGAGAAAATAAGTGAAAAAATCCCGGTTTAAGCATCAAAATCCACGAATTGGAATGTGAAAAGCTGGGCACAAAAATGCCTCCAAATTTACATTAAAAACTGCATACAAAGTGAGACAAAAAACAACAACAACAAAGTTCCATGTCGTTCGATTGTAATGAAAGAACAAATAAAACCGTAATGTCGATCTGCACGACACAGCAGGTACTCTACACCCACGTAAGTCAACAGGTAGTTTCAAAAGTAGTACGTATGTGTGGGTAGTTTAGCATGAAAATTTGTGTTCTTGTAGTTAGTTCGGTTCCTCGAAACACTGGTGTAGATTCCTAGGCTCCGGGGTATCAAGAAATACACGCAACAGATCTGTCAGATTGAAGTGGAAGTGGCTTTGAACCCCCTTAATTATCAAAAACTTGTGGTCAATGCAATCTCGACTTGTGAGCAAGTAACTTCAAATTGTCATTGGATATAATAATAGTTGATCGGAACTGCAACTAATGGCGATATAGACCTGTGCAGCTTATATTATGGGCAAATCTATGGGACTCGTCTATCCGTTATCGGTGAGTACGCTCCTTTGTCACGAAATTCGACCACCAATCAATCGACTTTGAGCAATTGACTACGGTGCATTTCGAGGTGTTGTATTTGGTGGGGCTCGTCTATCCGTTATCGGTGAGTACGCTCCTTTGTTACGAAATTCGACCACCAATCAATCGACTTTGAGCAATTGACTACGGTGCATTTCGAGGTGTTGTATTTGGTGGGGCTCGTCTATCCGTTATCGGTGAGTACGCTCCTTTGTCACGAAATTCGACCACCAATCAATCGACTTTGAGCAATTGACTACGGTGCATTTCGAGGTGTTGTATTTGGTATACAAAAGTACACAATAGTCTAGCGGTTTAACGGCTTATAATAGATATACGTCAATGTGGGTAGTCTCAGTTGTCTTAATTACGTAATTTGAAGTTTATTGTCACACCTGTATAGTGCATGTAGTAGTGTAGACTTTTGTTGATAACAACTCTCCAATTAATACAAAGGTATCACGTTTAATTTCCAATCGAATTTGTAACTGATCAAGTTGAGCTTCGCACTCCTTCGATATTATCCCTTCAATCTGGTGTAGAAGTAGATTTTTTAGATTTAATAATTCAGAGAGTACTGGCACCGCCCATACGGACCTATTGTACCCTATGTTTCACTCTCAACCTAAGACTTTTTATGTATTGGATCACTTTGGGAGGTTCAAGTTTCCAAATTGTCGGAGGGTCTGTGAAGAGCTCCCCCAAAAATTTCAATCTCTTACTTTTGATATAATATATTCTGAATGGTGCTTCAGAGTTGTGTCCACAGAATAGTGTCGAACTAAGTCACTTTTCACACATAAGAATATGATATGTAAGAGCTATTAATTCAAGGATAGTATGATTCTATACTTAAATCGTTCTGTCCTATCTAGAAGTAGTTGGTTATAAATACATAAGTAGCAATTTACTAGACACTTTCTGAGACATGGGTTAAGTCGGCAGTCTTAATAGACAACAGCTGATATAGAGCAGAATTAGCACACTTGGCTAAAGGCACTGTTTTAAGAGCATAGCCCTGTTTATAATTACAACCATACGGACCGACCGCACTTAACCTATCTTCAGTGTGGGTGTAGGGTACAAAAACGCGGCCATCATAAATTTAACAATGACTTTATGAACACATGTGCTGGTCCCCCATTACGAAAGGCAAACGAATAAAGTTCACAATAGTCAATGAACAATTGACCAGAGTCGAACGACTGCCCCAATAGGAACAGAGTGCAGTGTTTAAATAAAGTTTGTGTACTCGTACATCAAAATCGGTGAACTCAATAAGAAAACCCGTTATTTTATCAAACAAAAATTTCACAAATTCTTAATTATACAGCAAAAATAGCCGCTCTCTTCATAGAATCGAAGAGACGAACTTTGTGACCACCGCAAATGCCAAACTCTGAATTCGCTTTTAATTTGACTTACAAAAGAGATCCCCGTGAACAATTGGTAAAATCTTAAGACAACGTCGTCTCCATACCATCAAAATGGAGTCTACAAATAATAATAACCCTGGAAACACGGACAATGGGAAACGCATCTTGTGCGTTGGCATGTGTGTGCTCGACATCGTGCACGTCTGTGAGGAGTACCCGCAGGAGGACACCGACAAACGTTGTTTGGCCGGCTACTGGCAACGCGGCGGCAATGCCTCCAACAATTGCACTGTACTGCGACAATTGGGCGCCCACTGCGAATTCCTCGGCATGCTCAGCGATTCACCGGCGTTCAGCTTTCTGCTGGGGGATTGCCAGCAACGTGGCATCGTGATTGACAACTGTCCACGCACAGCCCAAGATCCCCCCTTCTCTTCGGTCATAATTGTGAAGAAGGCGGATTCGCGCACGATCGTACACTCTAACTCTAATTTTCCGATTCTAAACAATGGGCACTTTTCCCAGCTCGATTTGAGCGTCTACAATTGGATACATTTCGAGGCACGTAATCCCACGGAGACAGTGCAGATGATGAAAAAAATCGCTGCTTTCAATGAAGGCAATACCGAAAAAATACGGATTTCCGTGGAATTGGAGAAAGTACAGGTGAGTAATATGGTGTTGGCCCAATTGGCGGATGTCGTGTTTCTGGGCAAGGACTTGGCGCAGTATTTGGGCTGGAAGGATCCATGTGCAGCCGTCTTTGGCTTCCGGAAACTGTTGCAAAGCCAAGCAGAAGGCGATATGCGGAAGCCCTCGATTATATGCACATGGGGAGCTGAGGGCTCCGGCTGCCTGAGTCCAATTGACTGCTTTAAGCATGTGCCAGCGGCACCGCCTCCAGAGATCGTGGACTCGTTGGGTGCCGGCGACACATTTTGCGCTGCAACGATTTACGCCCTGTTGGAACTCAAATACAAATTGGAGAATGCCGTGGAGTTTGGTAATCGATGTGCTGGCTTTAAATTGGGACACACCGGTTACGATGCCATTCAAGATTTTATGAGTTATCACTAGGTTAGCAACTTGAACTTGGACTTGGAGAGGGTGGCGTAAGCTGTGAGGAGGTATTGCAAATCACAGTCTTTCGATTTGAGGTGATAAAGTGCTGCAATTCTCCACAGATTTCTTCAAATACATTAAACCGCCGTGTGTGAATAAGATTATATAAATGTGTATGCTTAAAATAACATAAATTAAGTAGTTGGAATGGTTTAGCAAATTTATGTTTTTGATTTTAACGAAAAATAAAGAAAGTCTACAAATTTGGAGATTTTTCAAAACTCAGTAAACCGTTTCTAAGTAAGATTGATATGAATTTAACATTATATTACAGTATAATTTGTATCAATGAATAAATAAATAAGTTTGTATTAATGTAAATTGATTTAAAATTGGAGAGATTGGAGAGTTTTGTAAAAGATCTTGCAGATTTCTGGCTATCATTTGAAATTATATGTTAATATAAATTAAATTAAAAAATATTTGCTTTGCTTATTAAATTTGAAAAATTTTGTTAAGTAATTCTCCAAATTTGGAGATTTTCCAAACTATATTGAAATTTTTATAATAATTATAATTAAATAAGATTTTATAAATGAACCAATTAATACAATTTTTTTTTAATTGTACACTTTTGGAAATTTCTCCACATTGTTGGAGAGTTGTATTAAACTCCAGAGATGTTACAAAAATTACTGTATTTGAATGATAATGTGAAATAAAACTAAAAAATCATGTTTGCATCCGAGCAAATCTCCAAATTTGGACTTTTTTCAAAACACATTAAGCAATTTTATACTTTGGGAACTTCTCAAGATAGTTGGAGAGTTCTGTAAAACACACAGATATGTTCAAAATTTACTCCATTTGAATTGAAATTGTATAATAATGTGAAATAAACCAAGGAATCATTTTTACAACTGAGCAAATCTCCAAATTTGGTGGCTTTTTAAAACACAAACAATTGTATACTTTGGGAAGTTCTCTACATAGTTGGAGAGTTCTGTAAAACACACAGATATGTTCAAAATTTACTCCATTTGAATTGAAATTGTATAATAATGTGAAATAAAACAAGGAATCATTTTTACAACTGAGCAAATCTCCAAATGTGGAGGCTTTTTAAAACACAAACAATTGTATACTTTGGGAAGTTCTCTACATAGTTGGAGAGTTCTGTAAAACACACAGATATGTTCAAAATTTACTCCATTTGAATTGAAATTGTATAATAATGTGAAATAAACCAAGCAATCATTTTTAAAAGTGAGTTAATCTCCAAATTTGGAGGCTTTTTAAAACACAAACAATTGTATACTTTGGAAATTTCTCCACATAGTCGGAGAGTTGTGTAAAACATATTAAAAGGTTTATAAATAAAATTGTAATCTAAATCATAAAAAATACTATTTGAATTATAAACAAAAATTTTGATTTTTGGATGTTGTCTACTTTGGAGATTGGAGAATTCTACGAGACATGCGGAATAGTGTGAATATAAATAAAATTAAAACATGTTTAAAAATAAACGAATTTGCAGAGTGCTTGAAAACTGTTTAAGCCCTTTATAAACTGTAATAATGTGGTATGAAATTATGTGAATAAAATGAAAACCCGTTTACACTTTTGGTAGGAACACTTCCATTATGGTTTGGAGAATTCTAGAAGATCAAAGGTGGGAGCTGCAACTATCCGCCTCCAAACCAAAATGAATTCAATTAATGGGTGTCAACCCACACAATCCCTGCCATTAATAGTGTTACGCAATTACTGGGGTGGTATTAACAATTTCAGGTCGTTGTAAGTGATAAAAAGGAAAGAGGCGAAAACCCAAATATTTGTTAACATAAACAAAGATAAGCAAATTGGATACTTAATTTGAATTTGACTCAATCACATCGATGCTGAGCACTGCAGTCGTATTACACAAAAAAAAATTGGAAAAATTTGGAAACATTTGGAAAAAGATAAAGCAATTTCTTCGGTGTTGGGGGTAAACAATGAACTAATATTGAAATACCAAATCAGAAACAGTTAAGAGCGGAAATACACGTTGTTATTCCGAAATTAACTGATAAACGCCAAATTGGAGCGGAGAGTTTAGATTTCATAATACATAAAAGGTGGCAAGCGATGGGTGGGCCCTCAGTTTAATTTACAACGACGCATACGAGGGGATAACTAACAGATTAGCACCTGAAAAAGTACGATTTCGAGAGTAAAACAGTGCATCTGCAAACAGAAAATATTAGTGGAGACCTTGTGTAATGGCGAAAATGCTCCAGTGTAAGATTAAGTAGAGAAAAAATTGTGTTTTTCTATTCATGATTATTTTTTTGTTAAAGCAGTTTTCACCTTTGTGAGTCTTTTGGCATGTTTGAGTCACATTATAAGTGGAGAAGTAGTGGCGCAAGAATTGAAACCGAAGGTCAGTCGCAATAAAATACTTTCTATAGCTCTACAGGAATTTAGAATAAATAGAAAACAATAAGATGTATTTTGAAAGGAAATGGAAGTTCCAATGCAAGCTAGAAAGTGGACATAAAGATTATTGAGAATATGCCAGCGATGCTTGCTTTTCATTTGAATTGGAAAAACCATGACAGACACATTCATCCAATTAGATCGCTCACAGCCGTACATGGGACAATACCGGCTGAGATATCGATAAAAGAACAGGGAAGAAGAAATTGTTCAATGCGGTCAACGAACAAGGTCCTCTATTACAAAAATCTCATGACTGCACTGTGCTCAATTAACGCCCCCCAATTGTGAATTTCGGTTGCCACTCACCAAAAGTTCACAATAGAATATCGTTAAAATACAAAAGAAGCTTGGCGCGCAGATGTCGCAGTAGGCGGATCGGTAGAATTATTATATTTTATTGAGTTAATACATTTCAGAACTTTAAGTTGCACCTTTTTCCATACAAATACAATAAAATTAAACACAAAAGGGCATTTTCGTAGGCGTTGCTCACAACTTACCAAATCATATAAATACAATAAACTTTTGTTTCTTCCAAGCCTCTCAATGCGAGTGCCATCTGCGCTATGAACCCGAATCTGACGATCGTGCCACACGAGGACGACTGCCACAAATTCTACATGTGCACGCAGAACAACACCAGAGAATTCATCTGTGCCGATTACTACTATTTCAATAAAGCCGAGTTGCGCTGCTTGCTGGGCAAGTGCTCGAACGACAACACCGTCGTCGCCGACCAGACGCCATGCACATCGACTGCCGCACAACGCGTTGACAGCGACTGCACCCTCTTCAACGTGTGCATGAATGGCACTATGCGGCAGTCGCACTGTCCACCTGGCAGCTATTTCCACGTGGCCTACGCCAGCTGTCAGCCCATCTCCAACAATGCTCACCACAAGTGCAGCTGCATTATGCCCGAGAATACGGCATTGGGCCATGACGACAGGTGCGATGCATTCCACTTTTGCATTGGTGGCCAGGCTGAGCTGCAGCATTGTCCCCACGGTCAATACTTTGACAGGCGCATCAGTACCTGTCTGCCAGATTTGGCGGGTGTGTGTTTGGGCACACCCAACACGAGTCCCGCCGAAACTGTCATACAGGATGCTTGCCAGTACTATGGCAATGAAGGTTCACTGTTTCGTCCACATCCCGCAGACTGTGGGAAATTCTTCTTCTGCCTGAATGGGCGTGCCATTATTAAGGAATGCGGCAAAGGTTTATACTATGATAAAGAGCAGAAGCATTGCCGCCTCGACGTAGCACACAAATGCATACCTTCAATAAACGAGTTGCCAGTTGGTAGTGAACAAACAGAGGAGATCATCGTATTGAAGGAATTGTCGTCGCCTACACAAAATTCCAACCATAAGCAGGGAGTGTCAAAACCAAAAAAGAAGCACCAGAAGCAGAAGCTGCAGCAAACAAGCGAACACATAGTCGAGGCAGCACAGGGGAGTGAAAAGGAAACGGAACCACCCTTAAGGGAGGCAGCAAAACCACACCCGGCCGCCTTGGCCGCGTACGAAAAGCTAGCATCGAAATTTATTTTAATTTAATGTGTTTATAAGAAGAATTTATTTCAAATAAACGTTTATGCTCGCGTATAGAACGGATTTTTTCAATTGCTCGGGACAATTTTCAGTGAACCTAATGGAGGCGCAATTATTCTGACCCTCAATAAATGGCTGAATGTTTTCCTTTATATGAATTTATAGTCCCATAAATGCTTACTTCTCCAAAGGTGGCACCTACAAGGAGAAGTAAGCATTTATGGGAGAGGATCTGAAGTGCAAATAACGCTAAAACTTGACACAGACATTCCAATTGGGCGTAAAACACTGGTCACTCAGGGTAATTATGTTTTACTCACCTTGTACGCATTTATGGGAGGGGATCTGAAGTGCAAATAACGCTAAAACTTGACACAGACATTCCAAGTGGGCGTAAAACAGTGGTCACTCAGTGTAATTATGATTTCTTCACCCTGTACGCATTTATGGGAGGGGATCTGAACTACAAATAATGCTAAAACTTGACACAGACATTCCAAGTGGTCGTCAAACAGTGGTCACTCAGGGTAATTCACCCTCTACGCATTTAAATGCTTCATTGCTGAGCTGACTTGACTGGAGAGTTGCAAAATTCATCAAATACACACTCATAGATTCTAAAAGTAAATAATAAATCAAATTCCCTTTGAATCAATGAAAACTTGTTTCATGAAACATGCACTCTCTACAAAAAAAAAAAGACAATTCTAAAATTCAATTTAATAGCACCGATTGAAGATGTTCGATTTTGCAAAGCCCACCACGGTTATTGCGACCTGAAATGGTCAATCTATTGGGTTATGTAAAGCAAACATCAAAACAAAACAAATTATATATAAACATCTACGCCCTAATACAAAAAAATCAAAAGGTCAAAATTGTGCCAGTTTATGTACAGAAATTGCGTGGTAAGTAGCAGTTGTGTTAATTTATGTGAAATGATACCATAACGTTCCACAACATTACCCACAGTGATGCTGCATTACCCGCAATCGTTATGGCTAAAGCGACCTTAAAATTCAGCTGCTTTTTACATAGTTGCATCTACACTAATATACTAAAGGATGTGGGAGGCGCAAAGGCTTTAAAACTGCCCCTATATAAGCAATCAAACAATTATTTCTTTACCTTCCATGAGACTTGACAATAAGGACCATGATTGACAGTGCGACACAATGTGACCACACATTGCGGTAACGGATCACTTGGAAATATCGTATAACCCATAACCATTTCCAAAATTGTCAAACATTGTAGACCAATGTCATTGTCCTCCACCATACAACTCAGATGACAGGCATTTCTGCAAGCGGCACATACAAAAGTTATATTATATTTAATCAGGGGAGACAATAAAGTAACTTTCCAAGTATACATACTGCACAATTCCTACCACGATGTCGTTGTCTAGGTGGGCCGCATTAAATTTAATTAGATTTACTAGCATATCCAAATAGGGTCGCAGGAGATTAGCCTCTGTTATGGCTGGTATCCAGTGCAACATGAATTTTCCAATCTAAAGCAAAGTAGGTTAACGTAAATTTCTGTTAGCAACAATAATGGGATAGTTTCCCTACTTTCTCCTCAAAGTTGTTGATGTCTTTTCCATTCTCAGTCAGTGTGTCCAGCATTTCCAAGCGGTGTCTCAGATCATCAGGTACATCATGATTCTACAAGCAATTACGCAGTTAATTATAAATCATTCTAAAAGAATTTGTGATTAAAAACACATGTCCGCTGACTGTTTAATCTCAATCTGGATTGGAGAGAAAGCTAGTCAAGTGCATTGGTTTTAGTCACTATATAATTCCACCCTAGATTGACACATCGTTGTCAGCGCACAGATCTAAGGCCCACTCACTTGTATAACCAAAAAGAAATGCTCTCGCATTAGTGTCAAATTCTTATATTGACTTATTATAAGTTTCTTATAAAAACTTAAGGCAGTTTGTCTGTACTCCGCTGGTTTGTTGGGCACTATCAAATCCTTGGTCAGATCCCAAAGTTTTGTAATTGAAGACTAAATAAAAAGGATTATTTCTCGCATGTATTTGAATTGAATATTGCTGTTAGTTGCAGTGTACGCACCTCCTCCAAATTTAAATTGTGCAGTTGCATATCTGCGAAATCTTTAAGCGTTTTACATCGCTGGGCTGCGGGTTGTTCGGGTCGTAATTCCCATTCGATTTCTGGACTTAAGGAGCGTTCAGTAGTGTTGCCTGTAGTCGTATAAAATAATTGTTAATGCAAAGCGAACATATTAATAATGTAAAAGCGCTGTAAAAAACTGTTAATTGCATTACTCACACTCACCAGCAGCTATCTTTGCAGTTTTGAAGAACAATTTAAATTTGGATTTCGATATTTCCTTATCTTTAGAACTCATGACCACTATTCTATACAACGCACAATAATATGTTTCGTGTTTGCTCTTGTTTCGTTTTAAAAGTTAATAGTTTATTTAAATTGTTTTACACAAATTACCCTACTTCCAATCACTACACACATACAGAATATCCACATAAATCAGCGCAGCCCCCAATCAACTCATGTAGAGTTCTAAAATTCCCATCAGCTGTTCTTCCTCTTGCTCCTTATCGTTTATCAATAACAGCGACCGTGAAACATAAGCAATAGTCCAAAGTCACACAGATGACATTTCTTACGCCGTTGGGCATGTGAAGCCGTGAGAGCGGCGCATATTTGTATTATTGGCACAATCTGAACACTTCTTTCTATATATTTCAATAAAGTAACTAGTCTAAAAAGAAGAAAACAGTTACAATTCCATTTAATGGAAGAATTTAAATATTATTTATAAAAAACTGTCTACGTCGCAAAAAGACAGCTGTTACATTACGTGCAATGCGCAAATATTTTCATTCCGCTTCGTTGAGAAGACTCACCGAATTGCACCGAAGATAAAAGCAAGGTATATCTTAAGCGGTCCATACACGGTGCATCATGATTATACTCATGCGTACACGTATTGAATGATGCTCTGCCAAATCAAAATGCTGAATCAAGTCAATTTGCATAGTCGTCATTGAGTGAGGTCGTCATGTCGCTGTCGGATGATGAAGTTTTGTGTGCGCTAGAGCAAGGAAAAATGTGAAACGAAAAAAAAAAATTGATTTTGGATAAAAGTGTTTCACAAAAAAAGAATACAATAACATTCAAGGAACTCCAGCAGAAACGCCTTTTCATTATTTTTAAACGCACGTATCTTAGCACACCGTGAGTCAGAGAACACAGAGAAGGGGCACTTAAACGTCAAATTTTCTGAAATTCAAAAAAAATGTCTGTTTATCATTAGTTGGCTATATGGATAGGTTTATCATTGGTTAAACAGAATTCGGAAGAAAATCAGCCACACTACTACAGTTTTGCACATGCGTAAGTGTGCGCAAAATAAGAATCATTTCTGTATTCTCTGGTACAGTAGCGAAGAAAATTTATGAATTTTTGAAACAAATGGCGTCCGCTTTGGTTGCAAAAAATCTGAAGAATTCTGATCGGTTGGGCATCCGATGGGCTGCGAGAATGCAGCAAATAATAAAATATCTTTATTATAAAACCGGCATATAAAAAATATGGAATTCTATTATAGTATAAATAACTTAAATAATTTAATGTTAATATTCTCAGGTGTTTCAAAGTTTTAACAAAATACCGTGAAACCAAAAGTAAATGAGTTTGCTTATTAATATACTTTTGTAACTCCTTTACTAAAGAACATGCCTATAATATGTTTTCCAATTTGTGTACGAAATATATCGCTGATTATATCACTTTATATTAATATTATTTTAGGAAATGTTTATAACAAAATATGTATGTAATATAAATATTTCACTTGTATTTGTTTAAATTTAATTTTTTATAGATTTAAAATTTTTGAGAAGACAAAGTAGCCCGGTAGATTTCATTAAATATTTCAAGCATTAAAAATTAAAATAAGAAACTATAAAATTATTCAATTAAATATAAAAAATACACTATTTAGTATAAACTGTTATACCGTTGGTGTATGCAACGGCCTTCGAATTTATGGAACAGTTAATTTTTTAAGAAGTGAAAACAATTGAACGAAACACAGAGCCGCCAAATTACGGCGCGAAGCGAATTTGCAGAGCACACGTAAAAGCATCCAGAAAGCGTGGGTTGAAGAGAAACAGCACTATAAACGCCAAGCGCGAAGAACTTTTTCGAACAATTAGAAGACGCAAATGAATATAGTGTGTGTTGAAAAAAGAAGGGCGAAAAGACAAACGAAGAAAAAGTGAATTCATCCAGAGAAGGAAGAACAATTCGATTTGTCGGTAAATTTTAGTCTTATTTTTGTGGACAAGAGTTTAGCTTGATCACGGAGCTAGTAGACATATTGTTTCTTATATATATGTAACGTATTTGCAATTGGCAGAAAGCAGTCTATTTCGCTGTACTATTTGCAATAAGTACTGCAACGTATATATTAAATATATTTTATTTGTACGGAATTTTTGTGTTTGAGTTTGCACCTACGAAGGAGTCTCCTCTGCGACTTTACGGGAGTTTTACCAGAATTCAAGGTATGTTGCATTTTTCATTTAATATGCAATCGAATATAAAATTATAATTAGCTTTGTTTGCATTTGTAAAAGTCATGGGATTCGCGTCTTTAAATACGTATTTCTTAACAGTCATGATTGAATTCCATTCAGGCATCAACAATATGATGCTTTGTAAAAAAATGTGCATACAATAAAATTAAGTTGGCTTCAGTTAGTTTTCGGCATAAAATGGTTGCCCTTGTGCCACTTTCAAATGCCTACTAAAACTATGTGCTAGTATCGCCATTTAAGAGCTTCTCAGATTCGTTTAGATTATAAATTGACTTTTATGGTAGTTTTACAAATAGCTCGATTTTATTTTATAATTATACTAATCGCTTTTCAATGCCATCTCAACTAAAATTCTTTACATAATTAGTGCAGCATTACTTTAGAAAGTAAGCATGGGTGCAGAGACAGACGGCGCTGCAGAAATCTGCATAACCTTGCAAATTTGCATTAGCTGCTGCTACAGCTTCTCTAGTCACATGCGTGGCTTTTTGCTGGTCATTTTTTGAACAACAACAAAAAATAACGAAAATTTTCCATAGGACCAGTATTGTTGAGCGTACTTTCGTGAATTGTTCGCGTAGGATGCAATTTCAGTTCAGTTATTTTGAACTTGCGTTGACTTATTCAAGTTGTATTGCGTCCAGGAAATTTGCTTCATTTTATAATACCGGGCAAGTTATTAAATTCTTGCGTGGTATTCCAATGAAATTTTATTGATTTTGAATTTAAATACATAGTATATTTATATTGTTTGTGTTGCGGGGTTAGATTTGGACAAGGTCATGGTGCGGGATTTGAAATTGTTTGCATAGTGCACACAAAGGAATATGACTCCTTTATTAGTCGATAATCATTCTTGTTAAATAGTACGATTATTCTGAATTTGTTCTGCTAATACCGACACTTTTTGATGAAATTCATGAAGGTCTTTGAATTAGTACCAAGCGTCTCTTTTGCCGTTGTCCTTTTATTTATTTTGCTTGAACGGACACGATTGAACAAGATGAATTTTCAAATCGAACATTTTATATGCGAACTGATTCTAATATGTCACCCCCTCCAATGTACAGTGGTTCAAACGCATAATCGGACAAAGACTGCAGTACACTTTAGACCACGTTTTTCGTATGAAGTATTTATTTGCGGTATAAATATGCACACCATTATTTATTAAATGAAGAGACCTTTCAAACTAGGTACATATAACATAAGGGTTTTATTTTATTTTCCTAACAAAAACTCGAACCAAAAAAAGAATCTAAATTTTGTCTCCGAGCTACGTACACAATTATGATATTTATAACGGTGGTATATTATTTGATGCAAAATAAAAAGTCAAAAGTAGAATGCTGTTGTTGTCTGATTAAGCGTTTGAACCACTGTATAGAAGCGTATAATAATATCAAAGAGACAACTTCACTAGTGACGAATAATAAGTACATAGGGAGAAAGAGTTAGCAACAGCAGCTTCACCACTCATTGAACTGTACCACATTCCTCTGTAATTTGAATCGTACGTTAAAATTTGAATGTAACGTATTCTTGCTGCACCTTCAGCATTGAATTGACTATTTCGTCACAATGGCTTCGTATATGTATGTATGTATGTATGTGTTTACTTAAGCAAAAAGTGATTAATATAGCATCCCAATAGTTTAGTTATGTTGTTTACACGTTGTTGTTGCCCTTTACCCCTACTTGTGAAATACCAATGAACAAAAAGGCTGCGAATGAATCCTCCTCACCTTCTGTCAAATACAGTTATGCTTCAGGCTGAAATGTGCTCATCAATAGTTTTTCATTGCCTGAGAGTTTCGGTAGCACGTGTTAAGTGTCGGCGTCCCGTTATTTCACTTTGATAAGACAGGTTAATCATGAAAAAAAAACAAATTTTAACTATAATTTTTACGTTATTTGTGGTGATTTCCGTTATTGGGTATTCATATGTGAGAGCTCAGGCGCGCAATGGAAATTTTCAAAAATTGTGGCAAAAGTTCACCGGAACTTTCTGAACAAAACATTTCTAGATATATGGAAGTTGTTCAGTATTACTCAAAAACTAAACTATTTAAGTCGATAAGTACATAAATCGTAGCAAAGAGTACATACATACATACATAAATAGAGCTCGCATGACGAACGAAGTTATTGTTGCAAAAACGAACGAAATTATTGTTGCAAAAAATACACGCATTGCATCTCGCTTCTTTCCCTTGGCGCTCACCGACTTATGTGAAATCTCCGTCACTTCCATTTCACAAAATTTTGAGTGATTCAATCTCTATGTATGTACATATACTCTTTGATCGTAGCCTTTAATTTTCGGTCCTGAGTAAAGAGTTGGTAATTGACAAAAGTGGTTTGGGTCCAGATATCAAAAGTTTTAAGGTTTTCAAAGTAGCAAGATATAATTTTTGACGATTGCTGCATTACGATATTTATGTATATGGATGGGCAATTATAACTTTCCTCACATTACAACGAACCAAGTATTTGCCAGTACTTTGGCTTATCTACTAATTTATGGAACAATTTGCCATTGCATTAATTTCCGCCCTATTCATGGTGGAGGTGGTGAACACGACAAAAGGAATACTTCACAAAGTTATATTTTAACTATTATATTTATGTATATTTTTGGGATATATTTTCGTGCTACAACGCACAAATTTATTTATTTCTCAGCTAAAAAATATAAAATATAAATTAATTTGATTTGCTGCTGATTGATTTTGTTGTGTTTTCTCAGCAATTGGCAACCATTTGACAGCTCAGCTGGGTGGGAGCGCTTTCTGAGTCGTGTTTACCACTTGCAATATGGCCCTGTTCATGACACATACCGGAAAGCTCGAAAGTGAATTACTGTTTGTAGAGATGTGTGACCAACAAAAGAAACACCATTATCACTATTCCAATTACATTCAATAAAGCAGTTCAATAATTAACATCCCAATTTGTTTACACAATGGAAGCGATTTGAATGCTTTACTTGCAAGATGTCTGTATGAATATTCAACTGGTTTATACTCGCACAACAATGAGACACATGACTGATTAATCCCCCCCACCGCCAACTAGGCCAGAGCAGACATAATTTCGATGGAAACTGCGTTATAAGAGTTGTTCTTACAATTGTGATACGTTCACATTAATTAAATTTTAAAGTTAAATAGGAAATTTTGTATACATATATTTAATAACGCTTTCATGAGATGTGTCGATGTTAGGGTTTCATTTTGTTAATTTCTTGTTTACTACTGCTCGCTCACATTGTATGCCTGCCTGCCCACTAAGTCAACTTGGCAATTCTACAGGTAAATATACAAAAATCTATTTTTAAAAAACTGCAAGAACAACAACACCAGCACATCATTGTATTAGCAGTCATGTTTACAGTTGATATGTGCCTCAAAATATGTTTTCACTTTAATTCCTTATCGCCACACACACACACACACACACACACACCCACACGCACTCAAACCTACACACACACACAAAATGCCTACATACGTGTATGGCGGTACCCCGTCCCTGGTTGACAGACTGTCACTGGCACATCGCAGAATATTCCGTTCTTCGTTCTTCTAGAAATCAACAGAGGTTAATGAAAACGGGGCGCAATCAGAGAGACTTGAATGGTTCTCAATGTCCCGTACCTGGCTGACACGGACTGTCACTGGCACATCGCAGAAGATTCCGTTCTTCGTTCTTCTAGAAATCAACAGAGGTTAATGAAAACGGGGCGCAATCAGAGAGACTTGAATGGTTCTCAATGTCCCGTACCTGGCTGACACGGACTGTCACTGGCACATCGCAGAATATTCCGTTCTTCGTTCTTCTAGAAATCCACAGAGGTTAATGAGAAGGAGGTGCAATTAGAGAGACTTGAATGGTCCTAAATGCGGACGTATGGCCCGAGGAGGCTCACTTAAGTAATTACTGTGCCCAAAAGTTAAGTTAGAGATTAAGCGAAGCATTTCTCTTGCCTACAGGTGTTACTTCGGGCTCAGAGGGCAATGGAAAAGTAGAGCCCTCCCTCGACGATCAAAATCACGCTCTATAAATCCCTCATCATCGCCGTGTTGCTGTACAGTGCCGAAATTTCGAGGATGAGCAGGCATTCGGGGCGTTCGAGAGAACATTTTTTCGAAGGATCTCTATTGACTTATATGATGCGTCTGCGGAGAGTATCGAAAACAAGCTGTATGAACCTATGCGCCGACATGCACATGGTGCAACGCATTAAAAAACAGCGGCTGCGTTGTTTTGGGTCATGTGCGCGTGGATGAAAGTGCCTCTTATACCACCAGATAAAATAATACCACCACAGTTGCACAGAAAATTGGGTATTCTCAAAAATTTCATTACTTTGGATTTGCCATTAGTCATCAAGACAAGAAGTGGGTGACGCACGCTGTTATTTGTTCCAATTGTCGAATAGCTTTGCAAGCATGGGCCTAAGAATCAAAACGAAAACTTAAATTCGGTATGCCAACAAATCATGTTTGAGTCAGTTGGTTGGAACTAAAGGTCACCGTCTATGCACCGTTAACAGCGCCGATGTGCCGTCGTTGACCTAGCCTGTTATGCACGCTGACAAGCTTCTTCTTCTTAGGTGGCCATTACTACCTGTGGTCGGGTTGCGGCCGATTCATGATCCAGCCAGCATAGTCGCCGAATGTTTAAACGCTGAACTATGTCAATGTTGGCGTAGAGCTCATACAGCTTGCGGTTCATTCGAATGCGATAGTCTAGTCGTCGCCAACTCGGAACAGGACCAAAGACTTTGCGAAGAACTTTCCTCTCGAACACCCCAAGAGCGACTGCATCTGTCTGCGATGCCACTCATGCTCTGACAAGCTACCAGTGCCCGACTCAGAGGGCAGGAAACGACTGCGACTTTCACAAGAACTGAGCGCCATGACAGTTTCGAGAGGAAATGAGTTCATCCCGGACAGTTCGACGAATCAAACGCGGCTTTTAGAACAAGCCCAACTAAGTGATTGGATACGTACATGATGTAAATTTAAGCAAAAAAGATGCAGGACTGCATGCATATCGGATGAAAGAATTCAACTTTCTAGCTCCAGGAGTCAAAGTAACTTTGCCGTTTGGTTTGTTTCGCTATGTATTACACCAAGGCTGGTGGAATTTGTTACTGCGCCGACATAAATGGCCTGTTCACAGAACTCTGTCAGAGCTACGATTCCACTGCTTGCGGTTTGTTCATTGGTGGATCCAAAGGCAGTCGAATTAAGGCAGTTCTGATTCATAATGGCAACCGAAAACCTTCAATTTCTCTCGCTCTCGCCGTGGACATGAAAGAGGAGACATATACTTCTATGGCAGTCTGAAACAATCAATTATGAAGCTCATAATTGGAGAGTATGCTCTGATTTCAAAGTGGTCGCTCTGCTCACTGGTTTACAAGGTGGCTTTACAAAGGACTGCTGCTTTCTATGCAAGTGGGGCAGCAGTTTTAAATTCTCAGAAATATGACCACAGAAATTTATATATTTGCTACTTATTTCTATGATTAGGGGAGAAAATTTGGTATGACAATTGCCCGAAGAGAGCTTTTTTAAATGGCGTGCATCCTTGTTTTTATATTATATTCCTTTTGAACAACTAAAAATGTCCTTTGGTTAATTAAAAAAATTAATATTGATGTTCTTTCTATTTACAGTTTATTTTCAATTATTTTGCTGACAATATGAGTTCGGTTCAAGAAAGCAGCCAGCCCTCTACTACACCACAAGAAGGTGGTCCAGATGGCGTACAAGATCAGGTAAAAAATCACGGCTTTCTTCTCCTTCCTATTTATTTTTTCTATGTTACACTGGAAATTAATTGACTTTCCTTTTTAGGCTAAGGCAAGAGAATTGGAAAAGATTGAAGAGGAGAAGCTTAAATCGAAGTACCCCACAGGCTTAAGAGGTCCTGGCGGTCATTCAGCATTTTTGCAGAAGCGTCTGCAGAAAGGGGTAAGATTCTTTTTATAAACTATGGTGAATATTTCCTCGAATTAAAGTTGGGTATCCTCTTCTAATTCAATTGAGATGTTGCACGATAGGAGGATTGCTTATGTATCTTCTCATACTTAACAAACTGTTTCCTTTCCAATCAATTAGCAAAAGTTCTTTGACTCTGGCGATTATCAAATGGCGAAACAAAAGGGTACCAGCGTTAAGCAAGTGTTCGCCAATAAGGTGAGCACTGGTGAAGCCATACCCACACCCGAAACAGTGCCTGCACGGAAAACTTCCATCATACAACCTTGCAATAAGTTTCCAACGACGAGTTAAGTAATTGCTTTAAATCTAAATAAAAAAATGAAAAATTAACGATCGGAAAATCAACAATTTTAAACCAACACAACACCATCATTTATTTTTCCAACATAATTTGTTACACAAAATCTGTTTACGTAACGTCACTATAAAAATAATCACCGTTTTGCATATTTACATAAGTTGTTTTCCTGCTCATTGTAATAATTTTTATATATAAGTTTTTTTTTAATGCAAATTAAAGATTAGTTACACCGCTTTTTTTCCCCCCTCTGTTTAGAACACCTCAACTACCACTAATTTTGTATGTAAGTTTTTTCTAAATTGAATTTGTCAGAATTTGAATGCTTCAATGTGAATTGTTTAGAAGCATAACAAATAAATTTCATTATGTTAATATATATATATATATAATATATATAAAATCAGTATTAGTTGCGGTGTTGCAAGGAGGAGGAATAAAAAGCGGTGTAGTTACACCTTTAATTTGTGTTCTACGGAAGTGTTGGATGTGTGCAAAAGTGTTTTCGATTTAATAATGAAAAAAAAAAAACAAACCAAAACAAAACAAAATAATGCAAAATTGCCTGGAGAGTGTATTTTTTTATATAATTTAGGATTTAGACATATAAATACCAACATTTACAAGCGGGCACTTTCAGGATTGACTGACTCTGACTGACTGGCGACGACGGCACTTCGGGACTTTTTTTCACATATCAAATATGAACCTTTCTGTTATCTTCCCACATACGAGGTGTGATCAAAAAATAACCGTTATATTTGACAGATAAAAAGGTTAGTCGTGTTTTGGTGTGCTCTTCGATTTTGTACTATTCGAAAAAAATGGATCAAAGAAACTGTATTCAGTTTTGTGTAAAAAATGAAATTAAATGCGCAAGGACATTTGAAATGTTGACTGTGGCCTTTGGCGAGTCTACTATGAGCAGAACACAAGTTCAATTGTGGTATAACCGGTTTAAGGAAGGCCGAGAAGATGTCAATGACGATGCTCGTCCTGGTCGCCCGAGCACGTCAACAACCGATGAAAACATTTTTTGATCAAACCTCGTACGTTGGTAAATGACATTAATTTGGAATAATTAATAATGGCATATTGTTTGAGATAAAATAATAAAACATAAAGCAAATCTGTGTTTAGAACCGCTACGCTGCCACTCATTATACTCGTATGTAGGAAGATAACAGAAAGGTTCATATTTGATATGTGAAGAAACAGTCCCGAACTGTCGTCGTCGCCAGTCAGTCAAACGTTTTTGCAGCCGTGCCTAGCCTTCAACCTCAATAATGCCCTTAAAGTGCCCGCTTCTAAGTCAAAGAGCACATTTGCACGCATCCAATTTACTAAATATTACAAAAACACCAATAAACAAAGAATTATTAAAAAGAAAAACGAAAAGAAATAAACACACACTAACTATACTTAGTTTTAAGATGAATCAGCTGAAGCTGAAGAAGAAGGAGGAATCGATCCTTGTGATTGGATTGTAAATTTTTATCCTGTAATAATGATGTATTTGCAACGCTTACGCCTTAACGGTCCACTTTGGATAGATCGTGGCTCGGCAAGCTATTAGCATAAGAATTAACTTTCATTATATATAATTATATTATTAAAGAAACTTTAAGCAAGCAAGCACCTTATATATTGAACTACAAAAGAAAACGCTTGCGCGGTTTCTGTGAAATAAATTTCTGTTCATTTTGGCAGAATACATACACTCGCGTAGAATAATACACTCGTGTAGAATATCAGCAAAAAGAAACCATCAAAAGCATAAATTTGAAATTGCAGATGAGCTGCTTCTCCCACGGAGGGAGTTTTGTTACAAACACAGAAACAAAAAGATTATAAAAAAACATTTTTTTTCTGAAATTTTTCTCAATCATCTTTTAATTTTTAATTAAATATATTTTTCTTTTATTGTAAATTAAACAAAATAAGACAAATTTGAAATTGCAGATCATGTTTTCAACACACAAACAAAAAGATTATAAAAAAACATTATTTTGAAATTTTTCTCCAACATTTTTTCATTTTTAATTAAATATATTTTTCTTTTATTGTAAATTAAACAAAATAAGACAAATTTGAAATTGCAGATGAACTGCTTCTCCCACGGAGGGAGTTTTGTTACAAACACAGAAACAAAAAGATTATAAAAAAACATTATTTTGAAATTTTTCTCCAACATTTTTTCATTTTTAATTAAATATATTTTTATTTTATTGTAAATTAAACAAAATAAGACAAATTTGAAATTGCAGATGAACTGCTTCTCCCACGGAGGGAGTTTTGTTACAAACACAGAAACAAAAAGATTATAAAAAAACATTATTTTGAAGTTTTTCTCAATAATTTTTTCATTTTTAATTAAATATATTTTTCTTTTATTGTAAATTAAACAAAATAAGACAAATTTGAAATTGCAGATGAACTGCTTCTCCCACGGAGAGAGTTTTGTTTTCAACACACAAACAAAAAGATTATAAAAAAACATTATTTTGAAATTTTTCTCCAACATTTTTTCATTTTTAATTAAATATATATATTTTTTTTATTGTAAATTAAACAAAATAAGACAAATTTGAAATTGCAGATGAACTGCTTTTCCCCACGAAGGGAGTTTTCTTACAAACACAGAAAAAGACAAGAAAATTAACATAAAAAAAATAATAAATGAACCATTTTTTTATTTTTACATTAAAATTATTGAATTTTTCATTTGTTGTTTTTCTCGTTTTTTCTCTGTTTTTCGAAGTTTTTTCCCACGAAGGGATTTTTTTTCCACTAAAACAAGAAAATTACCCAAAAAAACAAAAAAAATAAAAATTAAAATCTTTTATTTTCCCCGTTGAAATAATTTTTTTTATTTTTTCTTATATAGAAATTTTTCCCACGAAGGGAGGTTTTTGTTTCCACAAAAAAAAAAACCAGAAAATTAACAAAAAAAAGACCAAAAAAATACAAATTGAAACCTTTTTTATTTTCCCCGTTAAAATATTTTGTTTTTTTATTTTTTCTTATATAAAAATTTTTCCCACGAAGGGAGTTTTGTTTCCACAAAAAAAAAACAAGAATATTAACAGAAAAAAACAAAAAAAAAATAATGAATGAAACTTTTTTTTTATTTTTACATTCAAATTATTTTTGAATTTTTCATTTGTTTTTCTTTTTTCGAATTTTTTTCCCACGAAGGGATTTTTTTTCCACCAAAACAAGAAAATTAACAAAAAAAAAACCAAAAAAAAAATAAATTGAAATCTTTATTGAAATCTTTATTTTCCCCATTAAAATAATTATTTTTATTTTTTCTTATATAGAAATTTTTCCAACGAAGGAAGTTTTGTTTCCATAAAAAAAAACAAAAAAATTAACAGGAAAAAACAAAAAAAAAAATGAATGAAACATTTTTTTTTTATTCTTACATTAAAATTAGTTTTAAATTTTTCATGTTTTTCTTTTTTCGAATTTTTTTCCCTCGAAGGGATTTTTTTTCCACCAAAACAAGAAAATTAACAAAAAAAAAACCAAAAAAAATATAAATTAAAATCTTTTTTATTTTCCCCGTTAAAATAAATTTTTTTTTTATTTTTTCTTATATGGAAATTTTTCCCACGAAGGGAGTTTTGTTTCCACAAAAAAAAACAAGAATATTAACAGAAAAAAACAAAAAAAAAATAATGAATGAAACTTTTTTTTTATTTTTACATTCAAATTATTTTTGAATTTTTCATTTGTTTTTCTTTTTTCGAATTTTTTTCCCACGAAGGGATTTTTTTTCCACCAAAACAAGAAAATTAACAAAAAAAAAAACCAAAAAAAAAATAAATTGAAATCTTTATTTTCCCCATTAAAATAATTATTTTTATTTTTTCTTATATAGAAATTTTTCCAACGAAGGAAGTTTTGTTTCCATAAAAAAAACAAGAAAATTAACAGGAAAAAACAAAAAAATGAATGAAACATTTTTTTTTTATTTTTACATTAAAATTAGTTTTAAATTTTTCATGTTTTTCTTTTTTCGAATTTTTTTCCCTCGAAGGGATTTTTTTTCCACCAAAACAAGAAAATTAAAAAAAAAAACCAAAAAAAATATAAATTAAAATCTTTTTTATTTTCCCCGTTAAAATAATTTTTTTTTTATTTTTTCTTATATGGAAATTTTTCCCATGAAGGGAGTTTTGTTTCCACAAAAAAAACAAGAAAATTAACAAAGAAAACAAAAAAAAATGAATGAAACATTTTTTTATTTTTACGTTAAAATTATTGAATTTTTCCTTTTAGTTTTTCTTTTTTCGAATTTTTTTCCCACGAAGGAATTTTTTTTCCACCAAAACAAGAAAATTAAAAAAAAAAACCAAAAAAAATATAAATTAAAATCTTTTTTATTTTCCCCGTTAAAATAATTTTTTTTATTTTTTCTTATATAAAAATTTTTCCCACGAAGGTAGTTTTGTTTCCATAAAAAAAAACAAGAAAATTAACCGGAAAAAACAAAAAAAAAATTAATGAAACATTTTTTTTTTATTCTTACATTAAAATTAGTTTTAAATTTTTCATGTTTTTCTTTTTTCGAATTTTTTTCCCTCGAAGGGATTTTTTTTCCACCAAAACAAGAAAATTAAAAAAAAAAACCAAAAAAAATATAAATTAAAATCTTTTTTATTTTCCCCGTTAAAATAATTTTTTTTTTATTTTTTCTTATATGGAAATTTTTCCCATGAAGGGAGTTTTGTTTCCACAAAAAAAACAAGAAAATTAACAAAAAAAAACAAAAAAAAATGAATGAAATATTTTTTTATTTTTACGTTAAAATTATTGAATTTTTCCTTTTAGTTTTTCTTTTTTCGAATTTTTTTCCCACGAAGGAATTTTTTTTCCACCAAAACAAGAAAATTAAAAAAATATAAATTAAAATCTTTTTTATTTTCCCCGTTAAAATAATTTTTTTTATTTTTTCTTACATAAAAATTTTTCCCCACGAAGGGAGTTTTGTTTCCACAAAAAAACAAGAAAATTAACAGAAAAAAACAAAAAAAAAATGAATGAAACATTTTTTTTTTATTCTTACATTAAAATTAGTTTTAAATTTTTCATGTTTTTCTTTTTTCGAATTTTTTTCCCTCGAAGGAATTTTTTTTCCACCAAAACAAGAAAATTAACAAAAAAACCAAAAAAAATATAAATTAAAATCTTTTTTTTTTTCCCCGTTAAAATAATTTTTTTTTTTTATTTTTTCTTATATGGAAATTTTTCCCATGAAGGGAGTTTTGTTTCCACAAAAAAACAAGAAAATTAACAAAAAAAAAATGAATGAAACATTTTTTTTATTTTTACGTTAAAATTATTGAATTTTTCCTTTTAGTTTTTCTTTTTTCGAATTTTTTTCCCACGAAGGAATTTTTTTTCCACCAAAACAAGAAAATTAAAAAAAAACCAAAAAAATATATAAATTAAAATCTTTTTTATTTTCCCCGTTAAAATAATTTTTTTTTATTTTTTCTTATATAAAAATTTTTCCCACGAAGGGAGTTTTGTTTCCACAAAAAAACAAGAAGATTAACAAAAAAACAAAAAAAAAATGAATGAAACATTTTTTTTTTATTCTTACATTAAAATTAGTTTCAAATTTTTCATGTTTTTCTTTTTTCCATTTTTTTCCCTCGAAGGGATTTTTTTCCACCAAACCATGAAAATTAAAAAAAAAACCAAAAAAAAATCAAAAAATATATAAATTAAAATCTTTTTTTATAAAAACGAAAATTAACAGAAAAACAAAAAAAAAAAAAATTAATGAAATATTTTTTATTTTTACGTTAAAATTATTGAATTTTTCCTTTTAGTTTTTCTTTTTTCGAATTTTTTTCCCTCGAAGGGATTTTTTTTCCACCAAAACAAGAAAATTAACAAAAAAAAACCAAAAAAAAAAAATTAATCTTTATTTTCCCCATTAAAATAATTATTTTTATTTTTTCTTATATAGAAATTTTTCCAACGAAGGAAGTTTTGTTTCCATAAAAAAAACAAGAAAATCAACAAAAAAACAAAAAAAAAATAATGAATGAAACATTTTTTTTTTATTTTTACCTTAAAATTATTATTGAATTTTTCATTTGTTTTTCTTTTTTCGAATTTTTTTCCCACGAAGGGATTTTTTTTTCACCAAAACAAGAAAATTAACAAAAAAAAACCAAAAAAAAAATATATAAATTTAAATCTTTTTTATTTTCCCCGTTAAAATATTTTTTTTTTTTTTTTTTCTTATACTAGAAATTTTTCCCACGAAGGTAGTTTTGTTTCCATAAAAAAAACAAGAAAATTAACAGGAAAAAACAAAAAAAAAATAAACAATGAAACATATTTTTTTTATTTTTACATTAAAACTATTTTTGAATTTTTCATGTTGTTTTTCTTTTTTCGAATTTTTTTCCCACGAAGGGATTTTTTTTTTCACCAAAACAAGAAAATTACCAAAAAAAATTAAAATTAAAATCTTATATTTTCCCCGTTGAAATAATTTTTTTTATTTTTTCTTATATAGAAATTTTTCCCACGAAGGGAGGTTTTTGTTTCCACAAAAAAAAACAAGAAAATTAACAGAAAAAAACAAAAAAAAAATAATGAATGAAACTTTTTTTATTTTTACAATTCAAATTATTTTTGAATTTTTCATTTGTTTTTCTTTTTTCGAATTTTTTTCCCACGAAGGGATTTTTTTTCCACCAAAACAAGAAAATTAACAAAAAAAAACCAAAAAAAAAAAATTAATCTTTATTTTCCCCATTAAAATAATTATTTTTATTTTTTCTTATATAGAAATTTTTCCAACGAAGGAAGTTTTGTTTCCATAAAAAAAACAAGAAAATTAACAGATAAAAACAAAAAAAAAAATGAGTGAAACATTTTTTTTAATTTTTACATTAAAATTGTTTTTGAATTTTTGCTTTTAGTTTTTCATACTGAGAAATTTTTCTCGTAATTTTTTTTATAATCTTTTTATTTGGTGTTGAAAATAAACTAAAATAAAAGAAAAACATAAAATTTCAATTGCAGACGAACTGCTTTTCCTAAACAAAGTTTTATTTACAATAAAAACATATTTTCATTTGTTTTTTTTTCGAATTTTTTTCCCACGAAGGGATTTTTTTTCCACCAAAACAAGAAAATTAACAAAAAAAAACCAAAAAAAAAAATTAATTAATCTTTATTTTCCCCATTAAAATAATTATTTTTATTTTTTCTTATATATAAATTTTTCCAACGAAGGAAGTTTTGTTTCCATAAAAAAAACAAGAAAATTAACAGAAAAAAACAAAAAAAAAATGAGTGAAACATTTTTTTTTATTTTTACATTAAAATTGTTTTTGAATTTTTGCTTTTAGTTTTTCATACTGAGAAATTTTTCGCGTAATTTTTTTTATAATCTTTTTATTTGGTGTTGAAAATAAACTAAAATAAAAGAAAAACATAAAATTTCAATTGCAGACGAACTGCTTTTCCTAAACAAAGTTTTATTTACAATAAAAACATATTGAAAAAATCGATATTGCGAATATACACTGCGTCATCCCACACGTAGGGAGTTTTGTTTACACAATAAAAAGAAAAAGAAACAAGAGAATTGTATAAAAAAAAAATATATATATATATATATATATATTTTAATTGTTTACGTAAGAGCCAAACACCCCGTCTTAATTTTGTACCTATTTTATTGACAAATTTCAATAAACCACCCTCAAAATTGGGTTTATTTTGAATGTAATTTTTAAGTATTGTACAGTAAAGATTAAAATGATCAGAAAATGGAATTTCAAATTCAAATTGTCATGAACTGCTGCTGGGGGGCGTGGCAGGGAGCTGTTCCCAACCTGTGAGAATCGTTTTCAAAATTTTTTCAGCAGCGAAAATGAAAGTCTAAAAAACTGCCAACATTGAAAGTTTGTTTTTACCTTTTTGTGTTGAAAAAAATCTGTTTTGAATATTTTTTAAAGTTTTATTTACTAATTTCCATAAAGTTCATTGTTCATTTTAAATTGTAAAATTTAATGGGAAAAAATTAAATCAAAATTGCAGAATATGAAAAAAAAAATGTTAAAAAACAACAACAAAAACATTTCACTAAAAACTCAAAATTGCAGAATATGAAAAAAATTGTAATAAAAAACTTTATATTAAAACAACAACAAAAACACTTCAAGAAAAACATATTTTCCTCTTTCTGTCTTGCATTTTTTGCTTATTAACAATGTCCTGAAGAATCCTTTTTAGTTTTGCTCTTTTTATAATGATATGATTATTTTTAAATATTAATTGATGTGAAAAAAGTGCTGCTGAGATATGTTTTACAGCATTAACAAGAATTCAAGTCCTACAATGAATAAAACTATAAATATTACAAATAAATTCATGTTTAAAACAAACAAAAAAAATGTGCGAATGTATATTTATTTTATAAAAATAAAAATGTGCTCAATATTTAAATGTATTTACATCAGGGGTTCCAAAAAGTTTCTGATGGAAGTGCAAACACCCACCAATAAATATAAATAAATCAGGCGTTAGTCAACAACAAAATTACGTTGAAATGCAGTGTCGTCAATGTGTCCCAACAAAAAACGTTCGAAAGTGTTGTTGCTTCACACTTTGACAAAGGCAAGGAAAAACCATAAGAAACTAAAAAGACAAAATTGTTTGTGTATTTCGCATTGCTTAGTGCGGAGTGGTGCTGTGCCTGTGTATAGTGTAAAGGGCTTGGGCACAATTGATTTACATTATCAATACAACAACAAGCAGCCTACATACAAAGGCTGCAGCCGTGCATTTGTTGTAATTGTTTTTGGTATTGTAAAGGCGGATTCACCGCTGTGGTCCGAACAACTTGAGTGAATATCATAATAATGCACACAACAATACTAATGACTATATGACTATATAAAAAAAAAATTATGCCGAAGTAAGCGTCACTCTCCAACAAAAGTTTTGAGAGCATTGTAAAAGTTGTTCGGACAACAGCCGGTAATCCGTCTTAATGCAGGGTGCACTAACGATCAAGAAGCAGCCTACGAGAGAATTTGGCGAAGAATGTTATAAATAAAAAGAGTTGCGAAACAGGGGGGGCCACTTATCGTGGATTACTAGCCTCAGCAAGGCATGGTCTTGTACTAAGTCTTGGGCTGCAGATAGTGATTACAGAGCAGTTTAATGGATTTCTACAGCTCAAATTCCCGTTTTAAAACTATCGTTTAACCTTTGAAATGCTTTTTTTAGTTCAGTTCACGCAACAGCTGATATGCCGTTCGTTTGAACGAATATTGAAATGTTCCATGTAGCATAGTAAGCAACTGGAGTGTAGTTGGCACACGGAACAAAGTTCATTTGAATTTCGAGTAATGGCGGCAAACGAATGATAAAAACTATTGGAATATATTACAAATCATAAATAAAAATATTTTAAAGAGAAGTAGAAATATTGTCTTGAAAAATCACTCTTCAGTTGAGATTTTTGGCGGATACACTGCGTCAACGTTCTGGCAAGCAATTCATATAATATATTTGCATGGGCTATTTAGGAGAGAGTTCCCAGAACTAAGTATATTTACTTAGAATAGGTTGACAGTGCCACCTCTGCTACGGAATATTGAGTTGTCTCAAACGCCATATACTTTGCACGTCTTTCATGACAGTTCAGTATTGTCACTCAAGATAGTTCAATGTTGTGACTTGCGATGAATCCTAGCATAGCAAAATTATAAACTGAATGGGTTCAAAATTAAATAAAATATGATCGGAATAAAATTCATAAAAGTCTTTATTAATTTTCATGCTTCGAAGGTGAATAAAATAAATTTAAAAGGACATTGTTTTTTATGTGAAAATTATTCAATTATTTTTCGACATGAAGTTTATTCTGTTATTTTTCGACATGAAGTTTATTCGATTATTTTTCGATATGGACGATTATTCAATAATTTTTTGTCATGAAAATTATTCGGTTATTTTTCGACATGGCAGATTATTCAATTATTTTTGGACATGAAAAATTTTCAATTACTTTTTGACATGAAGATTATTCAGTTATTTTTCGACGTGTAAAATTATTCAATTATTTTTCGACATGGAAGATTTCAATTATTTTTCGACATGAAGATTATTCGGTTATTTATCGACATGTAAAATTATTCAATTATTTTTCGACATGGAAGATTATTCAGTTCTTTTTCGACATGTAAAATTATGCAATTATTTTTCGACATGTAAAATTATTCAACTTTTTTTGACATGAAGATTATTCAGTTCTTTTTCGACATGTAAAATTATTCAATTATTTTTCGACATGGAAGATTTCAATTATTTTTCGACATGAAGATTATTCGGTTATTTATCGACATGTAAAATTATTCAATTATTTTTCGACATGGAAGATTATTCAGTTCTTTTTCGACATGTAAAATTATGCAATTATTTTTCGACATGTAAAATTATTCAACTTTTTTTGACATGAAGATTATTCAGTTCTTTTTCGACATGTAAAATTATTCAATTATTTTTCGACATGTAAAATTATTTAAAATTATTCAACTTTTTTTGACATGAAGATTATTCAGTTCTTTTTCGACATGTAAAATTATTCAATTATTTTTCGACATGTAAAATTATTTAAAATTATTCAACTTTTTTTGACATGAAGATTATTCAGTTCTTTTTCGACATGTAAAATAATTCAATTATTTTTGGACATGGAAAATTTTCAATTACTTTTTGACATGAAGATTATTCAGTTATTTTTCGACGTGTAAAATTATTCAATTATTTTTCGACATGGAAGATTATTCAGTTCTTTTTCGACATGTAAAATTATGCAATTATTTTTCGACATGTAAAACTATTCAACTTTTTTTGACATGAAGATTATTCAGTTCTTTTTCGACATGTAAAATTATTCAATTATTTTTCGACATGTAAAATTATTTAAAATTATTCCAAGTTTTTTGACATGAAGATTATTCAGTTCTTTTTCGACATGTAAAATTATTCAATTATTTTTCGACATGTAAAATTATTTAAAATTATTCAACTTTTTTTGACATGAAGATTATTCAGTTCTTTTTCGACATGTAAAATTATTCAATTATTTTTGGACATGGAAAATTTTCAATTACTTTTTGACATGAAGATTATTCAGTTATTTTTCGACGTGTAAAATTATTCAATTATTTTTCGACATGGAAGATTATTCAATTATTTTTCGACATGAAGATTATTCGGTTATTTATCGACATGTAAAATTATTCAATTATTTTTCGACATGGAAGATTATTCAATTATTTTTCGACATGAAGATTATTCGGTTATTTTTTGTCATGGAAAATTTTTGAATTATTTTTTGACATAAGATTATTCAATTCTTTTTCGAGATGAAGTTTTCCAATTATTTTTCGTCATGAAGATTATTCAATAATTTTTTGACATGAAGATTATTCAGTTCTTTTTCGACATGGAAAATTTTCAATTACTTTTTGACATGAAGATTATTCAGTTATTTTTCCACATGTAAAATTATTCGAGAATGTTTTTTCATGATTATTCAGTTCTTTTTCGACATGTAAAATTATTCAATTATTTTTCGACATGGAAAATTATTCTACTATTTTTTGACAATGAAGATTATTCAATAATTTTTTGACATGAAGATTATTCGTGTATGTAAAAGTACTCTCATATATTTTTGGATATTGATCTTGTAATTTATTTTATTGTGTTCCATTTGAAGTCTCCTTGCACCCTGCAGACTGCGCGCCCTGTACTACTTCTTCGTCGTCTGCGTAGCTTTAAGGCCCGGCTTCTGGATTCGATTATTTGTCGCTCTCATCATTGCCGTTGTCGACAATGTCGCCGGTATAGTACAGAATGGCTTTCGGAATGATATTGAGGCGCAAGTGGTGTGCCACCTCGAAATCGTTGTACAATACACTTTGGACTTCGTCGTCTATATCCTGGTCGTCAATGGAGTACAGTGGGGGATTGAAGAAGTTGAAAAATGAAGTGATCGGGATATGCTTGTAAATAAGGCGTACGCCGCCCCCATGCCACTTGTGCATTTGCTTCCTACGCAGTGTCTTCGATGTTATGTTCATCTTCTTCTTCCAGTGGATGACGCAACCCTTTGTCTTGTAGATCTGAGAGCCATCATAGATGAAGGGATCGTGCTTGTTCAACGCAAAATTCAGATAATATTGTTTGGTCAGGACCGTATTTGTGAAGTATGGATTCTTAGCGAAATGGAACTCCAAAATAAAAAAGTGTTCATCATCCTTCACATATTTAATTTTTATATCCGTGAGTCTTTTGATAAGCGGCACATCGTGCTTTTGCATCATGTCGGACAGAATTTCAACGTTTCGAAATACGGTGTACCAAAAGTTGGGCATACCTTTGATTCCCTCGGGGAACTGTTTGGCACTGCTCACATTCGACCAATCGCACAGTTCCAGAGCCGCTTGTGTGGCATCGTTGCTGGATTGATTCCATTTGGGCTCTTGCGCCTCGGGATCAATGTCGCCGGTTACAATGCTTTTGCGCATATCCAATAACACCTGATATCTGTTCTGGAACTGTTTTTCCAATCTGTAGCTTTCCTCGTAAAATTCCTTTTCAATTTGAATGTACTCGTAATGAATATTCTTCAGAACGGTTACACGCTTCTGCATGACGACTGGAAGACTCTTCATGTGCAGATATGTGCGTATAGCTTCGCTTTCCTGACGTCTGTCCAACAACATCAAATGTGAAATATCAGTTTTATCCTCATCAATCTCATCTGCAGTTGGAGATGGTAGTGCTGCCGCCGTTTTTTGATCTGACACAGTCCGGGTTGTATTTGAAGATGATGCGCCACGAATTTCAGGAGCCTCTACTGCGTTATCTGATTTAACCAGACTTCCAGCGACATCGTCGATGTTGAATTTAACGGACTTTGCCGCCTTTTCTGTCTCTGATTGAAGCAGATTTTCAACAACTTCGTCGATGTTGAATTTAACGGACATTTTCGCCTTTTCTGGCTCTGATTGAAGTCGATTTTCATCGTTAACTTTTCTGTCCTCCAATTTGGTGGATGACACACGCCTAACTTTTTCAGCAACTTCGTCTATGTTGGATTTAACCGACTTTTTCGCCTTTTCTGGCTCTGATTGAATCAGACTTCCAGCGACTTCGTCGATGTTGAATTTGACGGACTTTTTCGCCTTTTCTGGCTCTGATTGAAGTAGATTTTCTTCGTTAACTTTTCTGTCCTCCAATTTGGTGGATGACACACGCCTAACTATATCTTCAGTTTTTACACTTTCCTTTTCCAACATGGTAGAAACTGCCTCCATCTCTTCTTCCTTCTGTAGTGCACTTACAGTAGCTGGTAGTCTGTTTTCCAACCAATACTCTTCAAAAAATCCTATTGGTTTTGTGCCATCAAACAAAGTCGAAGACCCCTCCAATTCTTTTGCTTCCTGCTGAACTATATTATCAGTTTCTGGCTCTGAATCTTCCAACAAAATGGAAAGAAATGCCATTTGTTCTGCCTCAAGTATATTATCAGTTTTTTCCATTAGTTTTATATTGTTTTCCTGCATCAATTGTTCCTGCCTAAATGGGTTCGTAGATTTGAACTCTAAATTTTCGTCGATACCGCAGCTGTGCTCTACAATCGGCGACTTGGCACACTGCACGTGTCCATCTGCGGACTTTGCTTCATCCGCACCTTTTACATTATTATCTTCGATTTTTATATCAATTGGCATCTTGATCCCGCTGGAACTTATGCGGTCGTAAATGGAATATTATTAAATGTATTGTTAATATTTACCTGTAATGTAAGTTATTTTTTTTTGTGTTTTTTTAAATTTACGAAGGCTCCAAAAATCTAACCGTTCACCCCGGCGTTCGAGAATAGAAAGAACGAAGCAATAATTTCTGGAATGTAGTTAGTATAGCCTGGCAAATATTCCCAGTTTTTTTTTGGGCAGCGTCACTTTCCCCACTTTTGGTAGTGACTGAGCCCACTAAAAAAATTGAAATTTCCTTTCCGTGAAGATGGTTGCGATGTGAGGTGGTCCTACTTCCGTACTACGAAGGTCAACACTTCTGGGAAATTCATTTATATCGAATCATGATATTCTGGAATACATATCGGTAAATCTTTATGAAGTCAGTTGGAAGTATTTTTGAGGTCGATATGTGGGTGGGTGGAGCTGGATGTTACGGATTGCAATATATTTCAAGAAACAAAGATTTTACGTACTCGTGGCATATAAGAATTTCATTCAAAAAATAATTGTCCAGAAGTGTTGGTTCAAGGCGGGTTTTCAAACGATACTAATTATTGGGGTGTGGGAAAAATTAGTGGCTGGGGGATGACAACGAGCCCCCAGTTTTTTACTGGCATATTGAATATTTTGCCCTCATGAAATTCAGGGCCCAAAAATATAGTCTGTGCCCGTAGGTCCGTGGGTCCCTCGCCACTGTCTGCCCACAGATTATGACAAATGAAGCGACTTCACTGTTTTTCGATCGAAGTGAAGAATCGAAAGTAGTTTAAGCGATTTAAATAGTACGAAAAAGCAAATATACAGATCGTCACATCTCATAATAGCGTTTCTGTACCGATTTATTTATATTATTGTCTAGCATGGTTCAACTAAATTATTTTATTAGTTCCTGTCCGTTGCCACGTTCGGAAAATTCCGCTCTCTGCATTTCGAAGAATATGTTCCCCTAGCACGGTGTTGATTTCCAGTGAAAAATTGTGTCAATTTGGGGAAAATAAAATACAAACTCAATTTGCCGATCAATTGTATGACCTCTGAAAAGTTTCCTTTCTCACAAATGAAGTTGAACACCTGAGATAAAGGAGCTCGGATACTGAGAAACGAAAATTTCTTAGAGATTAATTGTTGGATTTTTTCTAGGAAATAGCTCAAAATTCTGTTTAAATCCCTGATATCCCACCCTGCCTATACTCAGCATTGAACATACCAATGTTAAACATGGAGGTACTCCATGACAACGGCAACCAACTTAACGTTCTTCCGTGCATGGATTTTTCTAGACGCTTCGGTCTATTTCTGTTAAACGGCCATGGATTTTTCTAGACGCTTCGGTCTTTTTCTGTTAAACGGCAATGGATTATTCTAGAAGCTTCGGTCTTTTTCTGTTAAACGGGCATGGATTATTCTAGAAGCTTCGGTCTTTTTCTGTGAAACTAGCAATATCAATTTATATGGAAATGCAAACGATGGCTCCCAGTGAGTCTATGGAGATCTACTGCCTGCTATAGTATTTTAAAGAATTCAAAGTTGCTCAATATAGAAAAAAGTTTATTTTTATAATTAATTACATATATAATGGATAATAAAGTAAGCATACAGATTTAAAAGTAACGTCGACATTTTTGTGTATGCTATATATTTGTAGCATGATATAATTTTTGTGCGACGCACTAGGAAACGGCACAAGTCGCAATAAGGCAACGAATTTAACAACGCAATAATCCGGTTTGTTTCGCATACATACATATATGTAAGTACATAATTAAGTAGTAATTTTGTGTAATATATTTTATCTTGCCATACTAATGGGTATTATCCACAAGCATTTATATGAGCTATTCTATCGCATGCTACTATAATATAGCATGACGCACTAGGAAACGGCACAAGTCGCAATAAGGCAACGAATTTAACAACGCAATAATCCGGTTTGTTTCGCATACATACATATATGTAAGTACATAATTAAGTAGTAATTTTAGTAATTTTGTGTAATTCATTTTATCTTGCCATACTAATGGGTATTATCCACAAGCATTTATATTTGCTATTCTATCACATGCTACTATAATATAGCATGGCATAGCAGGGAAGTGGTTTTTATCTGCTACTTCGCAAATTTTTACGAAGTACAAAACAACACAAATGTGCTATCTTTATAGGAATTTTGTTACTGTTTCGCATAAATACCTAATATATTGTATTTGGCAAGTACATATTTGTAGGCCTTGTTACACATTCTTGTTGGTTGCTACCAAGATTAATTGAAATCATTATTGGTTTGCTACGATAAAACACAATAGAGCTCCCACAAACTTACAGATGGCGTTAAGGGTTGCCATTGCATGTATAATTTGCGTTCGTTTTGAATATATTTATACGCAATTATTCATACAAGCCCAGTAGTGAGTTTTTTGGGAATATTTATCGCTTATCTCGTAACACTGCGGCCACACGATCAATTTCTTGCCCATCAAGTTCTCACATGTATTGTCTGCCAAAACCTGTTCAAGTTGCGTCTGTTACGTAGGCTGCATTCAACTTGATGGGCAAGATGGTATTCAATTTATTTTCAAAATGCCGTCGTCACATACGTATGTATAAAAAAATATTTTATTTATCATAAATTTATTATATATTATTTTATCTATATTTTTATTTTATTGCATGTATTTTAAAAAAGGTTCATAAATTTTTTTAAAAATTTAATCTGGGTTTTCCTTTATTACTCAGTACCCACACGATACAGCTGACAGATAATTGAAAGCTGAATTGATTCTCGTCTTGAAACATAAATTGATAATCAAGTCGACGATCAAGTACTAAAAATATGTATGTGTTTGTAAAAAGTATGAGTGTATTGCGACTTGATGGTCAAGAAATTGATCGTGTGGCCTCAGTGTTAGTTAGTGAATGATAACTTTAAAATATATTTTTATTTCCGAGAGTAGGGAAAAAAAAGTAGTCGTCAATTCTCTTTGAAAATTAAGATTATCTCTCAACGAATTTATTTATTTTTATTTATTACCACATAGAAATATATATTCCTATATAGGGTTGCGAAGTGCTTCAAAATAACATTTTTGAAGGTTGAGGAGTGCTTCAAAATGACATTTGCATATTTTCGTTTTGTTATTATTAGCTTTTCATATTTAATAAGTGTATATTGTAAAGTATGTTTAAATTTTGTCAGTATTTTAGTTGTGCTGAATGTTAAAAGATTCACTTTAAATTTAAAATTAATACAAATAAAAATAAATTCAAATAGAATAAATAACAAATTGTACTTAATTTTATCGAAAAAATTACTATATTATTATTAATATATAGTATTATATTATTAATATTTAATCGTTGTAATAAAATTAAAATTTAAATTATGTTAAACTTAGCTTAAAGGTATTAGCTGCCAGGGCATCGACTTTATGAATTAAATAAATATAGATATATACTATTAATAGTTCATATATGCGTACTGAATTCTAACTTTTCGAATTTTGTTTTATAATGGTTAAATTTCATTTACAATATTCAGTTTACTTAAATAATTTCATATACACATATAGTGAATTGTGTCATGCTTGTGGAGTGTGCATATATTAGCAAAGACCTTTAAGAAACCACATTGGAGCCACTAGCAGATCAAGGCCAAGAGTTGTTGAATCCCTTAATTTTTAGTGCAACTTTTTATTGAGGTGAGATATCTTGGAAAAATGCTTGTTACACTACAAATCAGAGAATACAGAGAAAATAAACTTAAATGTCAAACGGCAAAGTAGCTAAATAAAGCAGACGGATGTTGTACATGAATCTACACAAAATCGAGGTAAATCCACTCGAAATCGTAGTGAATCCACTAAAAATCGTGGTGTGTCCGCTACGGACGCAGGCAGCGAAAAAGACTTTCTTTTCTCTGTATTCTCTGCTACAAATATCGTATCGTATATACGAACGGAATCGTATCTTCGGTGAGTCAAACTCTTGCCAACTGATCCGATATTGAACCTATTCAAATGGTGCTATGACTGTAGCGTGTAAGTTAAGCTACAAATTATAAACTCGTAAGTAAATACTACGTGCAAAACCGCGTGAGTTCGCAACCCTGTTGCTTGTCTGATAGTATCAGACTGATACTATCCACAGGCCACTTCCCACTTTCCACAGTCTATCTTTGCACAGTCAGAGCAGTTGTGTTACTCATTTATTTTTTATATTTTATATGTATTTTATTAAATAAATTATTGCTAAAAACTGTATCAAGTAGCAGAAACGCAGCATCAACAATAAAAATGCAAGTGAGTATAAAATCACAAGAAGGTAGAACAAAATAAATGGATGAGGGGATCAGTTGCTGAACGCTGAGGATGGCGCTGACCATATTAGGAAGTAATCATAATCATAAAACTAAAAATATAAATGAAAAGAGTGAAAGTGGAACTTGTGCGTATTTAAAATTCTTTCAACTATGTATTTAAGTTAGTAATATTTCAACGAAAATATGAGGAAATAAGCTTAAACCGTGTGAGCCACTGTGCCAACGCAGTAGTGGCCGCGCCCTGAAAATTGATTTATTTAAAAGAAATGCATGGAAATACAGTTGGGCACAAATCTGGACAAGGCAGATTAATATTCCGGTGTAAAAATTATGATATATGTATATATAATATATATATATATATAATATGTGTGTATAATATTTCTAAAATGTCTGCCCTATATTTTAATACTAGGGAGCAAATGCAGTTGAATTCAAGTCTTCCATAGAAAAAAATATGCATAATTTCTGAAAGTCTTGCTCGGAAAGAATTTACTTTAATTTTTAAGGTGTTAGAATACTTCTTAAAATGTTATATACTTTTTAAAATATTGTATTCCTACATATTTCCATATATAAAAGTATTCTCCGTTTGATTAGTTGCACCCCCCCACTCAAAATAATCGCCACTGTCCGAAGGTTCTTTCTCTTCAAACCTATCAACCAAGCCGAGAAGTAAAAGGCTCGTATTTGAATTAGATTTAAACTTAGTTTAATAAATATTTTAATAATATTTTCAAATAAATTCAGAAAAATTGTATGTATTTATATATTTTGAGAAATTTTGTTAACATTAAACTATTGTCTTACCTAATCCTTTAGAATCCAAATGACGACACTGAGTGGAATGATGTGCTGCGTGCCAAGGGCATATTGCCACCCAAGCAGGAGGCCGAAGTCACTGAAGATCAAATACAGACGATGATCGACAATGCCATAGAGCAGCGCACAAATCTAAACTCAGAAGGCCGTAGTAAAAAGATCGATGACATGTCCCTGGATGAACTGGACGAGCTGGAAGATTCCGAGGATGAAGCTGTGCTGGAACAGTATCGTCGCCATCGCATTGCCGAGATGCGGGCATTCTCGGAGAAGGCCAAATTTGGTTCGGTGCGCGAAATATCCGGCCAGGATTATGTGGACGAAGTGACCAAAGCGGGCGAGGGCATTTGGGTGGTGCTGCATTTGTATGCGAATGGTGTGCCATTGTGCGCTGTCATACACCATCACATGCAACAGTTGGCTATCAATCATCCGCAAACGAAATTTTTGCGTTCCGTTGCCACCACGTGCATACCCAATTTCCCCGAGAAGAACCTGCCTACCATATTCGTCTATTATGAAGGCCAGCTGAAGCGGCAGTTTATCGGTTCCGCTGAGTTGCGTGGCGAGCGACTGACGCAAGCAGAACTCGAATTTATGCTGGGCCAAGTCGGTGCAGTGAATACCGCCATCAAAGAAGATCCCCGGCCACAGATACGAGATAAAATGTTTGCCGATTTGGAGAACCAAAATGCGGAGTTCTACTTTTAGTTGGCCGCGGCAGCTGGACAGCAGCTAAATTGAATTCGCTAAAGTAGTGGAACTTTCGGTTGGAAACTGAATTCGGATGACAACCGAAAGTTGTACAATTTTAGTGAATTTCAAATAAAAAAATATAATTTTCTTTTTATGCTTTTCTTTTTACAAATACATACATAGATGTAGCTGTGGCAACAAGGCACGGGAACTTAAGTCGGTTTTTGTTTGTTAAAGTTTGTTAAAGTAAATCAGTAACTGAACTGCCTGACCTGACCTGACCTGACCGTCTTCCATGCGTTCAAAGCGACTGCTTCTCATACCTTGTTGCCAGAGATATGTGCTATTTATATATAGATAAGTATATGTAGGAAGGGTTCATGCTTGTGTATTTTGAAAATCTTGTAATTGTTCGATTTGCAAATGTACATATAATTTATAAATATTATCCTAAATTACTGATTTTGTTACTCCTCACTTTCGTGCTCCCGCGCCTGCTTCAGACGCAAATCCTTGACATTCGTCGTGGATTTCTTCTTGGTGGGACCCCTTATTTTTGATTTAAATATGTCTGTGTCGATTGTATTGTGCGGATTCTCAGCAGCAGGATTGATAATACGGCTACGTCGCGGCTCGTGATCCTCCAGCAAGTGGGGCGCCAGCAGCAGAAAGAGTTGCTAGCAAATAAAGCATAATCAAATTGTCGTCTAACCAACCAACATCAATTAACAGTAAGGATGCTCCCTACCTCTGCCCATGAGGGTAAACCAAAAGTGGAAAAGCACAACTCCCAATGCGGTAGACCCAAATGAGCAATCGCCATACGTAAATACTCGGAGAAGTTGTCGGCTAAGAATTGCCACTGCAGCGTTTCGAGCTCCAGCAAATAGAACTTGGGATTGCTGGTGCCGACAGAGTCGTAAATCATGCACACCTGCCGGAGTAATTAGCAGTTATCGAAACTCAATACGGATGGCATGCAGGACACACTCACCTTGGCCACATCATTGACATTATTGATTTCGAACATTTTCGATTTGGCTGTTATTTTTGGCGTCGCATTACCCCAGAGGTCCTTGTTCTGCGACGCTGCCGTCTGGCGACGCACCTGCTGACGTGGCGACAAACTCGGCAAAGGGTCGATATTCTCGCGCAGCAGCGTGATTTGCAGCAGGTGCGGAAAGTGTATGTGGCCCACTCGTCGCGTCTCTGTAGCTATGCCGCGTACGCACGTATGTAGTGTATTTAAAATATGATTATTTTTAATTGAACTCACGTCCATATTTGTAGCTCCACTGCAATATGAAGCCATCTGTCGACAGGTAAAACTTCTTCATGTCGTCGGGCAGATAGACGCCATGCCGCTGCTCCCAGTTCACCACTTGCACCTTCTCGCACGGTTGACGCCGCTCACAGCAGATATCGCAAATATTGGGCACGTTTCCTGTTTCACCAGAAATCAAAACAATCGGCAAAGTTATTTAGTTTAGGAGTGCAACTCGATACTCACGTAGCAATTTATTTAGTCCCAGAGTCAGATTGTCGTAGAAACCGTTACTGGTGTCGAGCTCGGGTTTCACGGGGGGCATTTCGAAATATTTTAAATAAGTTCCTTTAACGAATTTTCCAAGAAGTTCACATATAAACACAGTTTATAATTGTGGTCGTCATGCCAACCGAGCTGGCTGGGTTTCTAAGCGTGTCTGGCAACAAAGTTACGGTTGCTGGGTTGTAACTTGTGCCACGGGCCCAGGGTATAAACATGGCAAATACAAAAGGAGGTAAATACCATTCATAATTGCTTTCCCCATGTAGTTCGAGTGGAAATGTTCAGCGGGTTCTCCTGTGGTCTTCTACTCTGCAGCTAAAGAAAGTATCAAAATAGTCTTTCACACTTTGATTGATTTCGAGAATAAGGAGAAAAGATTGGAAATGGTTAGTAACCCAATTAAGAGGGACACTTACACTGTTTCATGTAAGGCTCACGTATTTTGTTGTATTACTCACAATAATTTTGCAATCAATTACAAGTGTCTTCAAAATTGGACTTACTGTGGGAGCAGAACTGTGACTTGGCGGCGGAGGCGTGTCTTGAAATTGTTCGCATATTTTTTATATTCAAATTTGATTGTCTTTCAATATATACCAGACCAAAAGTACTCATTCAACATTTCTATATTCACAGACTGCGTATAATTCCATTTTAACAATACATTAGCCAAGCCAACTGGGACTTCAAGCAATTTGGATGGGAATGATTTGATTAATTCTATTATCAATGGAGATGTTCAATAGGTCAAGGAATTTGGACGGGAATATTTTGTATAATGTTATTTGCAATATCAATTTTAAAGAACTTTTTTTATTACAGGCTGCGAGTTTCTGGAAAGCGTAGTAACTAAGATGTAGTTTCCATATCTTGCTTATGAAGAGGATTCAAAATACATTCCAAGTCGAGAGCGCCTCTAAATTTACTTCAAGTACTATGAAAAATAACGACAATTTTGCTAAAACTATCCAAAGGTCAAGAAAAAACTTCCTAGTCAATAACCAGTATATTAAAAATCGATACGACTGCTATTGTCTGACTTCATCCTCTGCATCGAATTCTAAACTAAAATGGTCCTGCAGTATAAGAAACTGTATTGACCGTTTACCAGAAGATTTTACACTAAAACCACACCTGAGGATCCACCACTTGATGTGGTTTTTCTTCATCTGCCTTGCTTTGCTTAGAGTGATTTCCCACTGGGTAATTAGGACAAACGATGCATGAAAGTATTGGCAAACGTAGTTATTCACTAAGTTATCAGGCATCACTGGCATGAGATCAGAGTTAAGTAGTAGTCAGGGTATTGCTTCTACTCCTGTTAAAATTATGTATGAAGACAAAAAATGTTCTCATATCCACGCCCATCCTTTGGCTAGCAGGGTCGCTTATTAGGCAGAAAAGAAGCTGAAACTGAAGTACTGAGTTAAGAAGAATGATTAAAAGATCGCACCTTGGTTGTTCGACCGCAGGACCAACACATAGAATGTGTTGTGGAATGTGAATTATTATGGATCATGGACTGCGCTGGATTGTGAACTGCTCGCAATTGACAGACTTCAATGTCGGTTTAACCTAACCACATCGTTAGGTGGTATATGAGGCTTCAGTGCCCGTCAGATATCTCCACATTTTGTGGGCCCATAACAGTCAATAGGAAGTAAGTGGGCGGGCCTCACTAGCCCCCATAGTACTGGTTTATAGAGAGAGCTTTGGAGCTGTGCCGTTGTACAAGTACGGACTTCAGCGATAAATGCTCATAAGCGAGACCCCAAAAGTATGCAACACAATATTTCCGCTAAGATTTTGAGCTACGTCTTTATTAGCATTGTCATAAATTGTAAGTAAGTTTTCTATATATTCAATAAATTCTACTAATTAATAAATTTGATAAAAACTTTCAAATTTTGAGTTTACCAAAATGTTTGGCGTGTTGGTGTGCAATCTCCAAAGTTATTCTATAATTTGTACGCAACTAATACTTCATTTAGTAGTATGCTTTTAAAAGTTTCAAAAATATGGATCATGGATGATTAAAATGGGGGATGAAATGGAATGAGAATCTACAACTACGATAAAAATTCGACTAATATTATTGGCGGTCAGTTCTAGAACGTGTTGAATCCAAACGGCGTCAGTGGCATATAAGCGACAATTTCAACTGGGCGCGACGACAGCCATTGATGGTGGTTGGCCATCCATCCAGGTTGTGTCCTGATTTGAAATGGCATTGGCCATCAAAATTGTATGGGCTCCAACACTACGCTGGGAACGGTCTCAGCACGCTACGGAACTGCAAGGCACAAGTACACATGTATACATGTATGGAGACTACAGGGACAAACACACAGACACAAATATATACGACACACAAACACAGATGTACGCATGTGTTCGCATTTATGCTTCTAATAGCTGACAGGCTACGTAGAAAGCCTTCATATAGTGCCCATAAAAAACCGAAAAGAATTCCTTCACTCCTCCTCCATTCCTACACTTTGGCATCTCTCGTTAATTCGCCGTCCTCTTCCTCTTCATGTCAGGAAACCTCCCAGACGGTCGATTCCACTGACCGACGCGGACGTGCGGCCACTTCGACGTGCGCATCCAGCCCATCGCTTAGCCGACTGAAGCGACGAGCCCAACTTCCACGGGCTGCCAAGCTGCCGCCGCCACCAGCTACGCCACTATTGCGGCTGCTCGCATCGCGAAAGAGACTCAACAGATCCTGATTGTCGCCCTGGGCCCGCTTGATGCCGTGCTGATATTTGGCCTCCTTGGCCAGCAGCAGTTCCCGCTGCATTTGGGTCTTCACCTCGGCTGGTATGTCCGGTATGATGAATTGCATGATGCCCGTTATAACGAATACGATGTGCTGAGAAATTCAAAAAGGGAAGAATCAGGTTTTCATCTGAGCCACCGCACATTGATTGCATGCAAGAACCTACCTCGAAAATCACCACGAATGCCAAACGTGCGGCAAAAACGTGCCAATAATGTGGACTCAAGCCATAGGGATCAGCATCATGGGGTCCATTTCTGGAAATACAAAAAAGAAAGAAGTAATTAACATTCCTCATATGCTAAAATCTTACACGTGCTTAGGAGATTCCGCACTTACCGGTATCCTCTGTACTGACAGGTATCGGGATCCTTCTCACTGCTCGTGGCGCCCCATTCCTCCCTGTAATCGGACGTGTTGAATACCGACAGTGAGTGTTCAATGTAGCCCGAGAGCGTGTTGTTGTCCGAATAAACGAATTTGTACACCATGCGCGGTATGAAGTCACTGGTGTAGGCAATCACGAAGGCATTCGACACGACAGCGGCGTAGGTGATGATGCGAAGAATGCCGTACCAGGCGCCAATATCCTCGACACGTTCTGCCAAGGGGCGTCGAGCCTGCGTTACCATTTTGTAAGCGTCCAGACGAATTTCGGCCACATTGTTGAGCAGAGCAAAGAGTGGTGCCAAGGGGAATGCAGCGACAAACAACGTTACGAAACCATACTGGAGTACTGAAAGAAGAACAAGCAGAGACCAAGGTTGTACAGGTCGGAAGGGACTGGCAGTGGGTGGACCTAAAGAACGTCTCCCCAGACCTTCTAAGAAGGAGGGTAGCTCCCTCAGAGAAGTCCAGAATATTATACTACCACACAAACTGATGGGATATGCAGGTACAAACAACATTCCGAAGTACTACCCGTCCCTATCATATACTCCTAAATCTACCAACTCCCTTTCATACTTACTCATTTCCAAGTACTCATCGAATAGAGCCAAACGACCTGGATCCTGCATATGATAGTCTTGCTCCCAAGACATATGCAAGTGCGATTCATCTTTGGTGGCCTGTTTGTGCTGACGTTGACGCCACCAATTGTAGAATTTCGGAAACAAGTACTCCATGAAATTGTTCCAGCACTGTTTGCCAACCATAATGATCGCCAATTGTATGCACAATTCCGAGAGGCATCCAGCTGGATCGCATATATCATTCTTGAGTCGCAAGAACTCGCTGCTACGAGCCAGATCGTCGCCGGGATAGTCAAAGAAACGTCCCTTGAAGAAGGCAATATAGATCAGCGAGGAGTAGAAGTTCATAAACTCGAAGAAGAATATTTTAAATGTGTACGAATCTTCGTATTCCTTATGCGTGCGAGGATTTTCCAAGTTTGTCAACTTAATCGCCATGCGATGGTAAATCTGAAAGACATCAACATGCCAATTTAGCTGCCTGAAACTCAGTCGCCTCCGGCTTACCTTGGTAAGTATCATGATCACTATCAAATTGATGAAGGCCGCTGTCACTGCTGTGAACAATTTGGCATGCTCTTTGACGAAGAAACTGCCACCGCCATAGATGACCGTGACCAATGAGATGCGATAAATTATGGTACCCAGGACAGCCGACAATACTACCAATATCTGTGGTATGAAAATGTGTGTTTAAAACTGGGAGGTAGTGAAGAGGTACTGAAGATTGATACCAGTTTGCTATCAAACGAAACGAACCTTCGTCTCGTGCAACACCATGTAAGATTGCACCCTAAAAGTAGGCTTCATCTGCAAATTTACGTTGTGATATGCTACGAGAGCGATTTCAACCACATCACACAAACTTGCGGCCTACTTTTATGGTTAATTATTATGGTTTCTTGCATGACATGAATAATTGTTTTGTATTTAACACACACACACACACACACACACACACACACACACACACACACACATATATATATATATATATATATATATATTTATATAATTACCATAAACAATACTGCAGTGCCCGTCATGGCAAAGCGTATGGCCCGACTGAAGGTGGACATGTAGGGTTCCTTTTCCCTGGTCACGGGATTCATGCGAAAGGTTGTAGCATTCGTTTCGAATTCCGGGCGATTTTCCTCATCCGACTCGACATTATGTAAGTCCCATTCCCATACCAGCACCGATTGCTTGCGCTTCCATAGTTCTAGGAAAGTGGTGGCTGTACGAATAAAGAGGGTGTGACTATTATACTAGGACTGATGCACTTGTATCTATCTTGGACGATTGCCCACGAAAAGTGAATGGGAGAGTTTGGGAGACTTTCAGAAAAGTGAAACCTATTCAGTAGGATCTGAACTTAAAATTATAGTATAGTCCTTGATCGTTAATCGTTGTTATCACAGTAGAACCAAGATTTATATAAAATATTTCCATGTAAGTTCAAATAAGTTCACTTTTCCGATAAGATTGGCATATGGTGTTGGGCAAAAGGACTTTCGGTAAACCCAGTCAAAACGAATTTATTTCTTCATACTAGAAGGAGGAAAGTCGAAGGTTCTGTTCAGCCATCACTCGAAGGGGTCATTATTCAGTTATCCAGGGAGGTGAAATATCTTGTTGTGGCTCTTGATTGCAAACTTCTCTGGAAACCACACGGTGAATTGAACGTAGCGAAAGCACTGTCAGCTTTTTAGCAGAGCAAGAGAATTTTTGGGAAGATGTGGGGTCTGGTTCTTTCGAAGGTACTCTGGATTTATAAGGCAATGATCAGCTCCATAATACCCTACGTACCGGTGGTCTGGTGGAAATCATTGTTTCTCAAGGGGGTTAAATCTGCCTTATCTAGCGTACAGAGAACTGCCTGTTATTTCCGATAGAACTTCAAGGTTTCTTCTGTCACTTGGCAGGAGAGACCGCAGACTCCTGGTAGGACTGATGAGGGGCAAAGATACGCATTGCAGACAGGGCACTTTGCCAGGTTTGTGGAGAGGAAGATGAGCCGGTTGACAGGTTCGAGGTATTTGGCACTGACATCCAAAGTAGAGCAAACTTTGGCTACTCAGGGACACAGCATTTACTGAGGTTTGTTCACAAATTACGTCTAATATAGTACAATGGACGTTTTGTGGTCTGAGTGCTATATATGACTAGTTGTTCCGACAACAAAAAAAAGGTATACTCCAATGGAATGCTAAGGATGCAGGACATGCGTATATCTTACGACGTTTTGAGGGCATTTCTGAGCTTTTTGTCTACGTCATCAACAGCACGTATAGAATTTCCACTCCCTAAAAGGGTTCCATATTTACACAGATGGATCCAAGCTACAGGTGCGGTGAGAGGTGGTGTATTCTCAGATGAGCTGAACATTAACCTGTCCACTAAGCTTCCTGACCACTGCTGTATTTCAGGCTGAGGTCGCGGCTATAGAGAAAGAACAATCTTGGCTCAAGAAGACGATATCCCGACAATTTGAATTCTATCTGCGACTTTAGCATTCATCATCTATAATCACATCAAAAGCCACGAAGAGCTGGCGCAATTCTAGGCACGAGAGAGTTAAGCAGACTCGTCTGCATCTGAGCTGAGCTCTCTTCCCATAGGGGAAGCAGCTGCGAATTTTCGATCCGTTAGGGTATCGGGTAACTTTACGGGTAACTTTAAAAGTCTCTTTTCGTCTCAGATCTCATACTTCACGTGTGATATTAGACTAGGTAGAAGTGTTGTGAGACCCTTCTCTATATTATAGGAAGTGTGCTTGGTTCTATTGTGCCATTACATCCTTCCATTGTCTGACTTACCCCAAAAGGACATAAATATTGCAAAAAATACTGTTGACGGATTATCGAAGAGATAGGTTAAGCGCGAAAAAAGACACGACTCGTAGAGATGCTGATAACTGCAGGCCTTATCGCACAAAGGGCAGAGTGTGATATTGCCAGTTCCATACTCATTGCAAATCTCCTTGCTGGGAGTGTTGTCGGCCGAATTGAGCGTTGCTAAGCCGTATATAAAACATATGGTGCCGACAATCGACGGATACACCAGCATCTCCGTGTAGAAGCCGAGCCAGCAAAAGTACAGAGAGATTTTATCGCCGAAATATTTTCGCACCAGGCAAAGCGGTTGCTTCTTGAACCACTGGGATGGATGGGCCCATGTCAGGTACAGATTGCGACGATCGAATGTGACGCCAGTCGAGTGCGGACGATCGTAGCGGCCTTCGTGCAGCGGGAAACAGCCCAAGTATGTCGAGTCGTTTAGCAGGCGACGGATGCCGCAGCGGTCGCTATCATCGAACGGAGTGCGCAGCAGCACTTGCATCACCATCAACGAGCGCTGAGCGCTGGTGTAGGCGGTGGCACGATCCTTCACAATGAACCTGAAATGAAAGAATGCGTGAGTCAATTTTTTCCAGGACATGTCGTTGGGTCCACACAGTGGACAGAATAATGATGAGAGTGGTTCGTGTATGCACGTGTATCGAAACAAAATGTATAATTGAGGTAGCTTAGATGAAAGCTCACTAAAAGCTCTCCCGACTGGAAAGCTTCCAAAAACTCAATCCAACTCATTAATTAACTTTCAACAAAATTGAACAGAAAGTGAGGACACGAACCAAAAGTTTGACTGGCGTTATAAAAAATTGAAGGAAAGTAAATATATGAACCGAAATGTTATTTTCCCTTAAAGAAAACACAGAAAAAAGTCAGGACATGAACCAAAAATTTGATTACCGATATAAAATAATTAAGAATAGCAAATACGCGAACCATAAGTTCAGTTTCTCTATGGAAAAGTGGATGAAAAGCAAGATCGCGAACTGAAGAACGCACTGTATCGGCTTCAGTGGTGTGAAGTGGTCTTTTGGCCAGAGAACACAGAGAAAAGAAACTTAAACGTCAAACGGCAAAGCAGCGAAATAAATCAGACGGGCGTTGTACACGAATGCACTCAAAATCGTAGTGAATCCACTCAGAATCGTGGTGAATCCACTCAAAATCGAGGTGTGTCCGCTACGGACGCTGGCAGCGAAAAATACTTTCCTTTCTCTGTGTTCTCTGCTTTTGGCAACACGGTGAGGAAGGTATTGTTTTATAAAAATCTCCTTCTGTGTTGAGCATGTGTTACACGTCGTTCCAGACCTCCTATTAAGGATATTAGTAGTACTTACTGCTCCTCTGGATTTCCATTAGCTGTGGCCGCTTTGAAGGTGGTTTCTCCTTCTAGGACGTCTGCATCCAGTTGAATTTTACGTGTGATACGGACCCACAAATTCCTCCAGTAGTTCATGTTGCGCGTCATCATGTTCACCTCGTCCTACATGGAACACATAATAATTTGTCATTTATTCCCATATCAAAGTCATTCTCTTAAATCACTAACTGCCGATTACTACGGCATATTGCATTGATATGTCCTGCTTGTCACTTATGACAGTTCAATATTAGATTCAAACAGTGACTGAGTGATTTTTAGCAGAATGACGCACTTTGTACACCGTGAGGTTAGCACTTACCCATGGTGATTTTACGGATATGGTGATGAACCGTTTGGTGGGTAATTTCAGATTCATCACCTCGGCCAGGCGTGTCTCCAGGCGCCAAGGCAGATGGACTTTTAGAAAAAAGGTTTTCTCATTGAACGATTGTGATTTATCTTCGAGTTCCACTTCGAGTCCCTCCTTGATGAGATTCTCCATGAAGTTGCGGCGGTTTTCGCGTCGTCGTGCCTCTGTCTCGGTCATGACACCCAAATCCTCTTCTTCCCAAGCGAGCACCATATCGATTTTGCGGCGCCCATCACGAAACATGAGTGACTCAGGATCGAGACCCTTATAAGACCCAGGAAATGCACAGAAATATTAATGCAATCATGAAATAATCAAATAATGTCCACAAGCAAAATGAACACCGATAAGTACTCCCACACCATTGTGCTTATATGTTTGGTCACTACCCTACCTCGCGATCCTGTTTGCTCACACGCCGTTGCTCGGTATCCTCGTCCACGGTGCTGTTCCGTTGGCTCGTCTTGCGGCTGCTGTGGTAGCTGCTATTCAAGCTGCTCTCAACGGTTGAATTTTTGGAGCTCCTCGCGTTCTCGTTCGTGGTCAGCTGCTTATACGCAAAATGATCCTTCATCACGTTAGAGTGCGACGAGTCCACCACCTCGCAGGAGTCCACCATTATTGCATCCGCCTCGGCAACCCTAACTATTTTGTCGTTGAGAAGATTCTCCAAATTCAAGCCCAAACCACGGCGCATAGCCGTGCCGGGTATGTCCTCAATGGTCTCGATTTTCGGCCCGAAGGCCTGCGTGGGACTCGGTTCGGCGGAGTCCGTCTCCAGATGGGTCGGCATTGGTATAGTGCTGATGGAGTTTTTGTGGTTGCTCGTTGCTCGGCCCGCAGTCGCATTGAGCCATTTCTCGGTATAGGAAATGGACGATGGATTTGAGCACATTTCGAAGTCGTTGGTTTTCTGCGAGCGCGGAGTCGGTGGTTTCTTACGGTGTTGATGTTGTTGATGTTGTTGGTTTTCCTGTGTTTCGGATATAATAAAATTGTAAATATTATCGGAGGATTTTGCGAAGAGCTGCAAGGGCTGCCCTGCATCGAGTAAGTAATTTTGCTGTAAAGACAATCAAAAGTAGCCGGAGTGGAAGAGGGGGTTATCAGTAAAGGTCGGCTCAATTAGGGAAGAAAAGAAATTTTCAAAAATGCTTCGCCATTATTCTATAAAGCGAAACGAACGTTACCAAATATATTGCATAGAAAAACGGTGCAGCCTAAAAGTAGGCATGTACTTTATAAGATATTTTCTAATACAGTTTTAGTATAGTTTTAGGATGCACTGTGACAATGCGAACGTTTCTCTCATTTTACAGAACAATGTGGTTGGTTTTGTTTGTTTTCGCTGGACTCTAACAACATACCCCACCTCCAAATACACGGCCAGTCACAATGCCGCTGTCCTGGCTTAGTCGTCTTGGACGTTGTTTGGTCGTCTGATCGGCGTCCCGCTCGCTCTTTGCCGGACTGGATGAGATATCACGCCTCAGAAAGGAACGGGCACGGCTGCGTGTATTCCGAAGAATCGGCACTGACAAGAATCCTGTTTAACGTGAGAGTGAGTATGAGAAAAAACAATATAAATATATAAATTGACAAGGATATTGCTTAAAACGCAGTAATGTTGCAGCCTAAAAGTAAACCGTTGTTTTCAATATGAATCAAAATAGAGTGAATGTATTCCATGTGGCTCATTAGTTAATTTTGAAGGCACCTGAAAATATGCCACACATTTTACACACCATATCCACATAAGTCTGTTAAAATTAGTGTACTATATTTTGAGGGGCTTCGATAAAGCATCCGAAATGCCCATGACAGTTCTTGCTGCAGATCTGTCATAGGCACTAGGGATATGCAGTCAGCACATCCGCAAGCCTGTGATAATTTTGTCAAGCACTTAAAAATATGCTTCACATTTACACACCAATTAAACGGGAGTTAGGTGGTGCATTGGTAGATATCTGCGTCCAAAGACCATCAAACATACTCATTAGTATACAGACTGCGGCAGGGAATACATTTATATGCCTCTTTGGTACTTTATTTGGGCACCTGAATGTATGCTATGCATCTTACCTACCAATCACTGTGAAATAAAGATCAGCATATTTTCAGAGACTTTGATATATCACACAAAATGCTTATGACTGTACACACTGCAGATCTCTGTTGGACACTAGTGACGCGGGAGCTTCCCAGCCGTGTTTTGAGGTGCTTGAAAATATGCTGGATATTTTACGTACCAAATGCACACATGCTAAATGTGCAAAGTGCAGCATATTTTTAGGCAGGAAATTAAGCTTCACACATACACACACTGAACTGAAAGAAATGCTGGCCTACTTTTGGGCTGTACCATTAGACAATACAAAACATTGTTTCTTTATACAACGCTTGCACTTCAATCAGCTTGGTTTGGGGGGGGGTTTGTTACGTACTGGGAATGCGTGATGCACTGTCACCACTCTCGTTGCTCTCAATTAGGTCCTCGCGCGAATTTGATGTTGTTATGGGCGTGTTGCTCTTATCATCATCAATGCTATCGACGCGTATTTGAAAGATGATCGGATTGGTTAGATTGTGGCTGCTGCTGGTTGGATTCTGATTATTACTGCTGATGCTTCTGTTGTTGCTGCTGCTGTTGTTGTTGGGTCCGCTATAGTTGCTGCTGTTGCTGTCGCTGGTAGAGTTGCTGTTATCGGGTCGATCGTTGAAGTTGTTCTGATTCATTTTTCATACAATACAATTGCCGCTGGCGATGTCCTTGTTCCTTGACTCTCCTTAACGGTTTTAGTTTTCGTTTTGTTTTGGTTTATTTGGTTGTTGTTATTGCTAGTATTGTTCTTGCTGTTGTTGTTGTTGTTGTTGTTGTTATTATTATTGTTGTTGTTGTTGTTCTCCGTTGTACGAGTCTGTTTGGTAGATTGATTTAAAATTTTGACATTTTTATTGATGTTCTTTATGAAAACGCTTCTTGGTGCCTGACATGGTTGGGGGCTTGGTGGTCTGGGAGGTCATTTTCAATTAGACTGTACACCAATGATACCGACGTAGACATTAATATGTGTTATAGGCGCCTATAGAGCAACGTTGTATGCCAAAGTTTATTATTTTAATTTGATAATTATGGTGCAGCTGCGGGGCCAAAGGGGCTCCACAATAATGGGAGCATATTTTAACATTTAACTAGAATGTCTGACTGCGTGTACGGCACACGCACGTCATAAACTTGATAAGTCGTGCGTCCGTACAAATTTGGTTTGGTTCTTATTTCGTTTGGAGGTATATTTTTAGGCGTGCGTAGGTAGGCAGTTAGCCAGAGAGGTGTACACTATTTCACCATCAATGAATATACTCATCAACAGCATGAAATGTGATGTTTGTTTTGAGTTGCGGTGTTGTATGTGATTGTGTGAGTGTGGCTTTGTGTGTATGTTTCGTATACGCGTGCATGTTCTCTGGTAAAATGCGTCCAATCGGAAATGCCGCACGACATTACCCACTAAGGCGCATATAAAGATGCGCCACAATATGGCCACTATAAAACTATGCTCTTGAGAGTAAAACTGGGACTGTCAGTAACAGAATACTCCGCCCGATAAGTGTGAGGTGACACCTAACTCCCATTAATGGTGACCCCTAAAAGTAGGTCTGCTGTCCAAGTTTGCGATAAAGTGTGCTGTAACAATTTGAAAATAAACTGTTGCCTACTTTTATGGTTTACCATATCCAGTATGGGGTCGTTGCAAATGTTCGTATCTATTTATCCCTATCTATTAATGCCTACTTTTAGGCTACACCGTAATTATTTGTTGTCCCTTATTTCGTTCAAAGCAGTATTAACCAATTGGAGTACTATTTTGGCACCACTCCCTCGAGAATTGTAATTTGGACGGGCGCTACAGCCAACCTTCAAACCTATATGCCTCCCTACTATTGTCACTATGGCACCATCTGCACTTGCTCTACTTGATGTATCATCTGAATATTGCTTTGTCGTATGTGTGCGGGTATTGCTGTGCTTATACGGCATTTTTCATACTAATCGCTCTCGAACGCTGATTTCCCACCGGGGACATTCTAGAAAAGTCGTTGTTTTGTGTGTGGTGTGAGGGAGTTTTTTGTGTTTTGTTCAGGGCTTGGTGTCTCTCTCTCTATTTCTCTCCTTCGCGCGAGCTGTGATTCTTTGATTTTGGTAGACAGCTGTTGACACTCATGTTGCATTATTTATAAATGGGACTTATTTTTGTGTTACGACACATTTAGATAAAAGAAAGAAAGCACGACTACCTTTAGGCGGTTATGAGGAAGGGGGTATAACGTAGTAGCGCCAAGGGATGGGGTAATAATATACGCGGCATCAGTGTGCTGAAAATCCACATACGTGTAGGTGGCGGCTGAGGCATGCAAGCGTCATTAACTGTGCCTCTGGTATGCCGACCAGCCATCCAACTACGAATAGCTTCCCATACTCCCTGGTGTCACACGTCGCCTGATGGAGTAGGTCGTAACCGGCGATAGCTGCAAACCCAACAAAACAATCAGCTCAGTCTGCCCACTTACAAGAGGGTGCATTTGCTGAGGTTTTCTCAAAAGTAGAGGAACGCTCGTGGACTCTCAGTGAAAACGAACTCATTTCCAAAACATATCTCGAGCCACACACAATTCAGAGTGATTCGGGTGGGTAGATTGGCCTGACGACACTGTTTACATTGGAATATAAGGGAGGTGGTCCCACTTGTGACCTAGATAAGCATTTTTCAATTGTTCTTACACCCGCTGCTTCACTGCTTCTTCATATGTGAACCAAAGACTGCTTAGTACGATTTTGCATCACGACTAACGGACCCTTCGTTGCTCACTCACCTCTCACGCTCTCTTCTGGCCAGTTATATGGAAAGCTAGTGAGAAGCGACAGAGATGACATGAGCGAGTCGCAAAGTCTTTTGTATGGATCTTCCTACCAAAGGGACTTCATTTCATAAGTCTTCCAATATCAAAACAGGTACTGCGTTTGGGATTGTCATCAAAGCAAGTCGGCAACGCTTCTGAGAACTGTGGAAGCAGTCAAAATTGATTATATGAACATCATTCACGACCAGTGTTCGAAGAACTCGATATAATGCAAAATTCTATGACCGAGATTATGTTTGTTCGGTGACCTTGTATCCGTAGGATTAGTCACATTGGGATCATGAAAAAGAGTCACCAAACCGACATGCTCCTTAAGATAAGGAGGGAATGGCGTGCCGCCTCCTCCAGAATTCCAAACTTGTGTAGCTTATGGCAAGCTGTGCTCTTCAACATTGACCATGGAGTTTCAAATTTACCGATGCAACGAAATTTGTCAAGAATATTTGTCACCACTTTTGTGCTGGTCTCGCCTACTTTGGAGCCACTGAGCTCTTGTAGAATTTTCAAGGTACGAGAACACTCTCTGACGGGCGGGGTGATGAACTTATTGCTTCATTTGAGCCAATAAATTTGTTTTCAAGAAATATTGAAAAGCATATATTATAAATGTGCAAAAATCAACAAGAAATTTGGCAACAGCGCCCACTTTAACACTGCAAAGGAAGCAATCATTTCTGGTCACCATTTGCATATCCCGAGTAGATTTCTATTCTTCGAGTCAACATAAATCTTTTTATACCAGGACCTTGGTGAGCCTATGATAGATGTTACAAAGTAATCAGCTGGTCTAGAATCTTCTCCGTAATGTAAGATGGGTAAATTGAAGATCTGTGGAGGAGAAGACGTAGAGTCACCTGGTCTAGAATCTTCTCCGTAATGTAAAATGGGTAAATTGAAGATCTGTGGAGGAGAAGACGTAGCTACGGACTCGTATATGCATGTGGAATAAATTGGAGTTGTTTGGAAGACGACTCTTAGACTTCTGAGAGCAATCTAAATGATAATTGAGCTAGAATCGGGGTAGCCAACAGCTCTAGTAGTGCTCCAGAGGAGGACGGAGTTTCTTCCTGGTGCCAAAGAGGTTGGAATACGTCAGGTGGGATTTCTTGGGGCTTCTCGTTCGAGTCATTTATAGTTTCCCCACACAGTGTCCACTGATCATTACCAGCAACAGTTTGAGCTTACGAAGTTGAAGGTAAGAAGGATGTAGATGGGTAATATGCACCTAGATCATAACAATGTGGAAACTACATTTGGCATTTAAATTAAGTCAACAAGGACCCTTCTTAGTTTGTGATTTTGCTAGGATCTCATCTTTCGATGCGCACGCCAATGTAATTGCTGTGCTTGCCTCTCCACGTTTGGTCTACGAGTATTCTAGCAGTTCCGCGTAGCATTACAATGTCAAGGCTCTGATTACAATGCCACAGGCCTTATTTATGCCAGTTTCTTTTCCTACAAATAAGGGCATGCAACAAAAATCCTTCAACATTTCTTACCTTCACCACTGCCGTCTGCAAGTGACTTGACAGTCAATTGCCTGTAATTAAAAAAACGGCACGCATATTCGTACTTTAGCATATGCTACGCGCGTAAATGCACTCACACCGCCCGCACAGGACACACACGCTCACTCAGAAGGACACTTCTCGCCGCAGGATTATGACAGTAATTGAAATGTAATTGACCTTTAACATTTTCCCCCGTGTCTTTGCCGGTGCGTTGGAGTTCTTTCTTCTGTCTTATGCTGACTGGAAAGCAGAAAAAATTTGAACTTTAAGATAATAATTGTCATTGTGTCTGACAAGTATGTGACCTAAATTAAAACCCCCCAGCGAACCCCAAAATAACCAGCCTAATTATTTGTACGAATACTGCTTGTGAGAGCCGCCGCAGGGACGTGAGTAGACGGGCACACACACTCCCACTCTTACGCACCCCTAACGAAACAAAAATTGTGACAACCAGGCCACCCGCATCCCTGCGCCGGCCGGCCCACGCACTCACATTGCGCGGTTACATGAACTCCGCCCACATTACCTTGTGGCGCGAAAGTGCAGCAAGTCAGTAAAATAAGTGCGTAAGGTGCTGTTTGATAAGTGGCCGACATGAGACCAAGCGGAAAGTGGGTCTGTCAGAGATTGAATTCGGAGGATTGCCACTGTCTCAAATAATTTCAAATAAAATGAACTGAACACTTTAAGTGTAGTAAATGCAATGGTTTTTAATGATTGAACATTACTTCAAAAGACTGCAAGGATTAGAAATGACTGCAAACGGTTGTAACTGATTGGAAATGATTTCAATGATGAATGGACTGCAAGTGATTTCAATTGATTGCAACTGTTTTGATACAGTTGCAATGATCTAAATGACTGCAACTGATTCCATATGACTGCAACTGATTTCAAATGACTGCAACTGACTTCGAATGACTTCAATGATGAATAAACTGTAATTGATTTCAAAGGATTGCAACTGTTTTCGAATGACTGCAATTATTTAAAATTACTACAACAGATTTCGAATGACTGCAATTACTTAAAACGACTGCAAAAGGCTTCGTAGGACTTCAATGATGAATGACTGTAACTGATCTGATATGATTGCAATAATCTAAATGACTGCAACTGATTTCGAACGACTTCAATGATGAATGGACTGTAATGATTGAAATGATTTAAATTACTGCAAGTGATTTCAATGGACTTCAATGAAGAAACGACTGCAACTAATTTCAATTGACTGCAACTGTTTTCGAATGACTGCAACTGATTTCGAATGACCACAACTGACTTCGAAGGAGTTCAATGTTGAATGGACTGTAATTATTTCAAATGACTGCAACTGTTTTCAAATGATTCCAATGATTTAAATGACTGCAAGTGATTTCGAATGACTGCAACTGATTTCAAATGACTGCAACGACTTCAATGATTAATGAACTGTAATTGATTTCAAATTATTGCAACTGTTTTCAAATGATTCCAATTCTTTAAATGATTGCAACTCACTTCGAGCTACTTCAATGATGAATGACTGTAACTGATTTCAAATGATTGCAATTGTTTTCCATCCATATTAATGATTGCAATGATTTAAATGACTGCAACTGATTTCAAAGGACTTCAATGAAGAATCGACTGCAACTAATTTCAATTGACTGCAACTGTTTTCGAATGAGTGCAATAATTTCAAATGACTGCAACTGATTTCAAATAACTGCACCTGACTTCGAACAACTTCAATGGTGAATGGACTGTAATTGATTTCAAATGATTGCAACTGCTTTCCATCCATATTAATGATTGCAATGATTTAAATGACTGCAACTGATTTGAAAGGACTTGATTAAAGAAAGGATTGCAACTGATTTCAATTGATTGTAACTGATCTGATATGATTGCAATGATCTAAATGACTGCAACTGATTTCGCAGGACTGCAATTGATTTCAAATAACTGCACCTGACTTCGAACAACTTCAATGGTGAATGGACTGTAATTGATTTCAAATGATTGCAACTGCTTTCCATCCATATTAATGATTGCAATGATTTAAATGACTGCAACTGATTTGAAAGGACTTGATTAAAGAAAGTATTGCAACTGATTTCAATTGATTGTAACTGATCTGATATGATTGCATTGATCTAAATGACTGCAACTGATTTCGCAGGACTGCAATTGATTTCAAATGACTGCAACTGACTTCGAACAAATTCAATGGTGAATGGACTGTAATTGATTTCAAATGATTGCAACTACTTTCCATCCATATTAATGATTGCAATGATTTAAATGACTGCAACTGATTTGAAAGGACTTGATTAAAGAAAGGATTGCAACTGATTTCAATTGATTGTAACTGATCTGATATGATTGCAATGATCTAAATGACTGCAACTGATTTCGAAGGGCTGCAATTGATTTCAAATGACTGCAACTGACTTCGAACAAATTCAATGGTGAACGGACTGTAATTTTTTCAAATGATTGCAACTGATCTGATATGATTGGAATGAGCTCAATGACTACAACTGATTTCGAAGGACTTCAATGATGAATGAACTGTAATTGATTTCAAAGGATTGTAACTGTTTTTGAATGACTGATTTCGAAGGAGTTCAATGATGAATGGACAGCAACTGACTTTAAATCACTGCAATTGATTTCAAACTCATTTCGAATGACTACTACGGTTTTCGAATGATAGCAACTGATATCAATTGATTGCAGCTGATTGCAATCGACGAGAAAACAATTCAAAGTTCGTCACTGACTTCGAAATGAATTCATTTCTTAACTTCATTTTCCGAATTGTGGAATTATTGCAATAATTTGGGAATACAATCAGAGGACTTAATTATTGATTTAGTTGTGGAGAGGAACAGAACTTATCTCCATAGCACCCAGTCAGTGGGATCACTGAAATCCATGTTCATGTTTTCTCCTGTAGACTCTTCAGCAGACCTAAAACTTCGAATTATCCTTCTCTCTTCTAACTTTCCTTCCGTTTGAAAGCGACGCCTGCTTCAAATAACCAATAACTGTACAATATCCGCAAATAACTGGAAAACCTCTTGCTAAGCACCATGAGGTTGGTCATAGGAGCTGGTCGCGTTGAAGTTGTTAAGGTCACCATGAAGGCCAACAATAATGGCCATCATAAATGTAATTGCAAGCAACAATTCAATTGCTTCAGAACTAAACTGGTCTTATCAGCGATAATAAATTGAATGACATTGATGCAGTCCTGGCGAAGTTGTATTTGAAATGTGCCAAAGTTGCCGTCATACTTTCAATTACGCTCCAACGAATGCACAGAATTGGAACAGAATTGGAATGCCAATTACCGTTGCCCTGCCCAATATAATTCTAATCGGTTGTCATTCATAAAATACGTAATTTCTGTCATTTCATCGTGCGCACAGCTCAATGGTGGACTATTTCTGTCAGTTCGCATGTAGCTGGAAATTTGTGGATTCTATGCAGTCAGGTGCAGAGCGATTCAACAATAACCCTACCCGAATGAGACACAGTAGTTTCGAGTGCAGTGGACTGAGACAGAACAGGAACAGACTTAGCCGAATGAATTCACCGACGCTGGAGAGAGCAGCTATCTGGGTGGACCGAAGCAGTAACTGGAAGCCCGGTTGCGATACCTGGGAAGGGTCAGAGTTGTTGTATTGCACATTCACAGACCAACTCTGAGAAATCTGTGGAAAAAGCAGCAAATTCTATTTGGAAAATTGCCTTCCATTGAAAGATTTCAGATCTCTTTAAATTTAATTGGACTCCGACTTCGAGAATAGTGGGTAGCAAAGCATCCTAAATCAAATACAAAGTCCTAATGAGGTATGATGAAGGTTAGGATAGATTAACCTGCCATAGACCGATTGGTCCCTAGCTATACATAAGACCGGGATGAAGTCATAAATCACACAAAAATCTGTCTAGTTGGCCCTTCCGTGACGTTAAAGGGTCCTTCAATTGCAGAAAATCAGAACCAATTTAAAGAGCTCATCAACTTCTGTCGACCATCACCAATACACATGCTGAATAGAAGGTTAATCCTTAGGTCCCTGGACAATGTCCAAAACTTGGCTTCCCCCAACATAGATTGTTCTCAAACTGGTGAGCTCTCACCCCTCCTCTGGTGGCTAATTATGATAAAATAGTTGGGTCTGTTGACGATATTCCCATTATCATTCCAGGAAAATTTCGATTCACAATATTCGTCGAATATAATTCGTATTTACGAAGATGTACAGTGAACAGAGGTCTCTTTGCAGGTCGTAAGAAACCACAGGAGTATATTTTACCAAGTAGAATGCTGATGGATTCGTTAAACTTTATAACACCTCCAAAGAAGTCAGATTTCTTCGAATGCTTTTAGAAACTAAACCATCTTGGAACCGTCAAAGAGATTGCAGTATTGACCAAGGTACACACTCACTTTGGACATACAGAAGCATCTGTTAAACTGGGACTATATGAGACATCACAACGATATAATGCTGCTCTGGCTTTACCGACTTATGAGCCCGACCAACTATAGCTGAAACATGATAAGGTGATGTGTGAGTGAGTGTTGTCATATTTTTCGAGCTCTACGCAACAGTTTTCATTTAAATAGTCTTCTTCCTTCTAATTCTGAATTTTCTCCCAAAATGTGAAATAAAATATTTGGCCAGAAAGTTTCGATTCCATCTTTCTTAAATATTTATCCAACAATCTACATAAAAACTGAGCCTTTCTCGTTCCAATTAGTTCGTTTTCTATTACCGGAAAGTGTTATGTGAGGTTTAGTATTCGAGTACTTTCCAAGCGTATTATCATTCACATTCGTACACCTAAGTTGGAAATTGTATCAATGGATCATCAGTGATATGAAGTTTCTTTGACGATATTGATAGCAGACCAACAAAATATCGAAGGCAATATTTTAGCCATTACTTGGAATTGGGACTTATGCCTGCAAATATTATCAATCTTTGAAGATATGGATATCAGACCAGTATGTTTGTCAAGTAGGTGTCGACATTTAGCTGAGCTGTTCTTTTAAACATCAATAATATTTGCATAGAAATATCCCATTTAGTCCAGACTAAGCATCGATAGACCGAACTGCGTCTCCAGTTTGCACGAAGAACAGGATGGCACAGAGCATTTTCTCTGCGCTTGTCGAATTTTTGTGGGAATTTATAACGTACATTCTTTATACCTGGACAGACTTCTGAGATTCAAAAAAGAGTTAAAGAAGTTTGAAAAGAACTTCCTTTCAAAAATCCTGTATCTCCCCCTTCCCCCAAATATTCTTCTAGGCTTACAGTACAATGGGCATCAATGCCTGAGAGCTTGGAGACCTCCTTCTACGGCGGTACTCCGGGCTATCCCACCTCTATTCTACTTCTAACTAGTGACTTGAGTGAAGCAATTTAACTCCAACAATTATGGTCATGGATGGAGTGATTTCCAATTGCGTCGCCCAATTTGAAATTCTTAATAAACCAACTATCATCAATTGGCATGTATGCATGGAAGCATATACCTCTAGGACTTTAAATGAATGTACGCGTACATACATTCCCATGTACTGCTATATTTGTAAACAGTCGTTTGTGTATTTGTATGCATAACGATTGTTTACCTTTAACAGCCTGAGCGCCTCCCTTGACTGTGCCAGGTTAATTAGTGCGCTTGCATTTGAATTAATTTGCCTGCAGGTGTGCATAGCTGTAGACTTGTCAGTATGAGCACATACCCAGTAGGAACAGACATAAGATCCAGATGGTTTAGGGCCCGATATAATAACAGATAGGTCAGTACTCAGTAAGTAAGTGAAGCAGTCTAACAGACTGGCCTAAACTGGGAATGGAGCTTTTTGGAGCGTTTTCGTAGCATACTTTTGTGCTGGGAAGCAAAAAATTTGTATTGATAAAGAAAAAAAGACCTAATTGAGTCTATATGCAATTTGTTTAGTTAACAACTTCAGTGAATTATCCTTGCAACATTTGATAATTATAAAAACCATCCTTCTTCCGCTCTGTTTCCTTAGTTACGAGCGTTGCATAATCAACCTAAAGTCAGAGTGGCTTGGAATATCCCAAAGAATCCTTTACAGATGACTTATGTTGATAACTCTGCTTTTATTGGCAGTTTATTGAACAATAGCATAAGAACTGAAGCAATCAGTGGGCAAGGACTAACAGCTAGCGGTAGGAGGAGAAGCTAGCGGTTGTTCACAGTCGTCTTTTGAGCGATGTTTTGTTATGGTTGCTTTTGCCCACTGGGTACACTCGCTTGCAAGTTAGTGTATTAATGAAAAACCATGTGGAATTGCGTTCGTTTATTGCCCCAAATGCAAATGAAAATAACGCTGTGCATGTGAGCGCGTGTTACTCAGTTTGATTATTATTACAAAAACACGCCGCAAATGACACTAAAAGCGCGGTGGCCATTTTATTAATGCGTCTATAATTAATACTCCACACACACACACACACACACACACACACACACACACACACACACACACACACACACACATAGACTCACATTTGCGTACACAAATACACACATGCTCACACACACACACCCCTCCCACATTCCGACGAATAGTTGACGTTGGTCTCCGGGAGGATCCACTCAGACGTTTAAGGAGATATTTGATGGGTTCAGAGTCTCACACAAACTCCGGCTTTTGAAGATTTTACTCCTCGGTAAAAGAGAGTCTCGTTTCACCCATACACACACCCTCACACACACATACACACCCTCAAACACAGGAGAGCGAGTCGAATCGAAGTGGTTGAACAAATTTGTCTGTGCGAAATTTTTTGAAAATCTACTAATTGTAGACGGTAGATCCGTGTGGAAATCGTGGAAAGGGTAGCTAAAGAGCATACCCCGGTCCGGTGAAGGTGACAAGTATCGCTTTTAGTGTGTTCTACTTTTTATTTTTTGCCATTGAAAGCGTGGTAAAGGACGCAGCCACAGTGAACGTACGCACGCACATGGTGACGCTACAGTGTAAGGGACTCGTCGCGGATATCTCTGCGAAAGAAGAGATCTGCGATGCACTGCGAGACCAGGCGAACATACGGCGCCCAGATGTGGAAGCAATTAAAAGCTTGATAAGAGGCTATGGTGGTGCACAGACGGCCTTTTTAAGCCTACCGGCGGAGGATGCCAAGAAGGCACTGGGATTGAAACATCTGCGTGTAGGATGGGCGAGCTGCCGACTAACAGAAGTCGTAACGCCACAACGCTGCTATAAGTGCTGGGGCTATGGGCACAAGGCGGCTGGATGCAAAGAGCCGGATCGAACTGGACTCTGCCGAAAGTGTGGCGAGACTGGCCACATGGCTGCGAATTGCCAAAATGAAGCAAAGTGCGCTTTGTGCAAGGGGGCGCATCCAGCGGGCAGCATGAAATGTCCACGACACCAGGAGGCGTTGGAAAAGAAGAAGGTATGAGAATACTTCAGCTCAACCTAAATCATTGTGAAGCTGCACAGGATCTTCTGTTGCAATATAAAAATGAAGTGAAGGCAGATGTGGCGCTACTTTCGGAGCCTTATGCAAGGAAGGATTCCCCAAACTGGGCTGCGGATGAAACAGGCAGAGCAGCCATCTGGTCCATTGGGGAGACCACCCCTCAGAGCAAGATGGAAACCAGAGAGAGCGGTTATACCTGGGTGAAACTGGAGAACATTTACCTCTTCAGCTGCTACGCTCCTCCAAGTTGGACACTGAGACAGTTCGGGGAAATGATGACATCGCTGATGGAAGAAGCGAAAGGCAAACACCCCATAATTATTGCAGGCGACTTGAACGCGTGGTCTCGGACTTGGGGCAGTAGCCACACAAATGCTAGAGGACGCTTAGTTGAAGAATGCTTCGCGCTTCTTGAATTAGTACTGTTGAATGCGCCAGGTCCATCATAGATCTAGCCTTTGCGGACGACACAACTGCCAGTCGAATTAGCTGGAAAGTCAGTGATATATACACGGGCAGCGATCACAACGCCATTATAATAGACATGGAGCGAAGAACAAAGCAGTACACGCGTAAGGCGCACAAAATTGGCTGGCGAAAGGGGGCGTTCGACGCGGAGTCGTTTGAAGTCATCTGGAAGTCAGCGTCTATTGAAGGCGAAGCTGCAAGCACCATGGCTGCGGAAATCGCTAAGTACATTAAGGAAGCATGTGATGCAGCGATGCCGCGAAGGTCCAACAATACATCAATTACTCCCGTTTACTGGTGGACCGATGAAATTGCTGCGATTCGGAAGAGCTGCCATCAAGCACGACGTAAGGCGCAAAGATCTCGATCGACACCGAATTTCGAGGAACATCAAGCAATATACAAGGTACGCAGAAGAACTCTGAAAGCAGCTATAACAGAGAGCAAAAACAAGTGCTTCAGAGAGTTGCAGGAGAGTGCGGACCAAGACCCGTGGGGTCTAGCATACAAAACGGTCATGCGCAAAGTTAAGGGACCCAGAGCGCCTCAGCCTACATGCCCAGAGCTGATGCAGCGCATAGTGGTAACGCTCTTCCCCCCACAGAGTGAGACGAGAGCCGTCGTGACGCCAGACGTACAGAGGGGACCTATAGTCACTGTCGATGAGGTATTGTCGAGTATATCACGGGTCGACGACAACAAGTCTTCTGGCTTGGATGGAGTCCCAAATGTGGCATTCAAGGCAGCGGTAAGAGTGAGACCAGAACTGTTCGCAAAGCTGTATGACGCCTGTCTGAGCGAAGGCATTTTTCCAGACGCGTGGAAACGGCAGAGGCTGGTGCTGTTGCTAAAACCCGGAACGCCGCCGGATCAGGCATCCTCCTATCGTCCACTTTGTATGCTGGATACAGTGGGAAAGATCCTAGAGCGTATTGTTTGTGAAAGACTGCAGGAGACATTCGAGAGTCCAGGAGGGCTTTTCGACCGACAATTCGATTTTCGGAAAGGGAGGTCTACAGTCGACGCGATCAGAGCGGTAGTAGACATTGCTCGAGATGCGACGAGTGGCACTAGATGGCTGGGTGGCGCCAAAATGTACTGCGCGGTGGTCACTCTAGATATCAAGAATGCCTTCAATTCTGCGAATTGGGGACATATAAAGCAGGCTCTGGAGATTTTTGGAGTACCAACATACTTGCGGCGCATAATAGGTAGCTACCTCGACAACAGGGTGCTACTGTACGATACAGAGGCGGGCGTAAAAGCATACCAAATAACCGGCGGGGTTCCTCAAGGATCGGTACTAGGGCCCATGCTGTGGAACGCTATGTACCACGGCATCCTGGAGCTGAATATGCCGGAAAACGTTAATATTATTGGTTATGCTGATGATATCGCATTGGTAGTGGTGGCCAAACATATTGAGCACTTGCAGTTGGTGTGGAACGATGCGATCGCAAGGGTGCGTAGGTGGCTCCAATCAGCGCACCTGGCACTTGCTGCTCAAAAAACTGAGATTGTACTGATAAGCATGCGGAAAAAGCGAGAGGAGATGGTGGTGGACATTGGTAATCACCGTATTATGTCGCAACCAAGCATTAAATATCTTGGAGTTAACATTGACGCAAGGCTGTCATTTAAGGAGCACCTGGTAGCGGTCAGCAAAAAAGGCTCTAAAATTCAAGGCGCCCTTGCGCGGATTCTGCCAAACATTGGAGGCCCACGTGAGGGAAGAAGACAACTTCTGGCGACGGAAACGGATTCCGTGATGCTCTATGCAGCACCCATCTGGGCAGGAGCAAAAATTACGCATCTCAGAGAGGCTTGCGCAACGCAACGATTAAGTGCGCTTAGACTCACCTGCGCCTACCGAACGGTCTCCGACGACGCAATTTCTGTCCTTGCTGCAAAAATGCCCCTGGACTTACGAGCGTTGGAGCTGCAGCGACTGTACGACCGACAGGGCGAGTGGTTTCTCTTTTAAAACAGGTATCACAACATGCAGAACTCGCAAGCTACCTGGAACTAGAAAATATAAGCCTCCAACGTTCAAACTTCCGAGGCTAAATGGCCAGAGACTCTCACTATCATACAAAGTCCAATATCTTGGTGTCATATTGGACCCTAAACTAAGTTGGAAAGGGTGCATCGACGAACGAGTACAGAAGGCCTGTGTTGCTTTCTATGCTTGGCAGTTGATGCTTGGAAAAAAATATGGGATCTTAGACCAAAAATTGTAGTCTGGTGCGGGCGATGTTACCATACAGTTCCGGGATTTGTTGGGAAGCTCTCAGGAAGGGCTACAATTTTATAAAACTACAAAGAATCCTAGTATTAGAATTACAGAAGCCTGTCGCACTTGCCCCGGCGCTGCATTAGAAGCAATTCTAAACCTCCTTCCAATTGATCTTCATACTTATTGCACAAAGTGCGCTCAGGGAATCCGGTAACTGGAGGATCTTGTATGGTCATATCAGCATTTTAAAGCAACTACCACCAGATATAGTAACCTAGAGCACCTACTTCTTCGTTCGCAAATTGGATTTTGCGAGCTGTATAAACACAGTTCTAGCAAGTAAGAATGACTGGAAGAAGGGAGAGGTGCTTGCGAAAGGGGGTACGCCAATTTTCACCGATGGTTCCAAGATATAGTGATGAAGAGGGAGCGAAAAATATATTTTTTTGTAGCATCCTTCAAGTTGCCATCGACATCAAGTCTTTGCTATTTGCCAGGCATGCTGGTCGCTGAGGGGGTGCAAGGTGATCAAAAACAAATCCACTTAATCGGACAGCCAAGCAGCAATGAAAGGCTGCACCTTTTATCAGCTCTAAGGAGGTCGGCCTCTGCAAGGAGGAAGCTAACTCCTTATTGAAAAGTAGTATAATATCCCTCGTCTGGGTTTCTGGACATAGGAACATTTCCTACCTGGACGTGGAGGTACTCCTAACCGTTGATATTAGCATATAATCACTTCCTTCGCAAAGGTTAGGGGAGGTGGAAAAAAACTATTACATGTGTCACTTCGAGAATGGCATGGCCTTATTACAATGCAGGAGGAACGAATCATCTTCTTAATAAATCAAGAAACGCCATTAGCAACCTTAGCTGATATGACCCACAACAGAGTTGTTCACTTTCTTTGTAATTGCCTGCCTTCTCTGAGATTAGATTCAACTATTTTAGAAGTCCCTTTCCAGAGAGTCTGAGGTATTGCTCTAGTTTAGAACTTTCAGACGAAACCAAATTTATAAACAACTTCGGATGGTTGTGATTCATATCATAGTACATCACTATCTTTAGGCTCGCGTGGACTGCTGTTCTAACTTTCGTGTGCAGAATCCCCGAAAATATTAGACTACCGTTTTGTCTTTCGATAGTATCAGTCTCAGCAGAATCGGTGAAAACCTTAGACTGCTCTTCTATCTTTCGTGTGTATAAGTCTCAATAGAATTCCCGAAAATCTTAGACTACTGTTCTGTCTTTCGATTATATCAGTCTCACCAGAATCGGTGGAAACTTGAGACTACTGCTCTCTCTTTCAATTGTACAAGTCTCAGTGGAATCGGTGAAAACCTTAGACTGCTCTTCTATCTTTCGTGTGTATAAGTCTCAATAGAATTCCCGAAAATCTTAGACTACTGTTCTGTCTTTCGATTATATCAGTCTCAGTAGAATCGGTGAAAACCTTAGACTGCTCTTCTATCTTTCGTGTGTATAAGTCTCAATAGAATTCCCGAAAACCTTAGACTATTGTTCTGCCTTTCGATTGTACAAGTCTCACGAGAATGGGTGAAAACCCTAGACCTTAGACCTTTCGTTCAAATTAGTTCTCAGTCAATATATCAAATTTATTTGCTGGAGTCGGAGAAACGATTGAAATCGGTGCGTCTATGCTGCGTGCTGGAGTCAAAAGAGTTCTGGCATGTCTCGATTACGTATTGGAGAAGAATAGGCCTGATATGTCTCGATTGCGTGCTGGAGAAGAATAGGCCTGGTGTGTCTCGATTACATGTTGGAGAAGAAAGAGCGTTCTAATTCGATGTGTCTTCGTTGATTGCTGGCGTCACAAGAGAATAAGTTCTTGGGCTGGTCCACTGTTGCTATGACTTCGTTACCAAAAGTCGTTGTAAAACGCGTTGGTAGATATTGGCATTTTACTGCATAAAATAAAACAGGAGGTTCCTAAAAGGGTTGCTGAGAAGATCTAAGAGAACCAACTGGAAGGATTATTGTCACCAGATTGCTAGTCTTCCACAAGCTATTTGTTTAAAAAAAGCCTGAATAAAAGATCGCTCAAACGGCATATGTACCCTGAAGAGATCAGAAGAGCTTTATAAAAAATCCGGGTGAAACCAGTCAACTTTTGCTGGATGCTCACTTTCCGGATTGTTCGTCTTCATATGACCCCTCATTACTGATGGAATCAGCGGCATCTGTCAACATTGAACATATGAAACTAGCAAATAGGCTATTCCACGAAAAGCAGATACAATGGGCTATATCCACTTCTAGTCCATACATATCTCCAGGGCCTGATGGGATATACCATTGTTTATTGCAGCAAGGAGTAACTTAAATTGTCCCTATATAAAGCAAGCTTACTGCTAGGTCATATTCCCACCAAGTGGGCTGAGGTAAAAGTCGTGTTTATTCCAAAGGTGGGGAGAAAACTCGATGCCTAAATAATACAGACCAATTGGCTTGAGACACTCACACGCACACACACAGACACGCACTCTCATGCACAGATTCTCAATATTAAGTTAAATATCACTCATACGCAGTGTAAACAGGAATTAAGTGCAGGGACGCGGATTTCGAGGCTGCGAAATATAATCTCAATGGATCATTACATAAGGGAAAATAATCCTGTCACTTTCCCTGTATAGATTACAATTTGCTTACCAGCGAAGCAAATCCACTGAGACCGCAATACACAGCCTTAACGAATGTTGTCGAAAAGACTATTGAGTCCCAACAGATCGCTATATGTGCATTAATTGACATTCCAGGAGCTTTTGACAGTACCTCCTCTGAGTCCATTAATGATGACTTAAGTCTAAAGGAAGTATCTGCACCCATTACTAAATGGATATTATCCAGGCCAAAATCTAGAACTAACAGTGCTGAGCTTGGGGCAACATTAGGATCTATCACAGCCACAAGGGGATGTCCGCAACGGGGTGTACTCTAAAATCCAGAATGACCTACTGGACATTCATTGTAACACCCATAGTCACTTATGCATCACTGGCATGGTGGCCAAAACTTAAACAACGGAAAGCAGTAAATAATTGAAGCAAACTGCACCGGATTCTTTGGGTCCGTATTACTGGGGCACTGAAAACTTGTCCAACTGATGCTATGAAGGTGCGTCCAAACATCCCACCGTTTCCTATGTTGATGAAGAAGGAGACTTGTTTAAGTGCCTTAAGATAACAAGGCGTCTCCGTACTCAAAAGCGGAGATATTAAGGGACATTTAAGAGTCTTAGAAAGCTTTCTACACAGTCCCATCCTACAGAGAGGTGACACAGTATCGTCAAAATGAGGTTTCTTCAGGAACTTTCACATGATTATCACCAATGCCATTACTTTCAATCTCGGCTCTCTGGTTTACAGATGGGTCGGAACTAGAAAATGGTGGAACAGGGGCGGGAATCTATGGCCCAAACTTCAAAAAATTTACTTCAATGGATACTTATCCAACAATTTTTCAGGAAGAAATACAGGATCAACGAAATATGTGTCTTCGTAGAAAGATCAGAGGAACTCACATATACCTACTTTCAGTCTGTAAATCTGCCGTAAAATCCCTTCAATTCAAGTCAATCCTTTCAAGGTCAAGATCATCTGAAAATAGTAAATGATTGCCTGAAGCTTCTCAATACGTCATGGAATTTTAATGCCGTAGAAGTGGAGTGGATTGCTGGACACGAAGGACATGAGGTCAACGAAGTGGCTAATTATGTAGCAAAACGAGGGGAAACATGCCCTTGATTGGATTTGAGCCCTTCTGTGGGCTCACAAGAAGCCCCTCACACGAAGTTATCAGGAAATGGGAAGAAAAGTATTTACAGGACACTGCAACTCCAAGAATGAAAACTTATTGACTTGAAATTTTGCATTAAGATGAGGTTCAACACCTCAATGAGTTCCACAGTGTTTGAGAAAGTTCTGGTTTGGAGCAGAAACATACCCGGTGTTCATACCCATGTATTCGTTAAATGATCATACCTCAGAACTCAAACGAGCTACACGCTTAAAGTCAGCCACTTGGCTTACTTTCACTATTGTATGACATGCAAAATTAAGAGTTGAGACTGGCAAATCGAATATCGACAGCAAGAAAAACTGCATTTCTGTGTCTATTTCCCAGAATTCACACACAATGAAAATAAACATCATTCTGCAAAATGATAGGAATGTTCGTCGGCTCTCACCAACTAAACCGGTGGTCCCTGAAAGGTAGCGATCATTTGGTGTAGCCTACTTCTGGGGGTTGTTTGTTTCGCTGAGTGGTGATGCGATAATTTGATTTTTTTTGCAAACTGAAGTATTCAGTTCAATGAAATTTGTTGTTCAAAGCCAAATTTTACTATAAAGCTGTCAAATGAGTCCACTGAATGTTCGTCTGGATTGAGCTTCCACAGTCGTCTGTGTAACAAGTTCATCTTGCTGCCCGTTCGCGGGGGCGTGTGCTCTTTGGCACGTGTCTGACTGCCAGGCCACGGACTCATAGAACAACACACAAAAGTTTCAGCTACTCCTAGACGTATTTGCGTTAATTGTTTTAAACTGACATAAGAACAACAATGAACAATTCCAATTACGGCGCCCTAACTCGGTTTCGAATTCAAAAATCCAATTAAGTGTATTTATAAGTGGAGGAATATTGAAGGACAATATGAAGAAAATTGTGTGCAGCTGCAGGCCAGATATGCACGTCAACAAGGGAAATACATGTGGAAATTTGCACGCAATAAACACCCACTGTGTACACTCTCACTCAAGACCCTCCGGCACATGGACGTACATAACATAACGATTGCTTTGCTGCGACCTTTCGCCACCTTTTGAAATTATTAAAGTTATTATTACACGTTCAATGAGTAAACACGACAACACTTCGTATGTACCGGCATTGACGTAGGCAGCAACAGAAGGGGGTCTACCATGAAAGTGCGGTTGAGATAATTAAAACACCAGCCTGGCAGACACGAGTACTTCAGTCAATGTGAATACGAATACTCCTTTAGGCAATTATATGCGATCTCCTCATGACGGCATAAGCGACAAAGCGAAACGATGGTCTCCTCATGACGGCATAAGCGACAAAGCGAAACGATGGTCTCCTCATGACGGCATAAGCGACAAAGCGAAACGATGGTCTCCTCATGACGGCATAAGCGACAAAGAGAAAGGATGGTCTCCTCATGACGGCATAAGCGACAAAGTGAAACGATGGTCTCCTCATGACGGCATAAGCGACAAAGCGAAACGATGGTCTCCTCATGACGGCATATGCGACAAAGCGAAACAATGGCCCATCACTGATCGACTATATGGTACTTGCACAGCCTAAAAGCAGGCTAAATGAAACAAAATTTGAATTGCAACATATAAAAAAAGAAGAATACTTTAAGAGGGTGCTGCTAACCTATGGTAGATCAAAGATCTCGTTAACCTGAGAAAGCAGACTAAATTCAAAGACTCAAAACTTATTCTGAAAGAGGGATAGATTTACGATATCTCAAGGTACATCAAGGGTGGGAAACAATTTTCATTTGTTAGGGACGAAACGATGCCCCATCACTGATCTACTATATGGTACTTCCACAGCCTAAAAGCAGGCTAACTGTAACAAAATTTGAATTGCATCACATAAAAAAAGAAGAATACTTTAAGGAGGCACTGCTATCCCATGGCAGATCAAAGATGGCCAAACCTCGTTAACCTGAGAAAGCAGACTAAATTGAAAGACTCAACATTTGTTATGAGAGGTATAGTTTTACGTGATCTCAAGGTACATCAGGGGTGGGCAACAATTTTCATTTGTTAGGGACGAAATGATGGCCCTTCACTGATCCAATACAAGATAATGGAACAGCTTAAAAGCAGGATAACATAAAAACAAATTGATTGAAATCCATCGCACACAATTAGAGGGTTCTTTTAGGTTCCATTGTTAACTCACTGTGGTATATCAGAGATGGGCAACAGTGTCCAATATTGAGTCTCTTCTGCAGCAAATGTGTCTGCTATATCAGACCACGCTAGTCGTTGTTGTTGTTGTTGTGTGGAGAAAATTACTGCACGGCTCAATCATACATTGCGCCATGTTGTTGTGTTCCTGACGAATTCTCATATTGCTCCTGAGACCTTTCTACTGAGGCTGTATGTGGAACCCATTATTTCTTCTATTTAAGTTGCTTTCCATACAATATATTTAAGTTGCTTTCTATACAATCCTTATGAGTGCTTCCTTCATTGATTTTAATGGGTTCCTTTGTTCAGTTTCCTTTTTTGCTGATCAATATTTGCCCACCACTGTTTCTTTGCTGAGCTTCCCTTTTTTGCAGATCACTTTTTGTCCACCACTGTATCAAACGTACGCATATGCTTTGTTTCACCGATGCCGGGAATCAACTTTAAACTTTGTCTTATACAGCTGTGGGCATTTGCCCCTGCCCCCTATTGATCCCTCATCTGCACGCCGCTGAGAATATGTGAGACTTTGTGTACATTTATGTGCATCGACGCGTGAACGATTACAAGTTGCTCCACGTATTTATGTGCATGTGACTGAGTATATATATACATCTATATTTATATATATGTATATATACACGTATATTTATATATAAAAATTGTCGCATTTATGAATAGGTGAGTGAGTCTGGGTGTACCAATGTGGAACAAGGAAAATACCCATTCAGAGGTAAAGTAGAAGCAAAAGCAAGGATGAGGCCAATGGGACAGCAGTTAGAAATGTAGAAGTCAGGATATAGAACACACTGATGTATAAATACCCAAGGATAAATTATAAAAATTGCTGCTGTTAACATAATTCTGCAGTAAGGAGGGTGAAAGCATCGCCACTTTCGTGTGGGAGAATGAACTTGAGGGTGCAAGTATAGTTCCGTGATATGGGAAATGTTGGCGATGACCTTGCAAACAGAAGAAACTATGATAAGAGGTGCATTTACAGACTAAGGACTTATTTATCTCAATGAAAAATAAAGCGTAGAGAGGAAATATTTCATACCGATTATTCGCGGAAAATTAAGGCAGGGTTCTGAAAGATTTCCAGGTACATACCAGAAAGAATTGAAGAACACTTGATGAATGAATACACTTAGCCTAGTTTCACCAGCAGGTGCAGTTTAAACGGAAATTAAAGCGTCTACAACAGTATCAGCAACGGGGTAAATTCTGAGAAGGACGAGGTGAAAGAGAATTGTGTATGCTCTGTAATTGTTGATAGAGTGTGGCGCCATAGCCAGCAGACTATAATTATTTAACCATGCATTATGCACCATGCCTGCCCGATATAGCCCTTTGCAGGAGGAAAACACGTTAACTGACCATCAAAGCAAGTTGCCATAATCTTCTCTGGAATAAGGACAGCTGCAACTTAGTTGCGGCAAGTCATGAAATATGCAACAAATTAAATACACTTGATACACATCCTTGTAAGCTAAGCATTGGTTATGCTACACTTCCGTGGCAAGGTAACATGCAACGAGACTTAGAAACCGGATGCGGCACTTCGCTGCAAATGTGATTTTAAAAAAATTATGAAAGAAATTGTAATAAATATAGAAAAATAAACAAAAAAATTTCAGATATATTGATTTTGTGATATCCTTTACCTTAAGATGACCACGCCCATATATACAAAGTTGGTGCTCGAGTATAATAATTTCGATATTGGAGAACTATAGAACTTAATACTGAACATGAGCAACGATGGAGCAACATTTTTCATATTGAAACATAAATGATTGCATACTTTTAGGATTCCATTTAAAGTTGAGATTAAGACTATTAAAATTGGTCATTGTCTCAGCATTAGAAGTAAACTGTGGGCGTTGGAAAAGAAGTATTAGCAGTGCTATATATGAGTGGTGGGAATGCCCTTTATTCGATTTTATTCATGGAGTCTTCAGGTACAGGCAATACTTTCAATAAAACATATCAAATGGTGTAGAGGGAAGTTATACACAGACGTATCTGGCTAAGTTAACTCAGCAACTGTATATATATATATATAGTTTCCGCCTTTGTGGTGGGTTATTATGCCAATTTGTCTTTCGAGGTGCAAGTTTAGTGAAGATTCCCAGCTCTTCCTGAATGCCATACGAATATTGACTATAATTACCACTTCATCTTACTACGAACTGAAGCAACAAAAATATTGAAACATACATGATTGCATACTTTTAGGATACCTCTATTAAGTTCAGTTGCTACGAGAGTGGTGTATATAAGTCAAGACACAATCTATTCGGAGAAAAAGCTTACTCAAGAACCCCTTTCGAAGTGTAGGTAAAATTCGAGGATGTTCTAGAATGTTCTCCTTCAACCATAAGAAAGGTATATAATCGTAAGTCAGCACAGAAAGGTATATAAGTCACCACAGAAAGGTATATAAGTCACCACAGAAAGGTATATAAGCCACCACAGAAAGGTATATAAGTCACCACAGAAAGGTATATAAGCCACCACAGAAAGGTGTATAAGCCACCACAGAAAGGTATATAAGCCACCACAGAAAGGTGTAAAAGCCACCAGAGAAGGTATATAAGCCACCACAGAATTCAATGTCGACGCAGTTGAATAGCAATCGTAACAGTGTGTACATCGTGCATTTCACTTGCAGCAGTTACACTATTAAGAAGTAATAAAGTGATTAATGTATTATTAACTAAAGTGCAATTTGTAATAAAGTAAACTTTAAGCCGAATATTAAGTGTAAATTGCAATAATTAAATAAAGTGAATTATTTTTATTTATCCAGCGACTGTTTGATTACTACACAATCCAGTGGTACTAATCCGAGTATTGAGAGTTAGAGTAAACTGTCAGGAGGGCAATTTGGTAACAGAATAAATTGTCCAGCGGGCAATTTCGTAACAGTATATTACTGAAGCATACTGGCCACTGTTAGATGTATAAATATTGAAGTAATACTTATATTTTGAACACGTCTAACCAAAGACAGACAAGTCTGCCGGGATAATGAGAGGAATTTTTACATAATTTCCAATCATTCTGAAGGCTTCCAGCATTAATATGAAATAATGGGGATATACCATACTCCTCAGTGAGTTATTAACAATGGAATATACCACCCAAATGGAATGCACAAAGCAAACCATACTCAATTGGTCAGTGACTCAAGGGGTTGCTCCTACAGAACATTGGCGGTCTCTCCTACGGAATATGGATACATAAATGAACACCGATCTTTCTTTTCCATGTGCTTTCCAATTCTAGCAATTACTATCGAAAACTATTATCGAAACCCTTAACAGTAGATTCGGAGTTTCATTAATATAAGTCTAAAAGTATGCTATGAAATGTTGAACTTTATTAGATCCACACACACAATTCGAACCCCGGCAAATGTGGTTGATTACATGGCATACTTTTAGACTTGACAATGCAATATAAATAAAATATAAATTTTGCAACCAAAAAGTTTAATTCATATTTTATTTATGCATTTAATTTGGTTTCGAACTACTGCGTCTCCTCCGGCTGTTCACTCCAACCTTGTCCAAGGACTGTGCACCGTCATTTCCTTGTCCTTGATTCCAAAACTCATATTTCCCAGCAATCTTTGTGCATACCCACGTATTGCCATATAATCCATTACTGACCACCCTGACCCCGAGTGTGCTAACTACAGACAGACACCCGTCGTGCATGTGAGTGCATATGTGCGTGACTTTAATTATCGATAGAAACGCAACTTTTAACTTAACACAAGAGTGCAGAGTTTAGATTGAACATAACTGATACCGCCGGCTGCAATTAAATGCACGCCTAGTGTTGCATTCAGCTAGGGGAACTTGGTGCAAAGTTTGCAAAGTAGCGCGGGCCCAAACGGCCAATCGAAGTCTAAGAAACTTTCCCTTGTTGAGTTGCCCTTTAATTAAATTTGCGCATATTAGTAACCAGTCAGGGAATTGGACACATGCTGTGCCACTATTTTAGGAAAACTCGAAGGTAACTCCCTCCGTGATTATACAAAAGGCAACGAATACATTCGATGAATGTGCACCCTAAAAGACGGCTATTATTCCTGCGGTTCGATTTAACTGTAGCTCTGAGCATACCTGTAGGGTGCATTATTATAGAGCGGTAAACAGAGCTAAACTTCGGCTCCGTTTTTACAAAATGATGAGATAAATATTTAAACTTAAGATATACTTAAAAAAAAAAATTATTATTATTATTAATTAATATTAATTATTATTATTAATTAATAAACAAATTAAAAATAAAAAATTTGTACAAGTATTTTCATCATGATTTTGAATCATTCTATAATTTCTATAGTGGTACAAATTGGTCTATGAAACTAATACATCATTGTGGGCGTAGTATTTCAATTGACATGCCCACCTTCTTACAGAATTCAACATATTGCTACGAAATTGCCGTCCTGACAATTTATTCTGTTACCAAATTGCCCTCCTGACAGTTTACTCTAACTCTCAATACTCGGATTAGTACCACTGGATTGTGTAGTAATCAAACAGTCGCTGGATAAATAAAAATAATTCACTTTATTTAATTATTGCAATTTACACACTTAATATACGGCTTAAAGTTTTCTTTATTACAAATTGCACTTTATTTAATAATTCATTAATCACTTTATTACTTCTTAATAGTGTAACTGCTGCAAGTGAAATGCACGATGTACACACTGTTACGATTGCTATTCAACTGCGTCGACATTGAATTCTGTGGTGGCTTATATACCTTCTGTGGTGGCTTTTACACCTTTCTGTGGTGGCTTATATACCTTTCTGTGGTGGCTTATACACCTTTCTGTGGTGGCTTATATACCTTTCTGTGGTGACTTATATACCTTTCTCTGGTGGCTTATATACCTTTCTGTGGTGACTTATATACCTTTCTGTGGTGACTTATATACCTTTCTGTGGTGACTTATATACCTTTCTGTGCAGACTTACGATTATATACCTTTCTTATGGTTGAAGTAGAACATTCTAGAACATCCTCGAATTTTACCTACACTTCGAAAGGGGTTCTTGAGTAAGCTTTTTCTCCGAATAGATTGCGTATTGACTTATATACACCACTCTCGTAGCAACTGAACTTAATAGAGGTATCCTAAAAGTATGCAATCATGTTTCAATATTTTTGTTGCTTCAGTTCGTAGTAAGATGAAGTGGTAATTATAGTCAATATTCGTATGGCATTCAGGAAGAGCTGGGAATCTTCACTAAACTTGCACCTCGAAAGACAAATTGGCATAATAACCCACCACAAAGGCGGAAACTATATATATATATATATGCAGTTGCTGAGTTAACTTAGCCAGATACGTCTGTGTATAACTTCCCTCTACACCATTTGATATGTTTTATTGAAAGTATTGCCTGTACCTGAAGACTCCATGAATAAAATCGAATAAAGGGCATTCCCACCACTCATATATAGCACTGCTAATACTTATTTTCCAAGGCCCACACTTTGCTCCTAATGCTGAGATAGTTGCCAATTTGAATAGTAATTTTTATGAGGGCCAGTCTAGACTTTGTCAAATAAGGGCTGTAAATAAGGACTGTCGCCCTCACTTTTCATACCTGAACTCCATTAAACAAGGACGAAATTTATTACTCAGAACAATATTAACAGTATAAAATCATACATAAGAAATAGCCTGCAAACGCCCATCTCTCATGTATAAAAAGTTTCGAAATCTCAATTGAAAGTTGACGTAAGAGATCCTTTTCAAGGGTTTCCCAATGGAGGTAATCGGGTGTAATAATTCTTTCGTGTGTCAAATTTCATTTCCCATTTGTGAAGACACAAATACTGTGCCAGGAGTGTCATTGGCAATGTCTGTGAGACTGTCTACAAATTATTCAGCATCCTACGTTAGCAGTTAGCGTACTGCTCTTCTCATGTATCGACAGTCACCTGAAAGCTATGTTCGGCATACACGACGCATAGCATGTCCTAAGTGAAGAGTTTCTGTCAACTGGGATTCTTTTAGTGAGTTTCTAAAGGACCATCTGGTCATGGCTGTTTCGAACAGAAGTAACGCTGATGGACCATTTCTCCAGACAACTCGAGATCAGTGGAGCTCAACTTGTGCAGGAGTTACAAGGGAATACTTTTGAAGTACCACGGGTCTGTACCTGAATGCAAGGACAATGGTTGGGACCAGAGTCATGTCGAGGTCATGTCATGAGCCAGCATGCGCTCCGCTAATGCTGAAGGTGGCTGTGGTGGGGGAAATTTGGCCAGGTGGTACTATCGATGTCGTACCCAAACGGCCCAGATTCAGGGCCTAAATCCCAGCCGAACTCTCTAACCTCGCTGAAATTCTAGTACTGATATATCTGTACCCTGTATTTGCCTACCAGCAATGGGAAGGTAGTAAAGGTGAGCTAAGCCAAAAGAAAATCACGGGGTGTCAACATGATGAATAAGGAATCTCTGCTTCCTCTGGATTCCGGAGGGAGAATTATAAACTATGTATTTAGCCCTTAAGGTGCATCATGAGGACGAACCTGAGATCACCAAACCAAAGGACGTCCTGCAAGCACCTGAAGTTGCTGCTGACCCAATGCAGGTCGACCAATCATTTTTGTTGGACAGTGACTTTGGCGCTCAACTCATCTCAGCACTCAGGTAGTCCAGTCCTTCGGCAAATCGGCGAAGGAAGAAGAAAATGTGGAGCATCATTTTTTCAAATGCCCAGCGGTGTCAAAGAGGCGCTTCTATTATTTAGGAAAGTACTTCTTCAGCCATGTTTCGGAGTTGGAGGTGAGACATCAGTGCGAAGTATACTTCTCTTTCCAAGAGCCGCGGAAGTTGAGTAGGACAGAGATCCTCGTGGCAACACAATACGCTTAAGGATTGAATAATGACTTTTGACAGCCACATGAACCAACCCATACGGAAGTCACACCAGATATTGAGTAAATACTTTGAGGCATTCCCATTGGAGACTAAAGAAGCGACAGATGCAGACAGAACCCTAGTCGATATTCTCCCACACTTATGAGTGGGATAAATGGCTACCATATTACAAGTTTCCATATAACATTACACCTCAGACTATGAGAACATACTCACCTTTTGGATTCGTTTATGGGAGCATAAAAGCCTTTCCCAAAAGAAGCATTCATGATAGTTGGAGATGATAGTTGGAGATCTACGAAAAGAGCACAAAAAAGAATATGAAAGCTCATTTCAGGGACCATATCTAATTGTGGAAAGCAAAGGAGTAAATTTCACACTCGATATAAAGATATATATGGTCCTATGGCTCCGCGGGGAAGCAAAGGGCCGCAATAAACATGGTCTTACTTAAAGATGGTGATAGTCAGCACAAAGACAGCGCCAAAGGATACACCTAAAATTTAATTAAGTTGACAAAGGCTCTTAGGCAACAACAAATTAGATGATCATAGCGCCAGTAGCGACAAAGAAATCTCTCAGATCGCACTCTTTGCAACTTTGCTATAGTTGAGTGTGATGCAGTGCCACATAACTGGGTGGCAAGCATCTAGATTTGCTTAAGGATTGTGTTGTGGTATAAAACTTCGCTATCTAGAATAGATTTTGAGTATATGTCTTGATCCTTTTTTGCTTAAATGTGTGTTGTCCATGCCAGCCTGCTACCAAGGCTAAGGCAGTGATGGTTATCATCTTCCTTTTGGTAGATTTGGAACTATTTCTTAAGGTTTTTAGTTGAGTGTGTGAGTTTTCCCCAAGTCAGTTCTCGACTATTCTACGACACACTTGAATTGAAAAATGTGTGTTCCTGAATGAAGCCAACTTGGCGCTGATTCCGAGAGGTGTCAATCAAGGTCATTCAAAGGGGAATGCAAATATATCAACGACTTTTTTAGGCAATTTTTGTGTTATACCCTTTCGGTGGTTAGCAGAGGTGGACTTAAGGTGGGGGTCTTTATAAAAAATATCCCCGAAAGCGGTGGAGAAAACATTAAACTCTGACAGCGAAGAAAGGAACGAGAAGATACTGTATGAAAGGGAACAGGACCTATGAAGGGTGATTTTGCAAATCCTGGCAAAGTGATCGCTGTTTTATTTGATATTTATATGCATACAAAAGTCAAGGTAAGTGGCTGCCAAATATCACTCATACGCCATGTTCGGTTCGCGGTTGCAACAAATTAAAGCGAGTGAATAGTATAGAAGAAAGGAAGGAAGGAGCGTATAGAAGGATGCCTGCAAATTAGACTTTCACTTGCAATAAAAAAGCTCCAATAATAGACCGATTTACACTATGACGATGCACATAATTGCCTTGAGTGAAATAGGTCAGCACGTTTGTTGTCTGAAAACACGACAATGTGCGTTGCTATATTTAACTCCATATAAAGGGCAATTAATCACACATTGTGGTCGAAATTGTTCAAATTCATTGAGAATGGTCCGCATAGCTCCAGTTCGTGTTATCTAATGGAATTCTCGCTGCCCGTGTAGGACAATCAATAAACTGATGCATCAGTTAAAAGTATTAAAAGCATTATCTTAAATCAGTCGTGTCATAAGTGCCTCGTCGCCCACACGCAAATGCCAAATAGAGCCATTAGAAGCACTCAAAATGTGCACAGTCACAAGCGTCTGCAAATGCACGTATGCTCGTTTCTCCCACTGGCGGATCGTTGCAAGTTGAATGAACCACTTGTCGGCAAATGGCACTTGGGATTCTCTCATACAGCTCGGTAATAATTAATAAAGGCTACGAAAAGGCTGTTTATGGGAGGTGGTGTCGTGAAAATTTCATTATAGCAGGGCACAGGCTATTCGGTGGGTATGTTAGTTACCTGTGCGGAATTGAGTGTTGGCAATTAGCGTGCCAATAACTGAAAGTCATCCTAAAAATATGACGAACTCATGTAGTAACATCGTTCGAAATTAAAGTGGGATGCGGGAAGAGTAGCGAGGAAGTCATATAGTAACATAGATTCACGTTGCGGAAGGAATTAGGAAGACTGACTAGGAAGTCTCAAACTAATATAGATCGAATTTGAGAACATATCAAAGAAGAGAGGAAACTCTCTGTTAGGCCAAGAACCAAATCTTTACGAGATGTTACCGCATCGCTTTGAACTATCTCGACAGTTTATTTTCCAAATAGAACTGGGATTTATGAATTGGTAAAGGGATCAGACAAAACTGAATACAGTTCAATAATTTCAACACAATACAGAAAAAACATTTTGGAAAAATTCATCGTTTTTGTAGATACAATGACGCTTGAGCTGCCTTATTAATTCGATGGATTGATACCCAAGTGTTTGAGCACAATTCCTCAATTGGAGAACGCCAACGGTATCATTTTTTGTACTCGGACAGTGTTGGAGTGTTGCGAACCAACTAAGTTGCTACTCTAATTTGATTTGTTCCTACGACAATGCAGAAATGTTCCACGCAAGCATCCTTTGGCTCATCTAGCACGTAACCAAGTATTATGCTAAAAATGTGTGCTAGTTTTATGCGATGCAGTTGCATCAGAAGCCATCATAGAAAATGACTGCCTACTTTTAGGGTGCTCTATTATTATTATTCTATCTTACAGAATATTATATCTTATACCATAATTTATCATGACTGCAAGGTGTTGGGGGAATTTGCATTAGCTACAGAGACCTTCGACTCGAAGAGAAAAGGATTCCTTAGAAAGAAGCATTTTGGAGACCAAGCCCGTGGCAAGATCTGAAACTGCGATCCTCGGGGTATGAGTCTAAGGTTCTAATTATTCTTCTGTTCTAATGGTATATTAATGCTCCAAAATCTAATCTAATTTCATATTTCCATCTCACATCGTTTCGTAGGCAAACCCCATGCACCCTAAAAGTATGCAATAATTGCATGGGTAACTGACGTACAAATTTTAGAATACCTCAGCACAGAAACTAATCTTTTTTTCAAAAGCAATCCTTTTCGTTTCTCAGATGACACGAACGGAAGGAATTCTTTTCTCAAAAGCAAGCGTTTTCGTCTCTCAGATGAAACGAAAGGGAGAAATCCTTTTGAAAAGCAATCGTTTTCGTCTCTCAGACGACACGAAAGGAAGAAATCCTTTTGAAAAGCAATCGTTTTCGTCTCTCAGACGACACGAAAGGAAGAAATCCTTTTTTCAAAAGCAATCCTTTTCGTCTCTCAGACGACACGAAAGGAAGAAATCCTTTTTGAAAAGCAATCCTTTTCGTCTCTCAGACGACACGAAAGGAAGAAATCCTTTTTTCAAAAGCAATCGTTTTCGTCTCTAAGATGACACGAAAGGGAGAAATCCTTTTGAAAAGCAATCGTCAAAGGAAGGAAAACTGACATTAGTTTAGATTTTCGAAGATTAATACACATATACGAGTATATCATCCTAAAAGTAGGCACTGAATTTTTACGATAGCTTCAGAAGCAACCACATCACTTGCAACTTTTATACACTTTTAGGGCGGTCGAGTTCTGCAGTTTTATACCCTTTCGCAGGGCTTTTTCCTGGTTTTTGATGACACATTTTAAGTAATAATTTCCCACACATTTATAATATATAATTTGCGAGTGAAACGTTGCATATTTCCAGGCGCTAACCGAAATACACAACGATATAGTCAGCCGCTGAAGATCTGTGTAACGCATCACTTAAGAACTTGTCAATTATGCCTCTGTTGCAGATTACTGACTTACTTTTGATACCACTTTTAAGACAGCGTCCTGCTCAATGGCGAGTTGAACCCTTCGAGCTCATTGTTGGTTCTTTTTAGAGCTTTTTGTAGAAAGGCTTTGTGGAAGGAGTTGTGAAAGGCGTTGTGAAAGGAGTTGTTCACGTATAACCGAAGTTATTCTCGCCCTGATTATCGTAGTGCTGTTGGCCTTCTTAGAACAATCTTGCAATGCTGTTCATTTGACACAAGTCTAAACAATTGAACACCGTTTGGTGCCGTGTGCAGCATTTGCCCTGTCGCTTCTCACATTTGCTTCGCATGTCATTGCTACGCAATTCGAACTTCATTGTCCGTGGTACCAATCATTTGTACGGCTCCTCGCTACATTCTGGCGGTATGCTGAGAATTTGCGTAGGTAGTTTCAACGGTCTTTTTTGGCTTTTTTTGGGGTCATATTCCATTGTGACTACAAAGTAAAATTCTGTGTTGTCCATGTGCGTGCGTATTGCATGCAAAGCACTGCTCTGCCAATCAATTGTGATATGTGTCGGTACTCACATTGTGTGCTAAGGATATGCTTATGGAACTGTTGCTTACCTGCAGTAGCGTACCCATCCGACAGAGTATGCTCGTGGACTACTTGTGAAACTGGTTTGCCGCCTCGAATGCCCCAATTAAGGCCGTTGCTCGAAATCACATCAAAGAGAGACTGAATTCAAAATTGATATTTATGAATATGATGGGAATTTCTGTGTGCGTATGTTTATGTGAGTGTTCGTTGCTGTGTGTAGAGTTATGGTGCATGTTCGTGGTTTCGTTCCTTTTTTATTATTGATTGTCCGCAGTCATAAATGAAATTTGAAATGCAAGCATGTCCTTTAATTAGCCGCTAGAATCAATTACTTTCATTTATCAAAAGGACACACGAGCCGCAATCATACCCATCCAGGACCGAAAGACACAGTCTGGCTTGGCCTCTTGCATATTATATGCATGTCTGAAATTGTGTCAATGTCTCAGCTTCAAAGCTTTCGCACAGTTTCATTGGCCTTGCCGTAGCCCTACAGGAGGTATTTCGGCGGAACGTTGGCTTTGTAACTTTCAATTTTTTTATGAATAATTTTGAAATTTTTTTGGTTTTCCGAATTTTCGAATCTTGAATTAGAACTTCTGTTAGATAAAAACTAATTGTATGATTTTTTTGTTTGTTATGATTTTTTTCTATTGATTTTTTTCTGTTGTGTCTGTGATGGATTTCATAGAACAACACTTTCAGGCGTCCATACCAATTTTCACTCCTACCGCTCTGTTTACTTTGGATGTGTTTTTGTTTAGTTTTCTGTCACCGTTCTTTGTTACAAGTACAATTATTTCGATTTCAATTTTTTAGAACCGTTGCGTTTGACCACTCACAAATGAATGACAACAACCGCGTACATGACCAGCCTTACATGTAGCTCGTGCTGCAAGTCCCTTTCGCTGTCTAATGTACGGCGACCGTTCTCTCTAGCCGCGGAATACGTGTGGTTAGCCGCGAAGATAATAGAAATCAGGATAGGAAATTGAGTGTCATTTTTTGTGGGTGTGATTTGTTGGAGTAAAGGCATATATTGATATAAAAAGCCACTCATTCACCTCTTTCCGTGAGCTGTGTAATTGTTATTATGAGCCCCAGCAAGCGAGTGGAATTCACGCTAGCCTGCAGGTATTTACAGAAGGGCTGATTGATAACTGACTGGAACGGCGCGAAGGAATTAGGTTTTGAGAATCATTATAAGAACTTATAAAGTTGCCATAGTTATAAGAAAGATTATACGAACTTAAAAAGTTGCAAGAGTTATAAGAATCATTATAAGAACTTACAAAGTTGCAGTAGTTATAAGAATCATTATAAGAACTTATAAAGTTGCAGTAGTTATAAGAATCATTATAAGAACTTATAAAGTTGCAGTAGTTATAAGAAAGATTATACGAACTTAAAAAGTTGCAATAGTTACAAGACTCATTATAAGAACTTATAAAGTTGCAGTAGTTATAAGAATCATTATAAGAACTTAAAAGTTGTAATAGTGTTAAGAATCTTTATAAGAACTTAAAAGTTGCAATAGTGTTAAGAATCTTTATAAGAACTTACAAAGTTGCAATAGTTATAAGAATCATTATAAGAAATTATGAACTTGCAATAGTTATAAGAACTTACAAAGTTGCAGTAGTTATAAGAATCATTATAAGAACTTATAAAGTTGCAGTAGTTATAAGAATCATTATAAGAACTTATAAAGTTGCAGTAGTTATAAGAATCATTATAAGAACTTATAAAGTTGCAGTAGTTATAAGAAAGATTATACGAACTTAAAGAGTTGCAATAGTTATAAGTCTCATTATAAGAACTTACAAAGTTGCAGTAGTTTTAAGAATCATTATAAGAACTTATAAAGTAGCAGTAGTTATAAGAATCATTATAAGAACTTATAAAGTTGCAATAGTTATAAGAATCTTTATAAGAACTTACAAAGTTGCAGTAGTTATAAGAAAGATTATACGAACTTAAAAAGTTGCAATAGTTATAAGACTCATTATAAGAACTTATAAAGTTGCAGTAGTTTTAAGAATCATTATAAGAACTTATAAAGTTGCAGTAGTTATATAAATCATTATAAGAACTTATAAAGTTGCAATAGTTATAAGAATCATTATAAGAACTTACAAAGTTGCAGTAGTTATAAGAATCATTATAAGAACTTATAAAGTTGCAATAGTTATAGGAATCATTATAAGAACTTACAAAGTTGCAGTAGTTATAAGAATCATTATAAGAACTTATAAAGTTGCAGTATTTATAAGAAAGATTATACGAACTTAAAAAGTTGCAATAGTTACAAGACTCATTATAAGAACTTATAAAGTTGCAGTAGTTATAAGAAAGATTATACGAATTTAAAAAGTTGCAATAGTTAAAAGACTCATTATAAGAACTTATAAAGTTGCAGTAGTTATAAGAATCATTATAAGAACTTAAAAGTTGCAATAGTGTTAAGAATCTTTATAAGAACTTAAAAGTTGCAATAGTGTTAAGAATCTTTATAAGAACTTACAAAGTTGCAATAGTTATAAGAATCATTATAAGAAATTATGAACTTGCAATAGTTATAAGAACTTATAAAGTTACAATATTTATTAGAATCATTATAATAGCTTATAAAGCTGCAATAGTTATAAGAATCATTATAAGAACTTACAAAGTTGCAGTAGTTATAAGAATCATTATAAGAACTTATAAAGTTGCAGTAGTTATAAGAATCATTATAAGAACTTATAAAGTTGCAGTAGTTATAATTATCATTATAAGAACTGATAAAGTTGCAGTAGTTATAAGAATCATTATAAGAACTTATAAAGTTGCAGTAGTTATAAGAAAGATTATACGAACTTAAAAAGTTGCAGTAGTTATAAGAATCATTATAAGAATTTATAAAGTTGCAGTAGTTATAAGAATCATTGTCAGAACTTATAAAGTTGCAGTAGTTATAAGAATCATTATAAGAACTTATAAAGTTGCCATAGTTATAAGAAAGATTATACGAACTTAGAAAGTTGCAATAGTTATAAGAATCATTATAAGAACTTACAAAGCTGCAGTAGTTATAAGAATCATTATAAGAACTTATAAAGTTGCAGTAGTTATAAGAATCATTATAAGAACTTATAAAGTTGCAATAGTTATAAGAATCATTATAAGAACTTACAAAGTTGCAGTAGTTATAAGAATCATTATAAGAACTTATAAAGTTGCAATAGTTATAGGAATCATTATAAGAACTTACAAAGTTGCAGTAGTTATAAGAATCATTATAAGAACTTATAAAGTTGCAGTATTTATAAGAAAGATTATACGAACTTAAAAAGTTGCAATAGTTACAAGACTCATTATAAGAACTTATAAAGTTGCAGTAGTTATAAGAAAGATTATACGAATTTAAAAAGTTGCAATAGTTACAAGACTCATTATAAGAACTTATAAAGTTGCAGTAGTTATAAAAATCATTATAAGAACTTAAAAGTTGCAATAGTGTTAAGAATCTTTATAAGAACTTAAAAGTTGCAATAGTGTTAAGAATCTTTATAAGAACTTACAAAGTTGCAATAGTTATAAGAATCATTATAAGAAATTATGAACTTGCAATAGTTATAAGAACTTATAAAGTTACAATATTTATAAGAATCATTATAATAGCTTATAAAGCTGCAATAGTTATAAGAATCATTAAAAGAACTTACAAAGTTGCAGTAGTTATAAGAATCATTATAAGAACTTATAAAGTTGCCATAGTTATAAGAAAGATTATACGAACTTATAAAGTTACAATATTTATTAGAATCATTATAATAGCTTATAAAGCTGCAATAGTTATAAGAATCATTATAAGAACTTACAAAGTTGCAGTAGTTATAAGAATCATTATAAGAACTTATAAAGTTGCAGTAGTTATAAGAATCATTATAAGAACTTATAAAGTTGCAGTAGTTATAAGAATCATTATAAGAACTTATAAAGTTGCAGTAGTTATAAGAATCATTATAAGAACTTATAAAGTTGCAGTAGTTATAAGAAAGATTATACGAACTTAAAAAGTTGCAGTAGTTATAAGAATCATTATAAGAATTTATAAAGTTGCAGTAGTTATAAGAATCATTGTCAGAACTTATAAAGTTGCAGTAGTTATAAGAATCATTATAAGAACTTATAAAGCTGCCATAGTTATAAGAAAGATTATACGAACTTAAAAAGTTGCAATAGTTATAAGAATCATTATAAGAACTTACAAAGTTGCAGTAGTTATAAGAATCATTATAAGAACTTATAAAGTTGCAGTAGTTATAAGAATCATTATAAGAACTTATAAAGTTGCAGTAGTTATAAGAATCATTATAAGAACTTATAAAGTTGCAGTAGTTATAAGAAAGATTATACGAACTTAAAAAGTTGCAATAGTTATAAGACTCATTATAAGAACTTATAAAGTTGCAGTAGTTTTAAGAATCATTATAAGAACTTATAAAGTTGCAGTAGTTATAAGAATCATTATGAGAACTTATAAAGTTGCAGTAGTTATAAGAAAGATTATACGAACTTAAAAAGTTGCAATAGTTATAAGACTCATTATAAGAACTTATAAAGTTGCAGTAGTTTTAAGAATCATTATAAGAACTTATAAAGTTGCAGTAGTTATAAGAATCATTATAAGAACTTATAAAGCTGCAATAGTTATAAGAATCATTATAAGAAATTATGAACTGCATAGTTATAAGAATCATTATAAGAACTTATAAAATTACAATAGTTATAGGAATCATTATAAGAACTTATAAAGTTACAATAGTTACAAGAAATGTTACAAGCCCTTATAAAGCCTTTATGTAGTTTGATCAGATCCTCTCCAGAAAGTTCCTAGATTTAGAAGTAATGTAAACAAGGCATTATACACCTTTAACGTCTTTATAAAAAGTTGAAGTATTTTAAGCCATTATTCAGTTTCATAGAGTACGTTTACAACTTCTTTAAATAAAGATGGCTTTTGAACCTACTTATAAAGATGTAACAATTATAAGTATCATTATAAGTTGTTATAAAGTTGAAATATTTTTACATTATCAGAACTAAAGATCAAAGCTTAATTATTATTATGAAACATTATAAAGCCTGCATAAAGAGCTTATAAGACTCTTTATGGAGGCATTATAAAGAGCCTCTTTATATAAGAACAATGTAAGCACCTTATAAAATATATATAATAAACATAGTAAGTGGTGACAAACTTTATAGAGCCGTATAAAGGCAGATTGTCATAAGACATATTATAAGTTTTATAGCTTCCGTATAAAGTTACAGTAGTTTTAAAAGACATTATAAGGCCTTGTTATACGAAGGTCCTATAAAACTTTCAAGGAGGTTCTTGTAACAATCTTCTTACAATCATCACATTATACTATTATACATTACACTATTATAATTATTATACAGATTTTACAGCATCATTAAGTATGTCTGAAGGCTTTTGGCTGTAAGTTCAGACTGTTATGCTGCCAATTATGCGTGGAAGCATAATAGTCTGATGTAACCAACGGCTCCCGGACCCTAGGGGAAGGAAGTCTTGGCTGGATTCGCGTGGAAAGGATCTGAGACCCGTCTTACTGATACGGATTCTATTCTTCCCATACCGTTAAGCCCATTAAAGACACTTTTAGAGATTTGGTCGGTTATGCACAGATTCGCCAATGAGACGCCTAAAGAGACAGAAGGCGGACCAGGGCTGTATTACCTGTTATTTCCGAGAGAAAGTCAATATTTCTTTCGCCAATTGATAAGACGGACTGTAGATCCCTCATATAATCGTTGACAGGTCGTTTCTCGTGGTCTAAGCACATGGAAATAATGGGTATAGTCGAGAGTGATGATCGCCAGATTTGTGGGGAAGAAGATGCGATGGTTGAGGTCATTTTGTGCGTGTGTCTCGCTTTCTCGAGGATCCGTTTTAAGGTTGTGGAACTCACAAAATAATTAGAGTAAGCTACTTAAGTACACAGGATCTATTGAGCCTCAAAGAAAAATTAAAAAATGGAACGTCAGAACTAATACAATGGATGACTTGAGGCGTGAAAAGATGCAGAAAGAAACACTACGAGACAGGATACGAGCTCACGTCTAAACGTCTATGAACCTATCATGCTTACCACTAGACCACAAAGGTCGGAATTCACAAAATACCTGGATCCGTATAGTATTCTGAAGGATTGGCTTATCTCTATAGTGGAAAGGATCAGAGACCGGTCTTACTGATCCGGAATCTATCCTTCCCATAACATAAATGCCAAGTTGGAGGCCCGTCGGAGTGGCGAGCGATAGGTAGTTAATCAGGAAACGACTTTCATGATATGTGTGGAAAGGGAGTCCTAGACATTTCTTATACATTTTTGGAGTCATGTCAAGTCGACATTCAGGAATTGGAAGAGGGAAAGTTACTGCAACAGGATCTACGATAAAGTGTAGAAACACACCTTCAATTGAAGTGGGCTTCAAATATGAGTAAAGAAATGAGAAAATTAGGGCAACTGATCGAATACAAACTCGAGACCCCTGTTAGAAGACTGCCATAGAATAGGATAATGTCCTGGAAGGTCGATTTCCAGACCACACTGACAGATAAGCCCAGCGATAGGTTTGAATTATCTGCTCTTGTAGCGGCTATCTGCGAGTTCATTCCTACACAGGATTATTCAATCAGGCAACCAGAACACCAAAAGCCGGAATGCAAAACAGTTACCGAATATTTCGAGTAGCAGACCCGGAAAATAAGGACGACGGAAGCTACTGAGGTTTCCACACATAACAAAATGGTGGACACAAGCGGTACAAAGGCCCATCCAACTGAAGTGGAATACTCAGGCCACAACAAAGATAACAAGGCCAAAAGATGTGGGAAATATTGAGAAATGATGTGGGCAACATCAAAAAAGTCGATAACTGAATCGATATACTCGTATATTATATCACGGATTCACCATACACTTCTCCGGTATCGGACTGAGTCACATCATAAGATGACGAGTGAACGTGGGGGAGGAAATATACTCTGACGACATCCATCCAGAAGTTCAGGGTTATATGAAGAAGTATGTAATGATGAGTACAACAAAGTTGGGGTCAACATAAGAACTACAGGACCTTGACACATAAGAGGATGAATGGAGTAGTGAACACTGCACTGATATATGGTTCAAGCTGGCTCTTTTAGGGATGAATTGAGAGACTACGCACACATATTTCGGCTTCTATACTATATGAAAAGAGCATATATAAAGACCTAAGGGAGATATAAGGCAGACCTTTCATGTGCGTTGGATAATAAACCTTCAAACAGAACTATTGTGAACTTTCAAGACCCCTGATAAACTCATGCATTCGATAAGTGTCTTGTATTGTAGAGAGCATATCTCAAGAACTTGAAAGGATGTCGCTATGCAATTTGGTTCTTCTTTTGTAGAATGTACACACAACTCCCCTCAAACGCCTCTTTACAGTTGGTTGACTTCTCACTCTTTTTATACTTCCTTCAAGGTGGAGATTCTCACTTCGTCCTTATTGGACTCTCAACCTTATGCCTGCACCCAGGTCCCGCTTTTTCCGCCGGAGCACATTTTCCACATATTGATCTACGTGGTTTTCTTTGCTGCTTAGCAGGGCCTCCGCAAAGTTTTCGGTAGATAGAGATTCCAAGATTGCCATTTCAAGCGTGATGCGCTCTGTTTTCCACCTTGTGCTCTGCATCATCCGCCTTGCTATCGCCGTATATGCACTCTGGCCCTTCAATTTTCCCCATTCGGTGTAGATACTTGCAGAAGTATTCGTGACCATACACTAACTGCGTGAGGTAGTAATTGACGGTTCCGGCTGTTCCTCCTATCCAGCTCGCTATGTCGGCTAAGTCTCGCTGTCCATCTTCCGTGACTCTCGGCGGCCCATCGTTCTTGCCACTGCTTCACGGGTTGTTGCTTTATATACTGCGCGGTTACTCCGGTATTTTTACCCATCTTGGCTTCTCGTAGGTATTTGCGTTGGAGGGCCAAGAGATCGATAGGGATTAAACAGCTAATTGCCGGCGCCGATACAGTACGGTACGCTGAAGCTATTCGCAGAGCTGCGGTTCATTGCTCGGAGGATAAAACTTTTCTACGGGCGTGCACCTTCAGCTTGTCGGCCCACAATTCCCCACCATCCAGCAGAATGGAGTGCGTTGTCATTATCAGACGCTTCCTCTTGCTGGATGTCGGCCCGATGTTTGCCATTACTGTGCTAAGAGAAGCAGTTACCTGTGCTGCCTTAGCCGCCGCATTTTGCATTTGCGCCCAGTAGGTGAGCTTGGAGTCAGGCTGAATTCCCAGGTACTTTATTACCTTTTGTGTCCTGATGGTCTCGGAGCAAACTCTCAAGTCAATTTCGATTGAAATGTGCTTTCTTGTAAGGAATAGCAGTTCCGTATTTTCCGTGGCCAACTTCAAACCGTGTGAATCGAGCCACCTCTGCGTTCTGATCATGATCTGGTTCAGCTTTCTTTGGGCGTCTTCCGAGTCGCGTGCGCAATGTCGTCTGCGTATCGGACTAGATGAGTATCAGGTGGAATCTCTAAGTGCTTATATTCCAAAGATCCGGTCCGAGGATGGACCCTTGCGCTGCCCGTGACGTGATGTTTTTGTTTCGGGTGCCATTGTTGGTCTCGTATATCAATATTCAATCTTTAAGGTAGCTCCGGATTATCTTCTTTAGATAAGCTCGTATCTGAAAACGATTTTCAAGTGTCTCGATCATGTCCACCCACCTAGCGCTGCTGACGTCAAATATAATAGGGATCATGTCCACCCACCTAAGTGTTGATGACATCTAATGTAACAATGAGTACCACTCGCCTGGAGTAGTGATTTCCTTGCTGTGCCGCTAACACACTTTCTATGGCGTCTTCTACGGCACCAATTGTGGGCTTTCCTGGCCGAAAACCGTGTTGTCGGGTGGATAATCCCCCAACATGTAGCTCCAAAAGTTTGCCCGCGGTGTCTAGCATACACAGTGGTCGATATCCTGACGGTGATTCGGAGTTTCCTTTTCCCTTACTGATGAGCACAAGTCCTTGTCTTTCGCTTCCATTATAGCCTTCTAAGACTTTCCATGTACCTACTCTATTGATACTGCTTTCAGAAGCTAGCATAATGTCTGGAATTGTGCCCTCACATCCTGGTCTTCTAAAAGTGTCAATGGTGCCTGTGTTTAGGACGGCCAGTTCCGACTTCGCGGTCCCTTGAATTGGTTGTTTGCATGCCCTATTCGATTGCTTTGGAGTTAAAATCGCCAGCGATGATGAGTGCTCCTCAAAACTCCTGTGCTTTATCTTCGATGTCATCGATCTTTTTTTGGGACACTTCTGCGCAGTCACTTGGAGTCAAGTAGTAGCTTATCAAAGTGAGGTATCGGTCATGGGTTCAAACGAAACCGTCGCCGTTTCCGTCTCCGGTCATCCTAAGCTTGGTTCCTAATGGCAACTATATGGCCGCCGTTCCGCTCGTTTCTGCAAGCCGTGTTCCATTTATTTTTTCCATATATTGCTCACTGATTACCACAATGTCTGCTCTCTGCTCTCTGCTAATAATTTGGTCCAGTAATGCGTCAGCCGCTCTGCTTCTGTGCATGTTTCCTTGAAGCACTTTCATTTAGATGTAAATTTTTTGCTCATCCCGCATCTACTTAAGCTCGGGATGTGGTCTATCGGACTGCATTGAGCATCGATATAGAGGCAACACTTTGGGGAGTTACTGGACTCTTTTAATTTGTGCCCCGTTTCGCCACATCGTATGCACAGGCCTTGACCTTTCCTGTCAGGGCTTTTGCGCTGCTATGTTAGGTAACCAGTACTAAAGCACCGGAAGCATCATTTTGTGTTATGCCCAGGCCTTAATCTGCAGTTTACCCTATCCTATCTTAACCTATCCTGATGCGATCTTCCTTCATCAGTATATTGGGCAGCTCCGATGACATCATTACATAGGCGTGCACTTGCTTTTGACTGTTTCGTGCTGTCACAATTGTCACGATGTATGCTCACAGGAAACAGTTATCGCCGTTTCGGGGAAGTGACTCCTTTACGGTTTGATGTACTTCCTCTTTTGTGGAGAGTAGGTAGAAATCTCGTATCTCTATCGTGGTCCTTGGCTTAAGGTCAGTCACAACCTTTTATAAGGTCACAAAAATCCGTTTGTAACTTTTGCTCCTTTATACACCTCCTGCTCTTATTTCCCGAACGATCGTACCTTGGTCTGGGCATCCTCTGGTTTAACAATGCAGCGGATGCTTTTCAGGACATCTGCATATTTGAAACCCTCTGCTGGTTTGATAAGGACGGCCTCGGACTTTGGTTTTGTCTCCTTTGTGTAATGCCTGTCTAGATTTGGTGTGTTCATTTTATAAGGGTCGCCGCTTCAAGCCGCTATCTCCGTTCGTTGTACAATCACTTTGAAAATATCCTTGTCTACGCAGGCAGGGAGCTCCAAGATTTCATGGGAGCTTGTACACAAAGCCAGGATAAGCGTTAGTCAGGATTGATGCTCAACTGAGCCTGAACCGCAAACTTAATGTTGGCGCAATATCGAGTATACTTGAAGACCCGCCACGGTTTTAACGGGACAGACGGAGCTGCAACATTAGCCCGAAAGCCATTTCCACCTGATGTCACTCTGGTGTACTGAGGTAACGTAATACTGCAGCTACCAGTCCAAGGCAGACTGTTCATATTAGTTTTTCAAATCGTTATCCTAGTGGCATACAGTGTACAGTGTCCTTTTACTGGTATCTCCCGCGAAGCCATCTGTAAATGGATGCGAAGCACTTCTTTAGTAGACTTGCTTCCCATCTATTGCTATTTATATGTAAAGGGCCTGATCTCTGGTGTTGATATTTAGAACATGTTTCACTGGCAGAATTTTGAGGATTTTACAAAAATCTCGCTCCAAGCGCATGAACTTGTTCAGAGCTGCCCACAATGGTGCCAACATTGTTAAATAACTCAAAACATTTTGACTAAGGTAAACAAACTCTAAATAGGAGTCCAACTTTGTCCCATCTCCATACGGGAATCACACATGCAAGCCAGTATGGAGGTGGGATTGTTCTACTCCACCCTCACTTTCAGTTGCAGAGTAAAAGAAAGAGACAAAAGAGCGAGTTCTTGATGCTTACATTTCCAAAGACAGAACCTACACGACAAGCATTTCAGAGGACGCACTCTAACACCGATTGCGTCAGCCAATTATAAAAATGAATCATCCGATTTGTGGTCTAAACTTGAAAGGTGAAAACGTCAGCAGCAGTTTTCAATATCAAGGACTTCGCTTCTATAAATATAAATAATTTTCAAATCGTGACTGCAACAAAAGCACAGCAAAGAATATTAAAAGGTTCAGAACAAGTTTGTCCGCAGCTGCAGTTTTTCCTCATGCGGAGTGCGCTCCATGCTCTTACTAGTGACATGCACGCAGTCGACGCATCCTCTACTTAGACTTGGAGTTGTCGGCAGCTGCAGATGTGTGGGCAGTGAGGCAGCATTCGGATAGGTTGGTGCTGGATGACGTGGTTAGGAGTGGTTAATGAGAAATAACGAAGTGCAGATGGGTTTCTGTGGTCTCACCTTGATTGATGAAAGTTTTATGAAACCTCAAACTTCCCAAACAGAAGCACTCAATTCCTTCCAAGACCAATTTGCTGGGTTATATGATGAAAGTTGTGTATTTGGTGAGTAAACCTATCAACGAGTCACGATTCCGTTGGCTCCATTCTCAAAATAATCGCACCCTTCCACACACCATGCAAATGGAGCACATCACACTTCCACAAGTGTGGCAAGGACACAAATGTTCCTCTGATTTTCATGTTGCAAAAACTAAAATCTGCTTTTATAAAGTACCCACATTCTCTTCTCTGTAGAATCATCTGCTAAGCAAGTTCGCTCTTGCTCCATATCCATATACAAATTCCTCTGTTCATATCCGGAGTTCATCCCTAGAAAACCTTTCTTGTTACTCCCACAATTCTGCAGCTAATTCTGTAAAAATCCGAGTGAATTCAGACGGATTTGAAATTAGAGATTTAAGGACCAGAACCACAACCCTTCCATATCATCAGCAACTTTAGAAATTCAGAACAACGAGACACACCACTTCCTATGGAAGATCATGCGGAGCCTTGATTACAATTTCTTCTTTTTCTCAAACATTTGTGTACATCAATCAGTCTATTCTATTCAAACAATCATCACGAGAAATGTCGCCACAGGTGCTGATTATTCCACGAAATAGTAAGGAAAATACACCAGGGAGTGAATCCTTCAAATCCTAATCATTATTCCGGCAAGACTGTCGGATTTCCCATATGCTACTAGCACACCCCGTTGGTTTCCCTCATTCATTCCAAACCCAATGATATGAAAACTATGTGAAATTAGGGGAACTTAAAGTGGAGGAAGCTCTAACATCAATTTACTTTGAATCTGTTTAGGATGGACCTGTCTTTTACACTGAGGCGCATCTGCTCCTCTAACAGCGCATCCCACAGAGTAACCCGGTGGGATGTAGGCACTTCAGTGATTCAACGAACCACGTACCCTGATAAGCACACATGCTGTAGAGAGAAAGGGCCAATGCTGCAGTCGATTTCTGCAACAATCTCACCCAGCATTCCATTCGTTTCAATTGATATACGGAGTGAAAACTTATGCCAACCCAACTGAAACGACACCGGTGCAAAATTGTGCTCGCTTCACAATAATGAACGATGATTGTTCCCTTCAAACATTTGTCAGACGAAAGCAGCAATTATCCTTACGGCGCAGTACCTGTCAACGAACTCTTTTAAGGCGTAACTCAGTTGTGTGGGAATCGCCATATGCGTTGACTCAAGGCCCTGTACGCACAATTTGCTCATGGAGCCGCCGTGCATGCAGAAACGGATTGACGGCACATGCGGCGTTGCGCTGGTCTCATCGCATTCTGAAATACTTCAGAAATACTTCCTATTTTCCTGCTGTTTCATTTGGATAAATGCAGCGGAGGCTGACGTGTCCAATCATCTAAAAGAAGAGTGATGTTGTCAACATCTCGTGGAAACAATTACTAATGCGGAATATATCCGGACACTTTGAAGGGCCCTTTGGCCACCGTACATGCTTTCACCCAAACCCTCTCCCACTATAGAAAGAGGTGAGGTAAGTTTGTACCAAAGATTTCCCTCAGATCAAAGCATCTTAGAATATATATGAGGCGTTATAGTATTGGAGCCACTTCCAAATTGCCAACCAATCCTCAGGCTGATGTCAATTTATAATTATGCCTGTGAGGAGGCAACTCCGCCTTTCAGCGAAACAACAAATTATCTCATCCAGTGTGGTATTTTCCATTTCTGGAGGCACAGCGTCTCGCTTTCCCTCTCTCACTCTCAATTGAGAATTCTGGGACTCGTTGCTTAGTAATTAGTCTCATACTTGCGCGAGTGTCATGGGGTTCTCTTTGTTGCTGGCCCGTTCCCCGTGTTCTGGAATCCCTGTGATAAATGCAGATTCTATGCAATTCTTCGAAGTGTTTTCGTTTTCCCAGAAGTCTCGTTACAGTTCCGAAAGCTTCCTCCTAAGCGACCTTTCAATATCTGATCAGGACAGACAGAAATTGAAAAATATGCAGTTTACGGATAGAAATGGTGCCCTGAATGACGATTAACTCTCATCTATCTTCGCTAATTGAATCTTCGTTTGTCTTTGAAACTCTAAAAGTATCTTTTACCGGAAAAGGTGTGAAATAATTCCGACACTACTCACGGGATTTCAATGAAGTAATTTCACCAAAGCCAAACTACCCTTCATTGCTGACAAGTCATTAAACTGTCCCACCAAAGGAGTTCTTAAACACTCGTACCATGTATGGATTCAAGCAAATACAACCACAAACGCATCTTCCATGCTCATATTCCTACCAATCAACCTCCACAGATTCATTTCACAGACTATGCTAGAGAGTATGCATCAGAGCCCAATCGTATTTTGCACCACGAACAAGACATTGGGTAGAGTAGTTCCATCTCATGACAGCCCGCCCAACTTCACTCGAAGATGACCATGATGTCTTTTGATTGAAGCTTTACTCCAGCCTCACTTTGGCAAAACACACCTCTACGGGAGATGATGATATTGAGCGGTGCTTACTTATTTGATGGAGACTGCATCCATTTGATTGGCCACAAGCAATGGAAGCGGAATAGAAATGTGTGCTGGCTTGTTTGGTCATTAAATCCTTCTCGATGTCTCTGCGAAACTGTTGGCTGCATGGGCTGCAAGTGGAGAATTATGAAAGTGGTGTCATTACGCAATTATGAAATTAGAGTATCCCCAACAAGGAAAAGTTCGTTGGTTAATTATTGATAGTTTGCACCGAATTGCCTAGAGAAGTCTGAGGGGGAAGCACCGCCATCAGAAGTAATCAGGCCGTCAAAAGATAATAACGGCCAACGCATGCGACAACTGCACTCCAGACCGAATACAAGGCCTGCTGTTCGCCTGCAGAACGCTCGAGAAGCGCAGTGCATGCGATTAAGTGGGAAATGAGTGCGTCGGCAGCGCAATTTTGTGGAATTATGGCTACGCGGCGATGCAATATTCATGCCAAACTTCCACATGCATCGCTGTCCTTTCCGAAGAGGTTGAGGCGGCCCATTTAATAGGAAAAATCAGAGCATTTTAACAAATTTGATGGCGTATGTAATTCTTGCAGAACTGAGCCGGAGCGCTACTGCTCACAGTTACCGACTTGTGGGGTATTCATGCTAGAGAATGCTTCTCCTTTGAGAGTATCTGAAATGCAGAATCAGAACTGTTTCGCCTTTTCTATTAAAAATACATTATTCATGACATCAATTCCTAAACAACGGAAGTTTTATCCACTGCTCCTCCTCAGAATGTTGAATGAAAAACTGATTATTCACTCAGAAACTAACGAAGATATTTTATATAAGGTTCAAAGAAATGTCAGTTTTGAACAGAAATCTGAAGAGAAACCCACCACAATAGGTTTCCGCATATCCGCGTCTTTGGAAGCAGATCTCAACCACGCCAATTGTTGCCGCACAATTGATTGCAGCACTTGAAGAACGTGGTCATTGGTTCATCAGCACGCCTCATTTGCATCTGTTTGAAGTACGCCCGTGGGTGCGCGCACTCAGGACAGACCACGTCTGTGGAATCTACATTCTGCCACGCAGCTGGGTCACTTATTGGGTCATCAACATCCTGCAGAGAAAATTATCGGACTATCGTCTCGGACATTGTTTGCTGCAACGCACACTCACCTTCAGACTCGAAGCCCTTCTTTTGATTAGGTCCTTCCCAGTCGGATGGACGTACGGGCAAGTGACGCATGCATATAAGTAGCCTCCAGTGGCGTATTCCATCATCAATATATTACAACAAACTGGACAGAACAGGAACATCGTCGCAGGTGGGTGTCCAATTTATTAATGCAATTGGCCCGCAATCTCCAGCGAGCAGAAGTTTCTCTTTATTGTCCTTTTCTCCGTTAATGTCGCACGAAATTCTTCAAAACGATCTTCGCAATTCAGCGAGGATGACAGAGTAAGGATGACAGCAATAGTTCAATTTAAATGTTCAATGAAAAGTTTAATTAAAAATGAATGACAGAAATGTGGATGAAACTGCGACTATTAAGAAGAGTTTTGCTCCTACTCCAGTTGTCATTTGTCGAGTTTCTGAGTCACAAGCAGGCACTTTTACCACACTTGCGACATGCCCTCAACCCCAAAAATTCCGTAGCAACTACCTGGTAAGATCAAGGAACTCTCCTACGTCCACTGGAACCTAATCTCAGAAACTGAATGAAGCAAACTGTGGAGGCATGTTCAAATTGCTAACTCTGCTGATGTCCGTGCATATGTCGCGAAGGAGACAGAACCAAATATACTGCCAATGTGGATCGTACATGTTTCCTCATCGGTTAATGTGATGGTCCTTCAATCAGGTTTGTACCACTGAGTGCACACAAATTTGGAATTCACATCAAATAATCTACCTTTACTTGCCTTAATGTTTAAAAAGGATGTGCGAAGGATGATTTTGGGGGATGACAAAAATACAGTTAATTGTGTCCACTCGCCTTATAGGACCTTGCTTAGTCGTGGGTGTATTCGAGTCGAGAGCAATGGTTAATTGAAGACGACAAGTAAATAAGAGGTTTAAATTAGTTGTAGAAATCATCACTAAATAGAAGAGATGCCGCTTCAGTAGTACACGAAGGATCGAAGGAGATTTAAGAGCTCCCTTTCCGTAAGCATAATAACTAACCTATGGCAAGAGAGAACTGAGAAACACTTCGAAGTGGTTTCCAATTCTGATTCTGCATTTCAGATACTCTCAAAGGAGAAGCATTCTCTAGCATGAATACCCCACAAGTCGGTAACTGTGAGCAGTAGCGCTCCGGCTCAGTTCTGCAAGAATTACATACGCCATCAAATTTGTTAAAATGCTCTGATTTTTCCTATTAAATGGGCCGCCTCAACCTCTTCGGAAAGGACAGCGATGCATGTGGAAGTTTGGCATGAATATTGCATCGCCGCGTAGCCATAATTCCACAAAATTGCGCTGCCGACGCACTCATTTCCCACTTAATCGCATGCACTGCGCTTCTCGAGCGTTCTGCAGGCGAACAGCAGGCCTTGTATTCGGTCTGGAGTGCAGTTGTCGCATGCGTTGGCCGTTATTATCTTTTGACGGCCTGATTACTTCTGATGGCGGTGCTTCCCCCTCAGACTTCTCTAGGCAATTCGGTGCAAACTATCAATAATTAACCAACGAACTTTTCTTGTTGGGGATACTCTAATTCATAATTGCGTAATGACACCACTTTCATAATTCTCCACTTGCAGCCCATGCAGCCAACAGTTTCGCAGAGACATCGTGAAGGATTAATGACCAACAAGCCAGCACACATTTCTATTCCGCTTCCCATTGCTTGTGGCCAATCAAATGGATGCAGTCTCCATCAAATAAGTAAGCACCGCTCAATATCATCATCTCCCGTAGAGGTGTGTTTTGCCAAGTGAGGCTGGAGTAAAGCTTCAATCAAAAGACATCATGGTCATCTTCGGGTGAAGTTGGGCGGGCTGTCATGAGATGGAACTACTCTACCAAATGTCTTCTTCGTGGTGCAAAATACGATTGGGCTCTGATGCATACTCTCTAGCATAGTCTGTGAAATGAATCTGTGGAGGTTGATTGGTAGGAATATGAGCATGGAAGATGCGTTTGTGGTTGTATTTGCTTGAATCCATACATGGTACGAGTGTTTAAGAACTCCTTTGGTGGGACAGTTTAATGACTTGTCAGCAATGAAGGGTAGTTTGGCTTTGGTGAAATTACTTCATTGAAATCCCGTGAGTAGTGTCGGAATTATTTCACACCTTTTCCGGTAAAATATACTTTTAGAGTTTCAAAGACAAACGAAGATTCAATTAGCGAAGATAGATGAGAGTTAATCGTCATTCAGGGCACCATTTCTATCCGTAAACTGCATATTTTTCAATTTCTGTCTGTCCTGATCAGATATTGAAAGGTCGCTTAGGAGGAAGCTTTCGGAACTGTAACGAGACTTCTGGGGAAAACGAAAACACTTCGAAGAATTGCATAGAATCTGCATTTATCACAGGGATTCCAGAACACGGGGACGGGCCAGCAACAAAGAGAACCCCATGACACTCGCGCAAGTATGAGACTAATTACTAAGCAACGAGTCCCAGAATTCTCAATTGAGAGTGAGAGAGGGAAAGCGAGACGCTGTGCCTCCAGAAATGGAAAATACCACACTGGATGAGATAATTTGTTGTTTCGCTGAAAGGCGGAGTTGCCTCCTCACAGGCATAATTATAAATTGACATCAGCCTGAGGATTGGTTGGCAATTTGGAAGTGGCTCCAATACTATAACGCCTCATATATATTCTAAGTTGCTTTGATCTGAGGGAAATCTTTGGTACAAACTTACCTCACCTCTTTCTATAGTGGGAGAGGGTTTGGGTGAAAGCATGTACGGTGGCCAAAGGGCCCTTCAAAGTGTCCGGATATATTCCGCATTAGTAATTGTTTCCACGAGATGTTGACAACATCACTCTTCTTTAGATGATTGGACACGTCAGCCTCCGCTGCATTTATCCAAATGAAACAGCAGGAAAATAGGAAGTATTTCTGAAGTATTTCAGAATGCGATGAGACCAGCGCAACGCCGCATGTGCCGTCAATCCGTTTCTGCATGCACGGCGGCTCCATGAGCAAATTGTGCGTACAGGGCCTTGAGTCAACGCATATGGCGATTCCCACACAACTGAGTTACGCCTTAAAAGAGTTCGTTGACAGGAACTGCGCCGTAAGGATAATTGCTGCTTTCGTCTGACAAATGTTTGAAGGGAACAATCATCGTTCATTATTGTGAAGCGAGCACAATTTTGCACCGGTGTCGTTTCAGTTGGGTTGGCATAAGTTTTCACTCCGTATATCAATTGAAACGAATGCAATGCTGGGTGAGATTGTTGCAGAAATCGACTGCAGCATTGGCCCTTTCTCTCTACAGCATGTGTGCTTATCAGGGTACGTGGTTCGTTGAATCACTGAAGTGCCTACATCCCACCGGGTTACTCTGTGGGATGCGCTGTTAGAGGAGCAGATGCGCCTCAGTGTAAAAGACAGGTCCATCCTAAACAGATTCAAAGTAAATTGATGTTAGAGCTTCATACACTTTAAGTTCCCTTAATTTCACATAATTTTCATATCATTGGGTTTGGAATGAATGAGGGAAACCAACGGGGTGTGCTAGTAGCATATGGGAAATCCGACAGTCTTGCCGGAAGAATGATTAGGATTTGAAGGATTCACTCCCTGGTGTATTTCCTTACTATTTCGTGGAATAATCAGCACCTGTGGCGACATTTCTCGTGATGATTGTTTGAATAGAATAGATTGATGTACACAAATGTTTGAGAAAAAGAAGAAATTGTAATCAAGGCTCCGCATGATCTTCCATAGGAAGTGGTGTGTCTCGTTGTTCTGAATTTCTAAAGTTGCTGATGATATGGAAGGGTTGTGGTTCTGGTCCTTAAATCTCTAATTTCAAATCCGTCTGAATTCACTCGGATTTTTACAGAATTAGCTGCAGAATTGTGGGAGTAACAAGAAAGGTTTTCTAGGGATGAGCTCCGGATATGAACAGAGGGATTTGTATATGGAAATGGAGCACGAGCGAACTTGCTTAGCAGATGATTCTACAGAGAAGAGAATGTGGGTACTTTATAAAAGCAGATTTTAGTTTTTGCAACATGAAAATCAGAGGAACATTTGTGTCCTTGCCACACTTGTGGAAGTGTGATGTGCTCCATTTGCATGGTGTGTGGAATGGTGCGATTATTTTGAAAATGGAGCCAACGGAATCGTGACTCGTTGATAGGTTTACTCACCAAATGCACAACTTTCATCACATAACCCAGCAAATTGGTCTTGGAAGGAATTGGGTGCTTCTGTTTGGGAAGTTTGAGGTTTCATAAAACTTTCATCAATCAAGGTGAGACCACAGAAACCCATCTGCACTTCGTTATTTCTCATTAACCACTCCTAACCACGTCATCCAGCACCAACTTATCCGAATGCTGCCTCACTGCCCACACATCTGCAGCTGCCTACAACTCCAAGTCCAAGTCTAAGTAGAGGATGCGTCGACTGCGTGCATGTCACTAGTAAGAGCATGGAGCGCACTCCGCATGAGGAAAAACTGCAGCTGCGGACAAACTTGTTCAGAACCTTTTAATATTCTTTGCTGTGCTTTTGTTGCAGTCACGATTTGAAAATTATTTATATTTATAGAAGCGAAGTCCTTGATATTGAAAACTTCTGATGAAGTATCCGCTGTTCACGTTGAGACATCAATTCACAGCAATCATTTTCAAAATTACATGATGTCGTTGGTCGCTTTAAGTGGGCTGTCTAAGGTGAAATGCTACAGAAAAGTCAGTCATATTAGTTCTTGAGTAAGAAAGGACATTCCTGTAAACAGTTGATCCGGCTTATAAATAGTAGCTGTCTAAGCCCATGGCATTTATTTTGAATGATTTCGTTTTGGTTGGTTTGATATTAAAAGCAAATTTCCTTAAGACTCTTTCTTTGCATGCCGATTCTTTTGCTTATATTAGAAGGATGTCTTCAGCCGTGTCGACATTTTCCAAATAATTTCTGTGCTTCCAGTGTAAGCTTGTACGGCATGATCTTCTCAGAACATGATCGGGGATATGTGATGTCATAGGTTGAAATAATGGTCATAGGTTATATCCAATAAGATCAGATACCGCTGTTAATTTACGTATCTACCAGCGTATATAGACGACATATTGCCCTTGGGTTGTAAGTTAGTTGGGATCTGCTGCAGGCGATATTATAATATCAGAGGGAAGAATAGCAGATGTATGCTGGAGGATGCTACACTATAGCCAAGGAAGGCACAATGTAGGTCTGTCCACCACTCAGTTGATTCTTCCACAATTATTCTCTTCAGAAAGCCAGCGCATGAACGATCAGGCCGAATATGGGTCTGTTGTGACTTATGCGTCCCAGTAGTATCCTTCTGAGTATCACTTGTATGGCAATTCTAACGGTATATTGATTCGAACGGGTCAAATATAACGAAATAGATATTTCAGAAGGCGTGAATACCACTTAAGTTATGAATGGTACATTGAAATTTATACAATTGGTTCAAGTAATGATATAGAATAAGGGATTGAGCTACTGTTGCTATCTCGTTCGCACCAATACTGTCAAATATTACTGATAAGTCACTAGTGATGCTGTCTCTTTCGGTCATAATACGAGGGTAAAATGGTAGCAATGGTACTATTAGAAGTTTCAATCACTATAACAGTATTTTTATATATCGCAGGCTAGGTGAGGTTATCGTGGCAGCCTGTCTATAGACCAACTCACTCAGACCATTATGGATCCATTGTGATACATCTTAAATCATATCGAGGCTCTAATAAAGCGCAGGGATTGTTTGACCTTCGCGCCGGACACTTTCTTAAGAGAGTTGAAAGCGTATTTGCCTAAAGAGCCTGCTCTGATTCTACCCAGATTGGGGCACCTACAGAATAGATGTTCCACAGTCTCCTCCTCCTCTTCCCCATTCCCACAGTCTCCTCCTCCTCTTCCTCACTCCCACAGTCTCCTCCTCCTCTTCCTCACTCCCACAGTCTCCTCCTCCTATTCCTCAATCCCACAGTCTCCTCCTCCTCTTCCTCACTGCCATAGCTTCTGCAGTATTTATGAGAGAATACTCCCAGCCTGAGAGCATGGCTGCCGACTAGCCAATGACCAGTTATATAAGCCATGACCTTAGAGATATCTTCTCTCGATATCCTAACCAAACATTATTCACACATTTTTTACATTCTAACCATGAAGCTTCAACCAGTATTATGCTGCCATAAGGCCTTTATAACATATGTAAATAATTACCAGAGAAATGTGTATATGTGGACCGCATTTGTGCTCACTTTTACTTCCCCCACTAATATAGGCATGGTCGTTAATCTGCCTTATCACCACTTTGCTTGCTTATGTGCTCATAATTTGTCACATATTTCCCACAAGTACGGGTCAGCGAAGCCGTGTTCAACCGACTCCAACATGCGCAACCAGATGTGTACATTATACGCCACGTGTGACCACAACTCTGTGTATCGATATCAAAGCAAATTGTGCAGTTACGATACGCGTGTCCGTAATTTCGCAATTATAAGCAATAATATTGAAAAATGAAGCTGACGGTAATTTGTGTTGAACGGTAATTTGTGTGCAACGCACGGTCCTTCCTCCGTCCCAAGTGGCTCTAAGCTGCATAAATATTGAATTGCATAATTGAACAATTGCAGTTCCAGTTCCCACCAAGTTGCCTCATAAATATTCTGGAGTCTCCACAGTAGATGGTGTCACCAATACAAACTGCGACGTTGGGCAGAATTCAATTACAATGGAAAGTGCATCTACTTCCCATGAAATCACCCCAGTGGGCTGAGAACTGCTGCGACTGTTTTGCAGGCCTCGTACACAGTGCTCTTCAGTTCGAATACGCTTGCCCGGCACCCCATAATTTGGAAAAATACTGGGCTGAATCGACTTGCAATAAATGCATACTTAAATGTAATAAAATTTTATTCAACTGTCACAGTGCTAGAGTTACAGTGTTATAGGAAATTGTGTGTGATTAAAGTGCAGAAAATAAACGTAAGTAAATGTCAAGGATAATCTGTAAGAGACTCGTACACTGCAGTGTAGAACCGGTACATTTCTACTCAACTTTCCATAATCAATTCTGCCGAAATTCCTCCGTGCTGCTGAGTCCAAAGAGATTCCGCCTTTCGTCTGAATGAATTGTAACTTCTAGCGACCTCTGGCGGTACTTATAAAACGAGCAAGTTTCCGCAGTAGTTTTTATACATGTCCTTTGATTATGACTAATTGATAATTGCTTGTTCCAAAACAGGAGTCTGGGATATCGGCCTTGAATGTTGCTAAAATATCATCGAGTGTTTTGCATCCGGCCATCTTCTCTTCTCTTCTCTTCTCTTCTCTTCTCTTCTCTTCTCTTCTCTTCTCTTCTCTTCTCTTCTCTTCTCTTCTCTTCTCTTCTCTTCTCTTCTCTTCTCTTCTCTTCTCTTCTCTTCTCTTCTCTTCTCTTCTCTTCTCTTCTCTTCTCTTCTCTTCTCTTCTCTTCTCTTCTCTTCTCTTCTCTTCTCTTCTCTTCTCTTCTCTTCTCTTCTCTTCTCTTCTCTTCTCTTCTCTTCTCTTCTCTTCTCTTCTCTTCTCTTCTCTTCTCTTCTCTTCTCTTCTCTTCTCTTCTCTTCTCTTCTCTTCTCTTCTCTTCTCTTCTCTTCTCTTCTCTTCTCTTCTCTTCTCTTCTCTTCTCTTCTCTTCTCTTCTCTTCTCTTCTCTTCTCTTCTCTTCTCTTCTCTTCTCTTCTCTTCTCTTCTCTTCTCTTCTCTTCTCTTCTCTTCTCTTCTCTTCTCTTCTCTTCTCTTCTCTTCTCTTCTCTTCTCTTCTCTTCTCTTCTCTTCTCTTCTCTTCTCTTCTCTTCTCTTCTCTTCTCTTCTCTTCTCTTCTCTTCTCTTCTCTTCTCTTCTCTTCTCTTCTCTTCTCTTCTCTTCTCTTCTCTTCTCTTCTCTTCTCTTCTCTTCTCTTCTCCCTCCCATAATCTCGTCATAAGTGGCTAATTTCAATTGGATATACCAATACCGACTTTTGTTAGCCTTGTTGCGTACTCAGTGAGTGTAGGGTATCTTATAGTCTGTATAGGTAGATAGGTTATTTGGCTGTCCTAAGACTCACTTAGCCATTGTGGCCTCTAGCGCTTTTTTCCCCTACACCTCCGGATACTCCTTAAACCATCCAGTGGATTTGATAAAAGTAGCCACTTTCGTTCGCTTCATCCGGGAAAGCTCACTGAAGATGTCTGGAAATATTGGAAATGTATTTTTCTCTGACACAATCGACTGAGCTAATGTACCACAATCGATTACGACCCATCGACTGAATCGATTGTTATCTCGCTGTCTTCATGTGAGTAAGGGAGGGAATTACAATGAAAAGGAATATGAAAAATTAAAGGAAGAACTACTTCAAAACATGGAGCAGCATGGGCGATGTACTCGCAGTACTTTCTTTGCAATGACCGGTGTAATTACCTGTTATCCTTCTCACGTTTGGTGCCTGCTTTGAATGCGTTGTACACTTCCTGTCCGTTCAATTTTGTTGTTGCTTGCGTTGTTGCTATCAAACGCTGCTTAGGGTGGGCGTATCTGTCACGCGAACGTGAATGTTGAGCGCCTTTGATGACAGAGCCGCATCCAAGGACTTAATAGGGAAATGTATGTAATAAATAGGTATGTCTGTCCTTTGATCTTTTACAGTCAGAATTTTAAATCGCACTTTTTGAAGGATTCCTTGTACCTCATTCATAAACCGTTTTCATATTTGCTGACATTTTCCTCTGTAGTGTGGTGTTATCAATTCAAGCGGACGGGAGAGCGGGGCTGGAGAGCGGGACACGAGAGCGGAACAGGAGAGCGGGACAGGAGAGCGGAACAACTGGCTGAAAATCAGTTAAAAAAGCAACTAAAAATTGGAAGCACGTAGATTAGTTTTGCAACAATTCCTCGCATAAAGAGTGAGGAAGTATTTCCATTCACTTTAGTATTCCACTTGCAAAAACTATGTCGAACAGGTCCTTCCGCCTGACGTCCATTCGATATTTGTTGTTTTGATATATAAGACATTTTTTTCTGGATTAGCATTCATTTTTATTATTGAGCAAAAAAGAGCCAAATCAAAGCCGTAGAACACCACTCGGTGATTGTATAACTATTTGATAAGGCGATAATGCGCTGAGATGATAGTGCATTCAAGTTATGTGATTGTCCTGTAGATAATGTGATAATGTGATTATGTGGTCATGATCTTAATATCATTGCATTATTATACAATGATATGAAGATCCTGTGATAACTTGTCATCCTATAAATAATGTCATAAGTTATCCAAAGGACATATAGAACTTGTTCTGTACTTAGCCGGATTATGTTATGTCGGAACGAATCGCTGGTGAGGTTACATAAAGGACATACGGAGCTTGTTCTGTACTTAGCCGGAATATGTTATGTCGGAACGAATCGCTGGTCAGGTTATATAAAGGTCCTATGGAGCTTGTTCTGTACTTAGCCGGATTATGTTATGTCGGAACGAAGCGCTGCTGAGGTTATATAAAGGACATACGGAGCTTGTTCTGTACTTAGCCGGAATATGTTATGTCGGAACGAATCGCTGCTGAGGTTATATAAAGGTCCTATGGAGCTTGTTCTGTACTTAGCCGGATTATGTTATGTCGGAACGAAGCGCTGCTGAGGTCATATAAAGGACATACGGAGCTTGTTCTGTACTTAGCCGGATTATGTTATGTCGGAACGAATCGCTGCTGAGGTGTATCATGTACGTATCATTCTCGTTTTGTCCTTTCTATGTTTGTTGCAATCTGTCATTGTTATGCCTTCCGCTGTGTGACTCTCCTTCTTTGTATTGATATTTCGTTGGCCGTAGTTGTCTGTTTATTCGTATTGTTGTCACGAAGCGTTGGATCTGCCCGCGTCTGTTTCTGACTCCTGTGGTTTACTTCTTATGTGCCTTTGGTGTCAGCTGAGTATTCATTGTTTGCCTTGGTTTGCTTTCAGAATGGCTTGCAATAGCTTCATTCTTTCCACAACTCTATATCCAGGAAGTGTCTGGTTCGTGCTTTGTATATTTGCTGAGCTTCTGCCAGTAGTGTTTATGGCATCCGTGCCAAGTGTGAAGTGAATCGGCTGATTCCATGTATTCTGTTCTGCCATTCTAAGTAGTACTTGTCACTGTCCGACTCATTGAAGGTACTAAGTCTTATGTTAACATATTCAGGATCTGCCGCTAGATCCCCGGTTGATATGTTGATGACTGTTGAAGCTTCCACGGTAATCGCACCAAACATATTGACCACTGGCTTGGCCGGCGCTGAGTTGATGGTCATTTTGTGTGGAAGAGTTGGCGAAGGGGAGAGCATGATAAATGTGCGTTTATGGAAGGATTCAGTGTCCTATGTCATAGCTTTCCGATGCTGAAATAAAATTAAAAAATTTCGTCTATGAATAAGGAACTTTATGTTTCGACGAGACTTTCAACACAATAAAATTAAGTGAAGACTCTGTGCTAGGTTGTTACATACCATGATTGATCTTCAGCATATTCTGCTACCAAATTTGCTTCAAATGCCTTTTTAGATAAGAATGAATCTTCTCCAGAGTTGGATTTGTGGAAGGGATCAAAATCAAGCGTCGTTAGAGGAGTGGATCTGTTGTCTAATATAATAACTATAATTTATTGATTACTGAGTTTAACTATAAATAAGAAACAGCTGCCAGGACTATTGGCTTACCATCATTATAATTAATATTATCCTTGCTTCCGAAACACAATTTTTTTCAAAATTGTTTGTTCAATAAAAGTAGAAATATAAAAAATAGCTATCAAAATATATTCTCCAAGTTGAATATAACTGATAGATAGATAGATATATTTAAGGGTATTATACACTGCGACTTGAAAGATCTATTGTGATGCCCCTATTTATTTGAAAGATGAAGATAATCTCATCTACACATCCTCTGTCAGGTTAATTTCCGACAGGAATTCACATATTTAGGAGGAATCAAGTTGAGAGATCCTGCTCATATCTAAGATATATTCTCCAAAACACCTGAGTCTATTGTGTGCCCATGGTCCGCAGTCTGTGATCAGGTGCAGTGAGGCTTCGTCACTTTCTACACAGAATCGACAGATGGCATCTGAATATATACCCAACTTGTTCAAATGGTAGTTGAGTCTACAATGTCCGCTTAAAATGCATGTGATGATTCTTAATTTACTCCGAGGCATATTTATTAACTCCTTATCTCTTTTCGGATTAAAATCTCCCAGAAGAGCCTCTCTTAATCGTTTTGCATCTGTACATTTCTTCAGCAGACCTCCAATGGTATTGGATGATAGTCCACAGAAGGGTTCAGGGCCGTTGAAGTGAGAGGCCGCAGCCTTCCTAGCTAAGCTATCAGCCTTCTCATTTCCCTCTACTCCTATGTGGCCTGGTACCCACATTAGAGATAACTTGTTCATACTGCCTATGGAGTTCAGTGTCTCAATACAGTCACATACAAGTTCAGACCTCACCAAGGGTGAGTTCAAACTTTTGAGTGCTGCTTGACTATCGGATAGTATCACGTTGTTTTTCCTCCGATACTTCCTGTCAATGTTGATCTGGGCACATCTTTCGATAGCGTAAATTTCCGCTTGAAAAATGCTTGGAAGAGAACCCAATGGTTCCCAGTAGAAGGAATTGAAATCAAAGGAATCTCTTCGAAAATAATTTCGATAGTTCCTTTAATATGGATTTTAGTTGAGTAGTTATTAAGAATAATTTCAGGACAACGACAAACTCATTTTCCTTATCTTTTTCCACATAACTCGCTTGCTGTGTTTACAAGTTTACAGGCGAGAATACTGTTGGACGCAGAGCCTGATAGACTGCTGGAAGGATATTTGCATGAGCCTACGTACTGGAGGTGAAAATGGGAGATATGAGTATGTCATTGAGTATCAAAATTAATTTCAAATAAGTTCCTCCCGCAGGTACAGTTTTCTGTATGGAAATCAGGAGACAGATCTCAAGAAGAAGTCACTGGGTGCCAAATCAGGACAGTACGGAGGATGAGTCATCAATTCGATGTTTTGACTGCTCAAAAATTCACCTGTTTGACGAAATGAGTGAGAGCTCGCATAGTCAGGATGGAGAATGATTCGTCTTTAGCGGTTGGTTTTACGAATTTCTCCGAAGACTTCCGGCAAGCAAATGGTCGTGTACCACTCCGAATAGACCGTCCTACGTTGCTCAAGCGGAACAGTGGCCACTTGACCCATTCGGCCGAAGAAACAGGCGACCATTTGCTTCGCTGTGCTTCTTCCACGAACAAGTTTTGTTGGATTTAGCTCGTCTTGGAATACCCACTCCGTCGATTGTTGTTTTGTTTCAGGGTCATACGCATATATCCATGATTCATCACCTGTCACGATTTTATACACGTCTTTTGAACGGTCGAACTTTTTAATCATTTCCTTACACCAATTGACACGAGCCTTTTTTTGAGCGATTGTCAAATTATGTGGGATCCGACGCGAACAAATCCTTTTTCAGCCAAATGTTCATGCAATATTGAATGTATGGAAGTGGAAGTAATGCCCAAGGTGTCCTCTCTCTCACGATATGTCACATGACGATCTCGCATTATCAGTTCACGCACTGCGTCGATGTTTTGTGGCACAACTACCGATTTTGAACGACCTTCACGGAGTTCGTCGGCGACCGAACTACGACCACGATTGAATTCACTATACCAGCGATATACTGTGGTTTTTGATGGTGCTCCATCGCCATACAAAGAACTGAGTTTATCGACACATTCTTGTTGAGATAATCCACGTCGAAAGTTGTGAAAAATAATCCAACGAAATCCTTCTCTTGAAATTTCCATTTTTTGGCCAAATTGATTTTCTTAACTCACTGTAAACGAAACAAATAGCACTTGTACATCAACACGTTGTGAGTACGTTTATGCTTCGAAATGTCAAACTTTATTATGGTGTTGCCAGATCTTAGCTATGGACATTAGTGTTGCCAATTCCCAAAATATAAATAGTACCGCTCGTATTTCTTCAACAATATTTTTTTCGTACATTTGATGGTCTAATATTTTGTCAATGGAAGTCCTATCAGTGGTCTTCAGTGGGACGATTTGGCCTAAGTATCCCGTTAGGCAAAACACCATCTAACCTACAAGCTCACGAAATTTATTCTGTTTATTCCAGTCCAGTTCAATGGTCCACTTCAATGGTCCACTTCAATGGTCCACTTCAATGGTCCACTTGAATGGTCCACTTCAATGGTCCACTTTAATGGTCCACTTCAATGGTCCACTTCAATGGTCCACTTCAATGGTCCACTTCAATGGTCCACTTGAATGGTCCACTTCAATGGTCCACTTCAATGGTCCACTTCAATGGTCCACTTCAATGGTCCACTTCAATGGTCCAGTTCCATGGTCCACTTCAATGGTCCACTTCAATGGTCCACTTCAATGGTTCACTTCAATGGTCCACTTCAATGGTCCACTTCAATGGTCCACTTCAATGGTCCACTTCAATGGTCCACTTCAATGGTCCACTTATGCCAGTATTCAATGATGTTTGCCTCACTGAGCTGAGATGATGATAATAATCTAGATAGCGAGTGAGTTGCTTTTATCTTCCAGCACTGCGACCAGCATGTAGATCTTTTGTGATCCCTTATGTAGAAGTGGGGTAGGCCGGAGAACCGCCGAAGAAAGAGGCCTCCAAGAACTCAGGCGTTGATACCCATTGTACTGAGCCTGGACAAATATATTTAGGGAGGAGGGCGATATAGAGGATTTTGGAAAGGAAGGAAGAAGAATATAGGGCAAATGTATTACGAATATAGGACGAATGTGGAACAATTGTAGAACGAAAGTGGAACAGATGTGAAACAAACCAATATGGAACATGTGGAGATGTGAAACAAACCAATATGGAACATGTGGAGATGTGAAACAAACCAATATGGAACATGTGGAGATGTGAAACAAACCAATATGGAACATGTGGAGATGTGAAACAAACTGAACGAATGTTGTTTATTATTTTGGCGAAGGCAATAGTTGCTTTAACGACAGGGCTTGGTAGTCGTCCTCCTCTTCTTATTTCTAGTTACTTAACAGTTTTACTCTGAATCTTGTTAGCGCTAGACAGTTGGCAAGCACCTGCTTCCATAGTTTCATCCTCTTATCCGGATGTTTCAGTATCTGATGTCTACATGTGGCCATTTGATATCTTCATATGTAGTGCCCAGTGAGAGCACCACAGAGGATGCGTGCGTCGCTTCTATTTAATTATTCTTCTGTCCTTATTTTTGCATAGCATTGTAGGAATTTTTTAGAGTGACGAAGTCCTTCCAAGATGTCCCTATAAGTTTTTACATCTTGTCTGTTTTCTTCTGAGATAATGTTTCGAAAATCGTTCTTCGTGAATCTGTTAAACGGGCTTGGCCCTATAAAGAGCTCGTCCGCCATTTTTCTGGCTTGTGCATCCACTGCCTCCTTACCTTTAAAGCCTTTGTGTCCAGGCATCCATATAAGTCTTACCTAATCACCAGTGCGTTTAGGTTGTTGTGGCATTCAAGTATAGACTTGAAAATACATTTGTAGTTTTAAGGGCTTTAAGCACCGCTTGGCCAGCGGATAGTATATATATTTGTATTCTTTGCAGATTGTGGTCTAATTCGTCGTTACATCCTTGCATAATGAGTTGTGCTTATGGCATCGGGGACCGACTATCACTGCAACTACTCCGTCGTTCGTTTTGGAACCATCCGTGTACCATTTTTGGGCGACTTCCCGTATACAGTTTGGGTTGTTTTCCCATTCGTCCCTTGTGGGTATGTTAATCTCGTAGCTTTTAGTTGGGCTACCTACAGGATATATTTGGTTGTTGAAAGTTGTAATTTGTTTTGCATCCTGTGCCCACTTTAGTATTCCAAGGTGGCCTCTGTGATCCCCTTCTTTGAATTTACTTGTTTTGTGTACGTTTACAGCCTCTTTACAGGCTTCTCCTTTTGTAGTTAGGTGTAACGGTGTGAAGTTGAGAAGAGCTTTCAATCCTGCTGTTGGCGTTGTTCTCATTGCTCCAGTTATGCTAAGGCAAGCAAGCCTTGGAATTTTGGTGAGTTTGTTTTGTTGAGTTGCCTTTTTTCATCATATGGTTGGCTTGATCATTTGTTTGTAGATCCACGAAGACATTTCGAGACTGAGACCCCATGTTTTTTCAGTGAGTTGTCTTGTAGCCCATAGTTGCTTAGTGGCCTTTTGCATTGTGGTGTCTAGGGGTTGTTCCCATGTTAGCCTCTTATCGATCGTTGGAACATTTGGCCTCATCTTTCAGTGTACCTTTATATAATAAACTTGGAGTGCTGTTATAGCGTCGTTTTATATAGGAAACGATGGTTGTTTTAGTGGTGTTGATAGACATCTCTTCCTTTTCGCGCCATTCCCAGGTGTTTTTTAGAGCATCCTGCATGTGATATTATCATATTTTCCGCTTATGAAGCCCGTTATGTCATCAGGATAACCGATGGTTTTGAATGTTCTTTTGTTAAGGCAGTTAAGCAGATCATCTAGTAGAATGTACCATAATACACCTCCTTGGGGACATCCTTGTCAGCATTTTAGCTGATCGAAACGTTACCGTGTTGAACTGTTAACACTCTGCTTTCCAACATGTGTTGAATCCAGTTTATTATCAATGGGCTTGCTCCTATTTTGTTTAAGGCACGTTCCATTAATTCATAGCTAGCATAGTCGAAAGCTCTCTCTATGTCCATGAAGGCACACAGGGATATTTCTTTCGACTCTATTGTTTTTTCTATATTTGTTACCAGCACATGTGCAGGTGTCTTTGGTAGATTTACCTTTCGTTCTTATATGGTGATCGATGAGCTTCTCCATTGTTTTAAGTAGAAAGGACGAGAGACTGATGGGTCTATATGATGTCGGTTCAGTTGCAGGTTTATTGTCATCATTTGGTATGAATATTTCTTTTACCCCCGTCCATCTTTGAGGGATGTAGCAAAATTTCAGGCAGGCTCTGAGTATCTTCACCGATATGCGTTTTAGATTGATTGTTCCGTTCTTTAGTAGGGCCGGAAATATTGCTTTGTAATGTTTGAATGAGTCTCGTGTCCATTCAATCTCTTCAAACGTTGTTATATCGTTGATTAAGGTGACATCGACACAGGTGATAGCATCTCTCAAAGGACATACACAATCCTTCCGAGACCTTAGGAAGGATTGTGTATGTCCTTTGAGAGATGCTATCACCTGTGTCGATGTCTGGGAAGTGAGTTCTCAATAGATTCTCTAGTGTTTCTGCAAACGTTCTTGTGATTGTTCCAGTTGGATATTTTAGGGTTCCAATATTTGATGCTCATTTCCATTGCACATAAGGTCCTGTCGGGCGTACTGTGTGAAAGATTGAAGATGCATACAAAAACACTGATTGGACCTGCGGCTTTCGACCCGGTAAATCCACAATAGATTTAGGTAAATCCACCAGATTTTCATACAACGCCAAATCCTGGAGAAGACCCCCGAAAATCAAATCGACACTCATCATCTATTTGTTGATTATAAAGCTGCGTTCGATAGCCCGCTGCGGAATTGCATATATAAACAATGCCTGAGTTCGGTATACTTGCAAAGTTGATAAGACTCTGCAGGATGACGTTGAGCAAAACGAACAGCTCGGTTAAGGTAGGAAAAAACCTTTCCGCAACCTTTAATACGAGGTTTCAGACAAGGCGACCTGGTATCCTGCCATCTCTTCAACTTCATCATGGAGGGGATCCTACGAAAGGCCGGAGTGCATCGCAATGGCACCATTTTCCTCGAAGGTGTCCAGCTCCTTGCGTACGCTGATGATCGGACCAAGAGAGATGTTGCTGCTGCTTTCAATGTTATTGAAAAGGAATCAGTCAAAGTTCAATTGACGGTAAACGAGGGCAAAACAAAGTATATGCTGTCTGCAAACAGTGGAGCGCGGCGTCTAAGCTCTCATTTTTCAGCGGCCAACTACAACTTTGAAGTAGTCAAGGCACTTACATACCTTGGCAGCGCCGTTAACATCAATAATGATGTCTGTCTGGAGATAAAGCGAAGAATCACAATTGCTAAAAGGTGCTACTATGGGCTCAGTAAGCAATTGGGTGGCAGAGCCCTCTCTCGATCAATGGAAGTTGACACTCTAAAATACGTTTATGCTACCTGTGCTTCTTTGTGGCTCTGAGGCATGGTTGGTATCGCAAACAGATGCAGTCGTTCTTGGGGTGTTCAAGAGGAAAGTTCTTCGCAAAATCTTTGGTCCTTTTCGAGTTGGCGACGACTATCGCATTTGAATGAACCGCGAGCTGTACGAGCTCTACACCAACATTGACATAGTTCATGGTCCTATTCGAGTTGGCGACGACTATCGCAGTCGAATGAACCGCGAGCTGTACGAGCTCTACACCAACATTGACATAGTTCATGGTCCTATTCGAGTTGGCGACGACTATCGCAGTCGAATGAACCGCGAGCTGTACGAGCTCTACGCCCACATAGTTCAGCGTTTAAACATTCAGCGACTATGCTGGCTGGGTCATGTCTCCATCGTATGGATGAGGAAGCTCCGGCGAAAAAGGTATTTGAGGCGAGAGCCGAAGACCGACGACGAAGAGGGAGACCGTGTCTCCGGTGGATAGACCAGACTGAGGAAGCACTGACCACCATGCTTGGTGTTTAACTCTGGTCCTGATGTTCACTCAGGGCAATCTGCTTCATTTATCCATTCTACCTATAAGAATATACGACAGATTATCAGCACAAGGCCACAAATCGTTGTTTTCCTGTCAGCCTCTCAACTCGGAACCCAGGGTAATTAGGCTCTCCAAGGACCACTGGGAGACGGATGCGCGTTCCTGCTGGGACACACTCACTGAACAATTCATCCACCTACGCGAACGACACAACCAAAGACTTTACTGCCTTCTTGCTTCCGCAAGCATAAGAAAGCAATAAGCAGCGACTTAGGAGCAGCTTGTGGAACAAATGTTTGTACATGGAATTTTTTTGGGTGAAAAGTTCAACAGCGGATTTGTTCGGTGCACTTGGCAGAATTTTAATGAGCTTAATACACGCCAAAGCAAATGTAAGCGATATTCCTGCCGCAATGGCTCATAAAAGCGCAACAAGTGGAACAAGTGGCAGCGCAAGTGCTCCGAAATGCCACCCAAGTATATTCATGATACCACTCTACAAACACACACACACATGCGCACATGCACTGAGTACACAGGACTTAATGCGAGACTTCGCTTTTGTTGTTGTTGTTGTTGTTCCAAAAGATGAATTTTTCGAAATTGCTCCACAAACTTTCTGGATTTTAATTTAAAAACAAAAAAGCAGCCACAAACGGCGAAACAAAACATGCCAAGTTTTGCATAAAACAAAATGCGAACATAAAAAAGTGATATAAAAAATAAATATATGCAACAAAAAGACGGAAAGCAAAACGAGGAGCAACAAGGAAGCTGCATAAATCTTTTGCTGCAAAGTCTGCGCTGGCGCTGATTTCCATAATTTCACCACATTACACACAAATTTCGTTGGATGTTTTCGTTGGCAACAATAGCAGGAACAATCGCGTCCACAAGCAACATGCAGCGACGCTAGTGTTGCCGGTACCGCTGTCGATGTGGCTGTGGCTGTGGATGCTGCTGCCACTCGCACTGTACGAGCTGGCGGCAATTTCAATTTTGTTAAATTACGCGGTATTCCGCTGCAGAGTAAGCCATAAATAACGCGCACGTAATGCAATACAAAATTGATGCTCTGCTTCGAGAGGCATCCCTCTACCGCCCGCCACCCTCAGCAGTACAAGTATGGCACTTGAATGTACTCGCTGGCAACTGATTGAAAACTCCATGAAAATGTGTTAGCAATTCAGTGTGGTGCAGTAAAGTGGCCGGGACGGGGGTGGCAGCAGCAATTTTGAAGTCAATAGGTCTCAACTCTGAGCCAGTGATCCCAACAGTCTATGAAAGGCCAATAACACTGCTTTGCAGGCTGAGAATGTGGGTGGGTCCTGGAATATGCAAATTGCTAAGCGGGCTGCGACTGTCAACAGCAGCTCTGCAGAAACTTCACCGATGACGGAACGACAATTAAAGACATGGGATGATGGTGTTGTTACTCAGCTTTGTGCAGCATGGGAACACTCTCCAGACTGCCGTGACATGATTTACCTGATGGGGATTGTGCAATATCAATGATGATGATTGAATAGACGAGCGGAACAGAGTGGGAAACATTTTAATGGAATTTACCGCAAAAGTCAAGCAGGTGGACTTGCTACTGCCTTGAAATACTCATATGTATTTAAAGATTAGGCCCTTTATGAGGCTTTGTGCGGGGTCTGAAATGGTGCAGACAAAATGAGAATTACAAATATGCCATCAGAGCAGTCACCTAATTACTGGTAAGGAGCATTCAAGAGTCCTAGGGCAGCGAGTTCGAATTTCGTTCTCCAAATGCGAAGTACTAACTATCCTTTCCATTGATGCTGATAGGCCTATCCTTAATTAATATTCCTATATTCCTATATTGCCTAACCCTTGTTAAGGCGAACTTGCCAGAAAAGGGGCCTCCATGGCAATGATAGGCCCAGAACCTTACTGTGGAATAGGCATACTCCTCTGCCTATGCCACAGTAAGGGAACAAGAAAGGCAAAAAAGGCAGGTACTTTTTGCAAGTCATATGGGGCTAAGACAATCAAAACAACTTTTGGGCAACTACAACCGCAAAAGATTCAAATTTTGCATTGACTTGCCCAAAAACAGCTTAAGAATACTGACCGGGCTTTTGACTGGTCACTGTAAGCTCAAGGGGCACCTAAACAACTGTAAGGAATCTCTAGCTGGGGTACACTCAGTTTTCCCAGAGTCCGGTACAATATTTATTTTATTGACCTTAACACAACACGTTTGATGGAGTTTGTTTTACTTTATTTTATTATTCAGTAAATTATAACTTCATCTTAAACTAATTATAACTAAATCCTGTATTCTCTTCGCTTCGTCTAATTGCGGTGAAGTGGGGTAGTGGCAGACGTAGAAGCAAAAGCTGCTTTGAAGTGAAACGCCGGTTAAAACCTCGCGTTTACTTCGTCTAGGGTGGAGCACTCTCTTACGTGGTGGTGATGTCGGTTAAAACCTCACACCACCAATCACGTAAGAAGTCTCAAAAGTCAGGAACTGTCTGCCGTGGTCGCCACTGTCCGCGAATACTATACCCACTTACTCGCCTGCTCGTCCGCTGTTGGCGCCGCCGCTGTTGAAATCGCAAGAGACCGGTTCCTCTGTGCACCGGCCTTTTATACCTTTGTTTATGCGAGCATCGACAAGTCCCGTAGTTCGGCACTGTGTCGTGTTCGCGCATACGGAATTCCCGTATTTCGGCGTTGTGTCATGTTCGAGCATAACCACGTGTGGCGTGGTTTGGCTACATGTGCTCGCATGGTGTTGGTATATGGTGAGGGCGGTATTTTGTGTGACCTTAAATTGTTACAAAATTTAGGTCTTCACAGCTTGTTGAGTCTGGTGAAGAACTGACCGCTGAAGATGTGTTTCCTGTACTACTGTGGACTTGGCACGAGATTCTATTGTACCCATTTTAGGTACAAATCGATCAGGATGTCGTTTAGGAAGCTGTCTTCTCGTAGGCAAATTGCGTTGGCCTTCCTGATCATGATCCCCCTGTCCCTGGCGGGTGCACCAAAGGCACTGGTTCATTGTTATTCATGACATCATCGTCTTCTGATCTAATGACTAGGGTGGGTGTCTCTGGGTCCCGTGTGTCCCTGTGCTTTGCCATAGCTCGTCTCTCTACTCTGATGCGAGCGACTTCGGTGAAGTGTAGTTGTGCCATTGTATTTTCGGAGGTCACTCAAAATCTTTAGAGGAAGAGAGGGATGATTTTCTATTAGTTCGCGTCTTTGTCTACATGTAAGGTACCCCACTACCAGTGGAGCCAATTGCAGTTCCAAAATACACGCAGGATTAAAGCACATTCACTTTTATATATTCAATTTAATTGTTTTGTTTTGAAAGTGTACTGGGAACGCAAACCTGCGGTCGAGGCCAACACTTAAATACTGAAGAAAGGAGTTTAAATATAACAAAAAATCTATGTTTTCCTTATTATTGCATATAATTGCATTGAGTTTATAGACTGACTCGCCTACGGCCGTCATCAGCTATTTTTTACACATGGCCGCATCAATGTGCTTGGAAAATAATCACCAAACATTCAAGCATGCATTTCTACATGGGAATATTAGTAATACCGATTTGTTGTCTGTAGTGAAGAATAATGCAAACTAAGGAACATGGGAATTCATGTCCATATACTTCTCTGACTTAAGATTAAGCAAGGCCCCCAAACACAACTGAAATTGAGCAGTTTAAGTTATGATGTTGTCAAGTGTCCTGTCTTTTGTCTGTGTATATACAACAGGAGCATCCAGCATAACTCCTATGAAGTATATGAAGGTGCTTATAATTGAGAACTTAACTGACTGATTACTCATAGGAGCTCAAAGAATAGCGGTAGAAGATTTTATTAACCTTCACAGACTCTATTCTAACTATTCTTTAGCGGTCTGTAGATCATGCCCTGAGTCTAGAGAACAAGTTTACAATTTCGATCCCCAGCAAATTTGAATGTGAATCGGGTCTTATATAAATAATAAAAGGTATAAATAATGGTTTGTTGGAAAGTTATCAGTGTCTGTATTAGAGGAAAGAGTCTACCCAGACATTTACTTAAGGACCTTATTCATTTCCTGATCACTGTATATCAATTGTCGAAGCGAACCTGACAACCTGAACTGTATATCAAGCGTCGATGCCCTGCCTAGTCACATTATTAGATTCATAGTATTAGAGTCATAGTATTAGAGTCATAGTATTAGAGTCATAGTATTAGAGTTATAGTATTAGAATCATAGTATTAGAGTCATAGTATTAGAGTCATAGTATTAGAGTCATAGTAATAGAGTCATAGTATTAGAGTCATAGTATTAGACATGCTTTTCCTCCCGCAGCTCACGCAATCCCAACTCTCTCAACATTCCCACGGTAGATCGTCTCAAACCATTCAATTTGTAAACATTATGCTGATATACTGCTATTGGATCAATTGAGAACTGAGTGACTCTCATGACTCCTTATTATAGATTCCCAAATTGTTCGAAGTAAATTCATTATATATAATATATTATATATAATGAATTTACTAAGAACAATTTGGGGATCTATAACAAGAGTCATGAGAGTCATTCAGTTCTCCATACAGAGAAGTCATTCATATTATATCCTTGAGAGAGATGTCATTCATATTATATCCTTGTGTCATTACATTGTAATATATTGTTAGAGTAACCGATTCATTCCCTCAGGACTGAGTCCCTTCAGTTTGAATTTTTGCAGTATTTACTCTGCATATCAGCAAAGTTCGTTGGATCTACTGGGGTTCTGTATACTGAGGAATATTAACAAGGGTTAATGTAAGGTAATGTAAAAGGGAGGTATATATAAAGTACTGCGACCTAAAAGATCTATTGACCCTATAGAAACTCATCCAGCTTTGTTATCCTTAGAAATTCTAGGATATCAGCTGGATCTAGCTTTGCTATTTCATTACCTGGTATCAAATATGATCCCAGGCATTTGTATCTGCTGTGCATCAGTGCTCCACATCTGCCTAATATGTGCTCTGGCGACTCGGTTTCCTCGTCGCAGAATCTGCACAATGAACTTGAGACGATTCCTAAGTTGTGTGAAGACCTAAATTTTGTAACAATTTAAGGTCACACAAAATACCGCCCTCACCATATACCAACACCATGCGAGCACATGTAGCCAAACCACGCCACACGTGGTTATGCTCGAACATGACACAACGCCGAAATGCGAGAATTCCGTATGCGCGAACACGACACAGTGCCGAACTACGGGACTTGTCGATGCTCGCATAAACAAAGGTATAAAAGGCCGGTGCACAGAGGAACCGGTCTCTTGCGATTTCAACAGCGGCGGCGACAACAGTGGACGAGCATGGAGTAAGTGGGTATAGTATTCGCGGACAGTGGCGACCACGGCAGACAGTTCCTGACTTTTGAGACTTCTTACGTGATTGGTGGTGTGAGGTTTTAACCGACATCACCACCACGTAAGAGAGTGCTCCACCCTAGACGAAGTAAACGCGAGGTTTTAACCGGCGTTTCACTTCAAAGCAGCTATTGCTTCTACGTCTGCCACTACCCCACTTCACCGCAATTAGACGAAGCGAAGAGAATACAGGATTTAGTTATAATTAGTTTAAGATGAAGTTATAATTTACTGAATAATAAAATAAAGTAAAACAAACTCCATCAAACGTGTTGTGTTAAGGTCAATAAAATAAATATTGTACCGGACTCTGGGAAAACTGAGCGTACCCCAGCTAGAGATTCCTTACAAAGCAACAGGGAACAGCAGCTGATAGGCACACCTGTGTAAAGAAATGGATTAAAGGAGAGAGTTTGTTCCACAAGGACTCCATAATGGTTACTATAAACCAGTATCTCCGCTGGTACTTGGGCATCAGCTGCTTCCCCGGAGTCATAGTGACTGGAACAAAGGGGACAGTAATCCTGATATTCGATTCGCTCAGCATCTCCACTGGTACCTGGGCATCATCTGCCTCTCCCAAACCAGTATCTCCGCTGGTACCTGGGCATTATCTGGTTCCCCTAAGTTAGTCTCTCCACTGGTACCTGGCCCTCATCTGCTTCCCCTAAACCAGCATCTCCACTGGTACCTGGGCATCATCTGCCTCTCCCAAACCAGTATCTCCGCTGGTACCTGGGCATTATCTGGTTCCCCTAAGTTAGCATCTCCACTGGTACCTGGCCCTCATCTGCTTCCCTTAAACCAGTATCTCCGCTGGTACCTGGGCATTATCTGGTTCCCCTAAGTTAGCCTCTCCACTGGTACCTGGCCCTCATCTGCTTCTCCTAAACCAGCATCTCCACTGGTACCTGGCCCTCATCTGCTTCCCTTAAACCAGTATCTCCGCTGGTACCTGGGCATTATCTGGTTCCCCTAAGTTAGCCTCTCCACTGGTACCTGGCCCTCATCTGCTTCCCTTAAACCAGTATCTCCTCTGGTACCTGGCCATCATCTGCTTCCTCGCAGCCATTGTGACCGGAACAAGGGGACAGTAATGCTGATACTCGATTCGCTCCCTGGAGACCCACATGAAGCTGAATCAGAAATATTGCGGAATTACTTGTATGAGGAGTATCCTTCGCAATTCATGGAAACGGCAACAATACCCATGAAAGCAAAAAACGTACCCTCATATCGACTGAAAACACCACTAGAAAGAAATCGAGTATACTTGTTTAAGTACGCGGAGAACTTCTTGACTGAAATAATTCAATACAGTTCATGGGAAACAAAGGATATGATGGCATGGTTCAGACTCCAGGATATAGTATGAGAACGAATAGAAGTCAGCAACCTTTTAGTATTATTCATGGGCGACTACAGGCGAGCCAAGAGCAATAACACCTCCAAGGCTAGCGACTAGCAGGCAACTAGTTTGTCAGAATGAAGTCCCCCTGATAACTTTCCAATAGACAGACAAACCACTGACCGCACTATTAAGGACTTGCACCACACACTTCAATACGGATACAAAATAGTTTCCTTCTTTTATTGCTACATAATTGCCCTTCTGACAATTTATACCAAGCTCAATACTTGGATTCGTATCGCTGGATTGTGTTATAAGCAAATAGTTCCATCTTAAGTTAGAACAATTGGCTTTGTTAGTATTTGTCCAACTTACTATTGGCTTCAATTCTATCTGGTCGCTTCTCACACTTCGTCTTCGCTAACGTTTGCTTCAGTTAGTCAGTTGTTGCACCCCAATGTGTTACTTACATCCGCGTCAACTGTCCATTGCTAACACTATGTCCGCTCTGCGACGCTCACTGCTTTCCGTTGCTAAAACAATGTCTGCTCTGCGACGATCACTGCACAACTGTCCGTTGCTGCCAGCGATGTCCGCTCTGCGACGATCACTGCCCAACTGCCCGTTGCTAACACAATGTCCGCTCTGCGACGATCACTGCTCAACTGCCCGTTGCTAACACTATGTCCGCTCTGCGACGATCACTGCTCAACTGTCCGTTGCTGCCAGCGATGTCCGCTCTGCGACGATCACTGCCCAACTGTCCGTTGCTAACACAATGTCCCCTCTGCGACGATCACTGCCCAACTGCCCGTTGCTAACACAATGTCCCCTCTGCGACGATCACTGCCCAACTGCCCGTTGCTAACACAATGTCCCCTCTGCGACGATCACTGCCCAACTGCCCGTTGCTAACCCGACGCTACTTGCTCCCACTCTCAGGATTTGGCTATGATCACTTTGCCACTGTCCTGGTTAACTGGTCTGCTACTACGATGTTCACTTGGTCACTTTTAGTTCTTCACTGATCCCGATGTCTCTTGTGCAGTCGCTTATATACCTCTTGCACACGAGAACCTCAACCAGTCTACGAACGCAGCTTCGCATGCCTTCCCGCATGTGCATTTTTTGGGGTTGAAATTGACGCTTACCCTAAGCCCATCAACCAATCAGATGACGTATTGGTTTCGTAACAATATATTGTAACAATACATCACTCCTTTATGCTTGTAAACCCGGTTATCACCAGTTGAAAAGTTACCGTAAAACCCCTCTCAATGTACACAAGGCACACTCCTGCAATCCTCAGGTGAACTTAAACTACGGACTGATAATTCAATTATTGTGTTAACAATCATGGGGGAAAAATATACACAATTGTTCCGGTTGATACTTGCAGTGCCACATCTATCACTTACGATTATCCCTGGACTGATAGCACCCATCAATGCCTTTCACATCAATGATATATTAAGGCATCAAGTTCCTTGTGGGTCATGATCACGCAGCCAACCACATCTTTGATTTGGGCTCTTCTCATACAACTTCAACACTTTCTGTCGCTGTCCTACCCTCCACCCCAGCTGCGACAGTGCCAATAAAAGTTCCCATCCACTGCAGCCAACTCCATTTCAAAGCCAATCCATATACCCGGCCACACACACATGAGCACAATTGCTCAAGCCTTAAGTCAAAGTAATCCAAATGCGAACGGATTTCGCCGCTCACCCTCCCCCTCAGGTGTCTTAGCATGCTGAGCCTTCGTTGCCTTTTGTGTGTAATACAATAAATGGTGGCTCTGCTGCTGCATTCAAATCCCCGAAATCCTTGAAACGGAACAGAAACGTAACCAGTGCAAATGTGCGCGTGTAAGACACACAAACAAAAAAACTTAATAAAAAAAGAATATTTTTTAAAAGGAGCACAAAAAACGGGTAATAAACTTTTCCTTTGCACATTATAAAAGGATTCATTTAACATGGTTGTGCCTGCGCTCATCCGCAGCAGAGCCTAATTTATTTGTTTGTAACAATTTTCCAGAAACACAACATAAAAAGTGAAAATGAAAATCAACAAAAAAACGAGGAAATAAAAAGGAGCAGAGAAAATCTTATTTTTCTTCTATTTAAGAGGATTCAATTCGAGCAAGTGAAAAGGAGAGTCAACGCGTGGGCACATGTGTCCTGCAGGGCCAAAGCACAAACAGCCACCGTCAGGCAAGTGGCATTGGAGCACACGGCTTTAATGTAGGCAGGTAATCGTGTATGGGAGAAACTTAAACGTCGGATGTGGCGATGGCGATGGCGATGTGGGTGGTGGATATGAGGATGAAGGCTCAGGTGGAAGTGAAAGTGAAGGCGAAGAAGCAGACGACAACGAGGCGTTGAGAGACCGCTGACGAAGGGTTTGGAAAAAATTTAAGATTTAAAGAACCTAAAAATGCGGCTCACTTGCTTGGGAGCAGGTGTGTGCGCTTGGGGGAGGAGTGTGTGTGTGTGTGTGTGTGTGTGCGAATGTGTTTTGGTCTCACATGCTGTCTGCTGGCGCTGGTTGGCGCTTAATCCTTTTAAAAGGATTCTTGGAACTTTTTATTTGTTTTGGTTTTCGTTTGCTTTGTTTCTTCTTTTTGCGGTTACTTTTACACACAAAATCAAAAATTCTACATGCATGCACGGGTGGCTGTGGATGTGTGTGTGCTTGAGAGTGTGTGTGTGCGTGAGTGTGGGTGTGAGTGTGGTTTTGCGTGTTCACACACCAAAATAAACCAAAAGCATTTACTTGGCCAAATATATTAGCCAAGTAGCTGCTGGCGGTCTCCTTTCTGATCCACATGTTATGTGGAAGGTAGGGAGGGGCACAGATATCAAGGGACAGACACTGCCCTCATTGCTCAGTGGAGAGTGCTGGGATTATGGATTATTTGTTTTTGTTTGTTTGAATTGATAAAATACTCGCAGTGTTAACTTTAATTTGGCAGCTGCAGTGAATCTTGGCTCAAGTGCGCCATCAGTGAATTTGAACACTCCCGACTGGAGTTCGTAATAAGTTTCGATATCCACAGAATTAGTGCAGCAGCTTTCCACAAGGAGTCAGTATGAATGTCTTCTTACGTCCAGCTTCATTTCTTAAGTAATTGGTTTGTTTGCTGACCGCTTGAATCCACTGAGATCGGGATAAAGCTTCACATAAATCGGTTGGTGTCGCTCTGTGCCACTGTAGGTGGAGATGGAGTACTCAGTAGGGATGGCCATCGATGTTCGATGGTATCGCAACATTGATGGTTTGCTGTCGATGTTCGATGGTATCGCAACATCGATGGTTTGCTGTCGATGTTCGATGGTATCGACACATCGATGGTTTGCTGTCGATGTTCGATGGTATCGAACATCGATGCTGCGCCGTCGATATATATTTTCGATGCTTAAGCATCGATGTTATAACTTTAATGTTTTTTCACCATCGGTGGTGACTGCTCGATGGTACCATCGATGGAAACATCGACGTTTTTGTCTCGATATCCCATTCCTAGTACTCAGCTAACAAATTGCTAAAAACTGTGTGGCATAAATGCCGGGAATATTGCTTCCAAATGCTCATCTAAACGACATGTTGTCAGTTGGTAAGAGTAAAACTGACATCGATTCACTCCCAGGGTCTCGGAGCGTTGTGGCGTACATCCGTTGGTTCAGTCAGTCCAACTCAAAGGAGCTGTGATGACGTTTAAAATGAATCAACCAAAGAGATTGCGTCAAATTCTGTATTGCCTGCGATATTTCCCGAGGCAGAAATGTTGCAGATTGTCTGCGGTCAGTCTATGTTGAACGTTGTTCAGTCAGTCCAACTCAAGCGAGCTGTGATGACATTTAAAATGAATCGACCAAAGGGATTGTTTCAAATCCACTGATGCCTGCGATACTTCTCGGGGCAGAAATGTTGCAGATTGTCTGCGATGAGTCCAACTGTAACGTGAAAACTATTTTAGCAGTGACACAAACAATTTAAACAAGGTTGATAAGTGCCTCGTTCAGTTCTACCCTTCACTATCTGACAACTGATTGGAACATAAGTCAAATGCGCAAAAAGGGGATGAAAATTGTATCGAAATTCAAGTTTAAGAGGAATGCGCCAGGATCCGTACCCTGGCCCTCGCATGCGTTCAAATCATTCAAGTTGGTTGTTTTTGAACATGACGTTGTTGGTTGTTTCGAAGGCAACAGACTTTTCCCCAAAAAAGCAGCTCAAACCAGTTGAAGAGGAGAAATGCTTGAACGAATCATTTCGGTCCCTACCATTATGAAACCCATTATTACAAATAACGAGAAGAGTTTCATTTGAAAAGCAGCCAACAAGTCAAGGAAGGGATCTTGGTTAACGACTAGTGAAGTAAAATACAGTGAAGTAAAAGGTCTTTTGTGGCATTCCCGCCGTAAGATAAAAGAAGTTCCGTTGTCTGAATATCGTTTTCCGACTCTAAGATGACTTTAATATTAATGGGCGTTCAAAATAACTCTTTGAAGATTTCGGTCTCACACCGAGTCAGGGCAGAATAAACGCAAGGAATGTCTTCTCTTTTCTCATCAAGTCCGCTGTAAAGACCACATACCATCTCACTGGAAAGACCTGAATCGTTTACTTAATATCGTATGTAGTATTCAGCTCGAAAGGCTTACTTAGATTCTTTTTGGTAATAGTGGTCAAGTAATTCCGGGCAAGAGATGCAACAAGCTTTTCGGTGTATCTAACACCACAGGCAATCACCCAGTTTAATATCCTTCTATATCTCGTTTACTCTCTAATGATCGTTTCGGAACTTATCAAGTTCCCATTACTACGCAAAGTCAATGCATGGTTGAGGCCCTCTTTCTGATTAGGGACATAATGATCTGGTACTACTAAAAGCGTATTTGATTTTGGGTATGATAAGGGTTGGGGACTCTCGATGCATTCTGCCACAAGCAATGTACTAATCCTGCATCCCAAAAGTGCCTGGAAGTTTGATTAGCAGTCCGACAATACAGTAATGGTGGCACAATTAGCTCCCTTTGGTATATTAATTGGTTGCACAATTAGCTCCCTTTGGAAGATGAATTGATGGCACAATTACCTCCCTTTGGAATACTAATTGATGGCACAATTACCTCCTTTTGGAATACTAATTGATGGCACAATTACCCCCCTTTGGAATACTAATTGATGGCACAATTACCCCCCTTTGGAATACTAATGATGGGACAATTGTCTATAAATTGGTCTGAAAATCCTGTTAGACAAATAAAGGTTGGTCCACAGACACCATCACCTCAGGCACAATCATATCTAGAACCATTTGGCACACAAATTTACACAAGAGTGGTTGATGTTGAGACCTTTTCCATTCTAGCCAGTCCTGGTGGAACTATGTTGACTTGCTTAAAAAAGCATGTGTTCATATCAGCATCAGTGCTCATATAATCCGATCTAAAAGCAGTGTGAACTCTCAGGAATTTCGTGCGGAATGCTTATAGGACCATTGTCACAAGACAGTTCCTGATGATGGCAACGATCCTTGGAACGTAAGACCATTAATTCCAGCCGTAATAATAATTCCATCGTAAGACCAATAATTGTAGCCTGGCTGGCCGCATTCGGTATGGAGATGGCATAGCTACTAATTCAATCAGCTCATTGGCTGGAGTTGGAGTTGAGTGGCATTAACTTTGTGGCTTGTTCCTAGCACACAAAATCGGTGTGGCCCACAATTGACTACAGTGTAATATCATCAGCATAGTGAGTGATATTCAATATCCTTACAAGGAGTTTCCTACAGACCAAGGAGGCTTCAATGACTACTTTTTATGTGAGTACTCTTTTTTACGTTGCAGATGGATGAACATGATTCAATCAGTCTTTCAGTCCACCTTTATTTTGGGGGAATTTTTAATGTGATAAGGTGAAAACATTCTCCCAATTAAGGAGCTGCAGAGAAGTCCAGCTACGTGTTCTGAGGGAGCATATTTTCGTAACGATGAGCTTATTAGCAGACCTATTCTTGGCCAATTGGTTAGGTGAGGTTATCGTGTTAGCCGGTCTACAGACCAACTCACTCAGACCACCATGGGTCCATTGTGAAACCACCGCGTAACAACTCACCTCTGATTTACTCGTCAAACCATAGCGTAGCCCCAATAAAGCGCAGGATTTGTTGGACCTTCGCCCCGGACACTTCTGTAAGAGAGTTAAAAGTGTATTTGCCTAAAGAGCCCGCTCTGCTTCTAGTGAGAGCCGGTCTCCTACAGAAGAGATGTTCCACAGTCTGAATAGGTGAATAGAACTCTGTGAATTTTCCACAGACAACAAAGTTTGCAGCTGAGGAACAAGACTAATTATTTTAACAGCCACTTCTTCCCTACCAAGCTGAACTCCGGACTTATCCAACACATAATGCCTCAGCTAATGAGTATTTAAAATCCTTGAATTCATTCCCATTACCTATGCAGAGAGGCAGGTACAGGTAAAGGCACTGCAAATTATCTCAGCTCATATCCACTCCATACAATGCGATGCTCAGCCGCCCGCCAGCTCAGCCACACAAACACACTTCTCAACATCCCAGAAAGGGTTCCCTTTCCATTTCACTTTTGTTATTTATTGTCATGCAAACGAAACGTGCGTTGACATTTCTTTGTGAGCGGGTGAGTGTGCGGGCGCACCGCGGTCTTCTCCAGTGCGCAACGGAATAATTTCGCAAAAGTGTTTTGAGGCCCACAAAAGAGCGACCTGGATTTTTTTTTGCGGCAGACACTGCAGAGCAGCGTTTGCCAAACATTCACACACAGTCTCGGAACAGTCTCCGAGTGTGTCTACAACAGCATTTGTTTCCTGCTCGGTGAAGGCGCAATTGTCTGCAGTTGTTTCCAAGAATTAGATTCTTATGACTCAGACGGGTGAACTCGGTTACTCCAAAATTAGTGCGACTTTATTTGAATGACTTTATTTGAACGACCATTAACACCACAACCTCTAATTGGTATAAAGCTGGAAGTAGATCCCCCAAGGTTAACATTTCAGGTATCTCGAAGCTTTCTCATGAGAATGTCCAAAACAATCTGCTACAATTGGGAGCTGTGACTACAAAAGAAATTTTGTGAGACGGGTCTCTGATGGGATTCTGTTCCTTGAGTTACCACTTCAAATATTTTAGACAGAATACTGCAGAATGTGGGGGATCTTACAAGGGTCATGACTAGGTAGGTTGGTAGGTAGGAGTGGCAACCTAGTTTGCCAAAAGCACACTTGAGCACACCTAATACCGCGGAGTGGCGCCGTTCAAGCACTGATTAAAAACGCTCTTACTGAAAGATGATGGAAGTCAGCGCCAGGACAGCGCTGGGAAAGGGTTGATTCCCCCATTATGTCGCATCTAACCATCCGGATAGTTTGATGACCCTTGCTATGTCCTTAATATTAAACGATGACAGCTCTGTCAAGCTTGTAAGAAATGGGGATTTCTTCTTCTGCTCAAGGAAGGGCACTGACATAAGAGCTGGAGAACCTTCTCGTCCTCCTTCTCGGAATTACAGCCCCAGCGGAAATAGTTTGAGGGTAGGCCCACTCCTCCTGCATACTTTCCCAGTAGACAGTGACCGGTCAAAACCAAAACAGTTGTCGACAGAGATATGCGATCAAGTCGAAGAAGTTGGTTGGTTCTGTTTTTGTCCATTCTTCCCCAAGTTTGTCTAGCCGTGTGGCAGGATTCCTCATCGAACCAGGATTTGTAGGTATTAGTCAGGTATTCTCGTTTGATTTCAAGCTTGGCTGTGGCCAGTGGGTTGCCGATATTTATGGAGGACTGAATTTCGTGCAGAAGCGTACCTGCCTTGGCAACCTCGTCCGCCTCGCAGTTGCTGGGATGTCGCTATGTCCGGTAACCCAGACTAGGTGCATCCGAGAGTATCTTGAGAGCTCATTTAGAGAGGTTCGACATACATGAACAAGGTCGTGACTAATATGCTACTCATTTGCACTTGCATCCTTCCCAGTCTTCTCAATCTTGTATTTAAAAAAAAAAAAAATTTCCCAGTAAGAGATGAAATATTCAAGAATCGACTACTTCTCCGTTGTTGTATATAAATTACTGGTAGATATGTGAATAGACTCCAAAGTCTCAGGATGTCTCAGGAGCAGGATGTTTTAACCAATGCATAAAGAGGGCTGCTCTTTGGTGTTATTACAACACGCCTGATACTCGTTTCCAGATAATCCAAACAATATTTAATTTTTCGTAACCAGGAACTTTTTGCCGGATTGAAACAGAGGACATCATGTTAACTCTTTGTCGTTCCACTCTCGAAGTGAGCACAAAAGCTTTCCTCTCGTTCACTGTTTAAGTAGAACAAACCCTGAGGTAAGCTTGTAGCTGGTCTACAATTCAGGACGTGAGTCTCGAGATCAAGTCAAGAGAGGAATTGTCGTCAACCAGTTTTCCAGTTGAAATGTTTTGCCATGTTGAATAAGACAAATAATTGAGAGTAACAACCACCGAGAGACAGGAAGACTGAGAGATTTAGAAACAGAGAGAGAGAGAGAGATAAAGAGACAGTACGAAACAGAGCCAGAAAGAGAGACAGAAAGTGAAACGGAAAGAGAGCTAGAAAGAGAACCAGAGAGAGAGTTGAAGATAGATAGGCAGCAAGATACAAAGTGATATAGAAAGACACAGAAAAGAATTGAAAGAGATAAGGAGAAAGAGGATAGGGACTTAGGTTGTTGAAGAGGCTGAAGCAGATAGAGACAAAGAAAAATAGAGAAATAAGTACAGAAGAAATACTGATGAAAATAAAAAAGACATAAGAAGATTGTAGAGTGAGAGAGAGAGAGAACGGCACAAAGAAAGAGATACAGACAGAAAACACTGAAAGTTACTGTGGTAGTTTTAGAGATTAAGAGAGAGAGGGAAGGGCATAAAGAAAGTGTTACAGGGAGAAAACACTGAAATCTACTGAGGGAGTTTTAGAGATTAAGAGAGAGAGGGAAGGGCATAGAGAAAGTGATACAGAGAGAAAACACTGAAATTTACTGAGGTAGTTTTAGAGACTAAGAGAGAGAGAGAGAGAGAGAGAGAGATAACGGCACAAAGGAAGAGATACTGTCAGTAAACAACGAAATTTACTGAGGCAGTCGTAGAGACTAAGAGAGAGAGAACGGCATAAAGAAAGAGATACAGACAGAAAACACTGAAATTTACTGAGGTAGTGTTAGAGACTAAGAAAGAGAGAGAGAGAGAGAGAGAGAGAACGGTATAAAGTAAGTGATACAGAGAGAAAACACTGAAATATACTGAGGTAGTGTTAGAGACTAAAAGAGAGAGAGAGAGAGAGTGATCGGCATAAAGTAAGTGATACAGAGAGAAAACACTGAAATTTACTGAGGTAGTTTTAGGGACTAAGAGAGAGAGAACGGCACAAAGAAAGAGATACAGAGAGAAAACACTGAACTATACTGAGGTAGTGTTAGAGACTAAGAGAGAGAGAGAGATAACGGCACAAAGAAAGAGATACAGAGAGAAAACACTGAACTATACTGAGGTAGTGTTAGAGACTAAGAGAGAGAGAGAGAGAGAGAGAGAACGGTATAAAGTAAGTGATACAGAGAGAAAACACTGAAATATACTGAGGTAGTGTTAGAGACTAAGAGAGAGAGAGAGAGAGAGAGAGAGAGAGAGAACGGCATAAAGAAAGAGAATAGGGTAGTCTTAGAGACTGACACCGATAACCAGAAAATGTTTGAAAAAATATATTATAAATATGAAAATATAGTTCTCTGATGTGATCTGCTTGAAACCTTCCATTGGAGCGTAGCGAAAAGCAGAGCTTCCAATTGAGCGCCACAAAGAACTTCGTTTGTTACTCTCTGCCAGTGGTTCGGTAAAAGATAATTTAGCAAACAGGGGAAAATGCTCTTTGGTTCGGTGTTCGTAAGCTATGAGAGTGTGCAGAACTTTTCAAATGTCGTGTTCCCTCACGCGGAACCAAACCATGCATGGAACTTTCACACAAATCCACATCATCTTCGTACTCGATCATGCATGACTGTATTCGTGCTTATCGGCCACTGCGCTAAGCACATAACCTAAAGCTATGTATTCCAGTGGGGGAATGTCCGAGATAGGCATCATTAGGTTGTTCGCTTAGTGGATATGACAATTAGTTGGATTATATTTGCCAGATGTGATCGATAAGCATGAAGAAATTGCTGAATACCTGCGTGGCACTGTTCCAATAGGAATATTCAAATTGCTTTATTCTAATCGCTTTGTTCCAATCGTTCTATTCCAATCGCACTGTTCCAATAGGAATATTCAAATTGCTTTATTCTAATCGCTTTGTTCCAATCGTTCTATTCCAATCGCACTGTTCCAATAGGAATATTCAAATTGCTTTATTCTAATCGCTTTGTTCCAATAGTTCTCTTCTAATCGCACTGTTCCAATAGGACTATTCGGATCACTTTATTCTAATCGCTCTGTTCCAGTCAATCTATTCCAATTGTACTATTCCAATAGGACTATTCGGATCACTTTATTCTAATCGCTCTGTTCCAGTCATTCTATTCCAATAGCACTGTTCCAATAGGACTATTCGGATCACTTTATTCTAATCGCTTTGTTCCAATCGTTCTATTCTAACAGCACTGTTCCAGTGGCACAATTCCAATGCTCTGTTCAAAGCGCTCTATTCAAATCGCTCGATTCAAGTAGTTGAAGGATTCATCTGAGGGAATCTTTTGTGTGTTCCAAAGCGATTGATCCAGCACACTGATATTGATCACTTAGTCCACCCTCAATAATATCCATAGACGACATACAACGATTCCCAGTGTGATTGTCTCCCGGACGATGAAGAACATCACACTCAAGACTTTAAGAGGAGTACTGGAACAATGGTGCAACGGGCCTGTCCTTTCCGAAACCTTCAAACTTTAAACTTTAAATATTTTCTTCGGTGATGCTGCAAACCTTTTGCCACTAAATGATTTGTGATCTCCACCTCCGGTATAATCTACGCGGCCGTGCTCCTGCACACATCAAGAGTCACTGGGTTAGATCACGGCGTGGCGTCAATATTGATGCTGGAAATTGCTTCAGGCGGCATCTGATAAAAACTTTCCACACAATATGCCAAAGAAGAAGCGTGTGGCCCGCACGGGAGTGTATGCGCTCGTAAGTGAATTTCAGTTACCTCCTCGCTCCTTAGCCGGCATTTAGTACTCACTCACTCACTCAGTCAACCCCTTTTCCCCAAGCAACCTTCTTGCCAGATCCGTTGTTGGTGCCGGTTTCCTGTAGCCTTAAAATAACAGCGCATCGTTGCAGGGAATTTTCATTAAACAAAAGCACAGCAATTTTCGCATGAGGGGAGCAGCAGCGCAACAGCAGCACAAAAACTGCTGCGGAACTGCATGTTGCATACTCCATTTTGCTCCGGTATATTTTCTTTGTGTTACTCCACTTTTTCGCACATGTCCTTCGGGGTGTGCTTAAAAAAGGCTCTAGCTGGCTCCTTTTTTTTCTCTATTTGTTTGTGTGCTGTTTGCCATTGCTGTGTTCCTTTGCTGCGCTTATTCCTTTGCAGTCGAGAAAGTGGGTTTCATTGTTACAGTAAATGCGGGTACGAGTGTGTGCACTCCCGCAGTTACTAAGAGAGTTTTTGTGTAATTAAAAATGTGTTCCATTGTTCGAGTCGTACGAGAGCGCATTGAAGCATCTAAGCACCCATAAACAAAAGCGAGCGGCATGTTGAGCGCACTGCCCCAGCATTTTGCATTTCTAACCATTTTAAAGCAGTCATTCAGAAGGAAGTCTACAGGAACTGAGTGCGTCTCGACTCGAATTGCTGTCGGAGGAAGTTGGACCCCGCAGCGGCAGACTACAATTTGACCCGTCAACATACCTACACACTGTGAGGAATCGCCTACAGATAACGAAACAAAGACGTCCAAGGAGTCGGAACAGATTTCAAGCATAGTCATGGGCTTCATTTTTTCTCATGATGCTCATTCTAGTAGCGGAGGCTGCTCGTAGAGGAGGAGGAGGAGGCAGTTCGTAGAGGAGGAGGCTGCTCGTAGAGGAGGAGGCTGTTCGTAGAGGAGGAGGCTGCTCGTAGAGGAGGAGGCTGTTCGTAGAGGAGGAGGCTGCTCGTAGAGGAGGAGGCTGTTCGTAGAGGAGGAGGAGGAGGCAGTTCGTAGAGGAGGAGGAGGAGGCTGCTCGTAGAGGAGGAGGCTGTTCGTAGAGGAGGAGGCTGCTCGTAGAGGAGGAGGCTGTTCGTAGAGGAGGAGGCTGTTCGTAGAGGCGGAGGCTGCTCGTAGAGGAGGAGGCTGCTCGTAGAGGAGGAGGCTGCTCGTAGAGGAGGAGGCTGCTCGTAGAGGAGGAGGAGGAGGCTATTCGTAGAGGAGGAGGAGGAGGCTGTTCGTAGAGGAGGAGGCTGCTCGTAGAGGAGGAGGCTGCTCGTAGAGGAGGAGGAGGAGGCTATTCGTAGAGGAGGAGGAGGAGGCTGCTCGTAGAGGAGGAGGCTGCTCGTAGAGGAGGAGGCTGCTCGTAGAGGAGGAGGAGGAGGCTGGTCGTAGAGGAAGAGGTTGTTCGTAGAGGAGGAGGAGGCTGCTCGTAGAGGAGGAGGAAGCTGCTCGTAGAGGAGGAGGAGGAGGCTGGTCTTAGAGGAGGAGGTTGTTCGTAGAGGAGGAGGAGGCTGCTCGTAGAGGAGGAGGAGGAGGATGTTCGTAGAGGAGGAGGTTGTTCGTAGAGGAGGAGGAGGAGGCTGCTCGTAGAGGATGAGGAGGAGGCTGGTCTTAGAGGAGGAGGAGGAGGTTGTTCGTAGAGGAGGAGGAGGAGGCTGTTCGTAGAGGAGGAGGAGGAGGCAGCTCCTAGAATTTCGAGGATTTTGATCACCGAAAAATCCATCCATGGTAGTCGCAGTCATCTCTGAGTGAGTGACTATGCGGTGCGACGACATCATTGCTCCACACTGCTATGAAATGGAAGCTGTGAGAAATGTTGTCGTGAGCGATAGAAATGTCACATTGGATTGCCAAAAATTCACCCAAGGAAAAAAGTTAGTCCAACCGAATAAAACCTCTGCTCGAAAACTAGAAATTTGCACTGATTCGCTTCTTTGCGGAAACTGCTCCCACTGTTGTTAGAATTGATTCCAATGTTCTTATTTATCAAGGAACTTTTCACGCTAATCCCGAAATAGATTTGAAGACGATGCTTCCGATACTACTGACAACATGTCCCAACATAAGTGATGGTTTAGGTGCCAAAACTGAACAAATTGGGAAAATATATTCTGGATACTTCTCTGCCAAAAAAGCTGCGACAACAATTTTACCCAAAAGCCAAAAAGAAAATGGTCTCAATTTATAGAAAATTTTTGCTCCAGAGTTAACATTACAAGGACATAATAAAAATTAATGCATATGCCATGTGAGACAACAAAAACAAACACAAATTGTATTGGACATAAAACTAAATGACGCATTCATGCACAGACAGAGGCGTGCTCAGCTGAAGTTACCGGGGGCGATTTGGAAATATGTGACTAAAATAATGGAGAAATATTATTATTTTTATTATATCTTACACCATAATTAATTATGAGTGCAAGGAGGTGGGGGAAGGAGTTCTAGCTACAGAGGCGTTCGACTCGAAGAGAAAAGGATTTTATAGAAATAAGCATTTTCGAGACCCAGCCCGTGGCAGGATTTGAACCTGCGACCGTCAGGGTGTGATTCTAGCATGCTTACCACTAACCCCAGAGGACGGCTAATTGAGAAATGATTCTTTGAAGTTTAAAGAGAAATTATTTTAGTGTCGATATTGAAGATTCTCAAATCGAATATTCTGTTAATCCATCCGGAAAGGCGGGCCTAGGAAGGAGGCTTCTGTCGTAATTATAGGAGGCAAGCAAATCCTCATTCATGGCTCACTTTCCATATTCTCTTTAATATGAAACACAGGACGGCCTACGAGCTAATCTGCTAAAAGTGGGACAGCGGGTTCCAATTCTGCTCACGGCATCGTCCCGCACTGCTTCCTTCAGAATCTATTTCGCTACGAGTCGAAGTCTTAATTAGTATTACTCACTCCCACATACCCCTCCAGACATGTTGTATTATAAAGTAAATTTATGTTACAGGAAAAACAGAAGAGAACCTTCAATTAATGAAGCGGTAGAAAGAGAACACTCGCCACTTCAGTTTTCTATGAGGGGTACAAGCATCTTACAGAAATCTGGACTAATCTTCATATCTCGAGTCAGCACTGCAATTGACAATCGCAACACTCACACACATCTGTGCCACAAGTCGAAAAAGAAGACTTCATAGAGAACCTCTCGTGTAATATCTGGAACCCAGGATGTCCTGTATAAATATATAATTTCTTTCTCAACAAAAAGATCTAAACTATAGTTCGCATCTCTTTATCAAAATTGAATCGGAATCAGGATTACTCTTCCTTAAAATCACATCTGAGGTTTCCATCTTCAAACCGAATCAGCTCCCATGCCCCCCCTTACACTCTCCGGTAAACATCATTCCATTTATACTCTCAACAGTTCTTCTGGGAAATATACACTCGCTTGACTAATGGCAGCTCCTCGCGGCATTTATATCTGAGCTTCCACTGCAAGGACTAATCTCACCTTCCCAATAGGCTCCTTTCCAGCACGCGCATTGTTTACCATTCACTGCGAGTAGTCACGTTGAGTGCCATGTGAGTTATTTATCTGCGAGCCTACAACCGACTCCTCTGCCCCACAAACCCCACACAGACAAATAAGCGATAGTGCAAAAAGTGACCGAAGAGGGGTTTTCATTTGTATTTGCGCTCGAATTAAAGTGAGTGCCGAAAATACTCGTGATGAAATGGAATTGCAGCGCTTCCTGGTGGCGCACTGCAATTCGGCGGAGCAAGCGGAAATGTTGGCACCATCGATTTCCCCACAATGGATTTGCCGGACTCCCACCCATCCGTCTCCAGTGCCGCCGCAGGAAGAGCGCTGTAAAGCTCTCGCACCAGGAATAAGTGCGAGTACGCAATTCCACGCGATTCTATTTAATAAAATCATTTTTGTGCGCTTTTCATTATTTTTCCGTTTTTTGCTGCTGCGAAGAGCGCAAAATTCAATTTTTATTTATGACTGCGAGGGGGAAACCCGCAATAATACGTTCCATGCGTGTGGGTGGGTTCGTGGATGTGTGTGCGAGGTGGCAACAATGGAGCAGCGGGAGTGGCAGGGGATCTAAGCGGCTTTGCAAGTGTAATTTGTGAATTATTCCGCACACATTCTCCTCCATTCGGGGTAAGAAACTCATAATTACCGTCATTACAAGGACCCGAAAAAGGAGCAAATTTAATGTTTAAATTGGAAATTAAATAAAATCAAATTATGCAGAAGACAATTTCATTCCATTAACAATGCACGAAAGCAGCCTGGAAATGTTCCGGGAAAAAATAGATCAGAGTGGGTGAAATGTATGAGAGCACTGAAAGGAAGACTAATGTAGGCGCATTTCGAATTCATCCTTGGCAACAATGCCTCATTAATTCATGTTGCTGCAACTGGGGAATATGCACTTTTCTTTTCAAGCGTCTGTGAATTTGCGTAGTCCTAATAATATATTAAGGAGTGTGGAGGGATGAACCGCATTTCTAAAGAGTGAGCTGAGAATAAAAGTATTTAAAATAGTTAAGGCTGGAAAAACTTCGCACTGCGGAGCCAAAGCCCTGATAGTTACGACTCTTTTGAAGCTCAGGGATAGGTTTGACCAAGGCACCCTAAGTCAGATCCTAATCTGCTGCGGAGGTCACAGCATGCCTACTTTCATGTCAATGCTGTTCAAGCCCTCCTCTAAGGTGAAAGTCACTACGGTTGATAGGAGTCTGAAATTAATATAACTTAGCTGAGTGGTGTACGCAATTGTAAGAGACAAGGCTCAGAAATCATCAGGTAGGATGTCTATAATCTACTTCGGAGATGATTCAATCAGACAATAATCCGGCTTTCTTTGGCGTTGTTCGAAAAGCAGCGCTGATGAAGGGTTCAGAAGAAATGTGACGCTCAACAAGAGTTTCCACATGGTGCTCCAAACTCAAGTGCATGCGTCTCTTAAATCAATCTTTGGAATTCACTTCCTTGATTCTGCACTACGCTGCTTTGCCGTCGCACTCTGGTGTGGGAGACTGCGACCAAAGGAAAGGCGTTAAATTCAATTGAGAACAAATGTTAACAATTGCATTAAGTGCACATTCAGCGGCAGGTGTTTGTGGAGGTGGGACACGTACAAGAAAAGAACAGAAACCCTTCGCAAGATGAACGAAAAGGCTCGGGAATGAATGTGATCCTTGGATGATACTTTCTTGTGCTTGGACCACACAGAATTCACTTTTTGATATTGTCAAACAGTATTTCCCAGAAAATGTTGGATAACATTCAATTGCATTTAAGTACGCATTTATTGCAATTGTAATCCAAATTATGAGGAACTCACGCAGGTGGATTCGACCGTAAGAACATGGCATACAAAGTCAGTAAAACAGACAGCAGCAGATCTCAGCCCAGTGGGGTGGTTTAATAGGAAATGGCTACATTTTCCATTGTAATTCAGTTCTGCCCTACATCGCAGTTTAAATTACTGACATAACCATCAAATATGAAAACTCAGCAATGATTGTGAATCAACGTGGTGGGAAATTGAGCTGCAATTGTCCAATTGTGAAATTCAATATTTATGCAACTTAGGAGCACGGGGGCGGAAGAGGGACTGTGCGTTACACAATCAGTTCGACACAAATTGCTGTCGACTTCATTTTTCAATTTTATTGTTTTATAATTGCGAAATTATGGACACGCGCGTCGCAAGAACGCAATTTGCGTTAATATCGTTGCACAGAATTGTGGTCACACGCGTCGTATGAGTGACATTTTGTTAGACAACCTATTTACGTAACTTTGAGTCGGCTGAGGTAATTGTTTATTCTGCACTCAGTCATGTGAATGTATTAGTTTCAACCACCGTTGACATGGCCGTGGAACGAACTAAACGCAATCGCGAACGAACGCCATTGGTGGACATTGTTCATGTACTCCTTTTATTCCATGTGTCGTTTCTTCCAGGCACTCGTACATATCAGCTCTGACGAAACCTTTTTCGATGTCTTTTGCTTACTTGTGTATATGGAAGTACTACGGAATTCATCAGGGGAGGGGTTAACCATCATCATGCAGGTGTGACCATCCAAATGTAATTCAGTTCCGCAGTTCTTGTAAGCGGACTGGACTCCAATGTGTCTGAGCTGGTACATTATCCAGAACTACTTCAAATTGAAGATATATTTCCTTGACTTGGGGTGTTGAATGTGGGCCTTTTTTTCAAACCAATCGACGCACTCAGTGAGTTGACTAAATTCAAACACTTTGATGGCGGATTTCCTCACACAATGCAGAGTCGTCTCCTCTTCTATTATAGAAGAATGACAGAGAGAAATTACTCCTTGCACCCTCACCAATTTATTTAAAGCTAAGTAAGATCCATCGAGAGTGCTCTACATACTTTTATTGATTTGAAAAAACGTTGAGCTGCACTTTAGTGTCAATTGCCTCTAAGCTAGAAGCCCTCTATCAGGACACTGTTCTTCGATATGTAATCTGCAGGATATTAAGGTGCCTAAGAAAACAGATCGTTAATATTGTTCTAATAAGGATGTGAAAACAATTCATAGCTTTGAAAAGGCGGATATTGCCAATAATCATACACAGAAATGTTCACTACACTGATGGAAATGGAGCAACCACGAGGTACGCCCAAAGAAGTCCCCTCATAGGAGGCAGCTATCGACTTCTCCGGGATGTATAAAGAAAATCTAAGATCTCAGATACTGCAGCTCACTTTCTTTACAAATGTTTATACTCAGTAGGTGTGATTTCAGACTCATACAGAAAGACCTATTACACAGGACAGAGAGGAAATTCTTAGAGTAACTCCACAGCAGGCCACATATTCTTCTCAAGGATGGTAGAATATAAGTAGGAGTGTAGGGACATTCATTTTTCCAGAGGAAATCTGATTATTATTTACTTGAAAAGAAGTTCAGTTTTGGAAATTCCGCTCGAATTTTGTTGGGGGTGCAATCAGTACATCACACGGGGCGTTGCCTTATTCCCCGAGAATTTGTTAGTGTAATCGGAAAGTAGCTTCCCCACGCCTCCCTAGCATTGGAGCAAAGAAACTGCTGGTATGGTAAATTAAGAAACCGAATGATTGCCAAGCTGCGGAATTATTTGTCTCTCAAATGTGCTGGTATGCAAATCAAATCAATGAAACAATGAGAATAAAAAAATGCAGGATTGAAATGAAAATAAATGCAAATTGGAATCGAAATCAAATCGGAATCGATTTCAATAAAGTTAATTTTGTCAGCTGGCGACAATTGAATTCACACATCATTCTGCGCTGATTTTATTGAACGCAGTCGGAAAAATGCCCAGTCCGAGCTCCATGTGGCCAGCCAGTGAGGCCTGCGTCCACCAGGGACTTGCGAGGCTGCGAGTGCCAAAACAGCAACGCCGCACTGCCACGACGTTGACTCGTTGTGGCAGGGTCAGTGGAGTCAGTTGTCAATTGCCATTTCACTCTTGGCCAAGCAGCTCGAAAATTATTAGCAGGAGCTGTCAACGTAGTCTGCAACTGCACCGCCACACACACACACACACACACACACATTCCCACTCTCGCCACAGTGTCATAGCGCACAAAATGGACTCGATTATTCGAACTGACGGGTTTAAGTGTTTAAATTGTGTGTGACACGAAGTATTCCCCAGTCTCTGCTCCGATTTTTATTGTAATCGATTTGCAAACAACATTTTCATATAAAAAAGGACAATTATTATATCCGCAGGACGCAGCGAGACATGCATGATGGATGAGGATGGATACAAGAACTGTGACAATCGTGCTCACTATAATTAAGCTTTACACTACAGTAACAGTTGGCATTAAATTGTCTTCAGGCGCCGTGTCAGCCACAATCAAATCCATTGAACAAATTTAGTGGTGATGGTGACAAAACACGTGTCCTCCGGTTTCCTCCGATTTCCTCCGGTGTCCTCCGGTGTCCTCCGGTTTCCTCCGGTTTCCACACTTTGACTCTACTTTGCTGCATGGCAATGTACATCGGAACCCTACAATCGTAGTGGAGTTCAGGAATGCAATGAAGTTTTCTATGCTGAGGTTGAAGGAGAATAGTTCTTACCCCAAGGACATTGAACCTTGAGCGGATTGCAGGATATTCTAGCATGATTTTCTGATGTGCCCATGTGGGTTTATTATTTGATTTCATTCTTCTTTCCAACGTTTTCATAACAGCTTTAGAAGTCAAGTGATATCTTCAAATGTATTATGACTTCATGTTCTTCTGTAAGAGTCCAGGCATCAAGCTTTTTGAATCTCATATATATTTCTTGGATATATGAAATCAGCTCATCATGGCTTCATAACAGTTTTACCAACTAAATAATGTCCTTAAAATACTTTCACCAGCCGCTTTCAGTTAGTTTCTGGAGCCAATAATGAGAAGAAAATGTATTATGAAGTATTTTGTCATTGCTCCAATGTTGTCCTTGTTTAGATATAAAAATCATAAGTGATTATTTGGCAAGTCGTGGCTTAATGCAAGTCACTTATTTTGAGTAAGACGGAGGCCGACTCAGTTTGGACAAGGCTTCAATGACATGGCACTATTTTAAGGGCGATTTGCTGACTTTAAATTCTCGAGAAGGGTTCATAGACAGTGACTGGCAATTAACTGTGTTTAGGACTGTATGGCGATTAGGACCATGGTATGTCTTTTCTTAAACCTAAAAGGAACTCTCGGTCTCTCGAAACATAGATGAAATGATTCATCTGAACTAACAAACAAGCAGAGAACCAACAAGACGCTCAGTCCTCACTGGGGTCCTCTGGGGTCATAGTAAATAAAATTAAGAAAAATTTTAGGATATGAGAATTTTAGGATTTAGAATATGAGAAGCGTCTTAGATCCTTTTTCCCACCAGTACCAACAGATGCCCTCAGAGTGTGCATTTCTGGACTTCCTTTGCTTTATTTATTTTTCGTCCTTACAAAGAACAAAAAACACTTTGCAAGCTTATTCGAAGTATTCACGAAAAAAGTCAAATCAAATTTGAACGCGGAAAAAAGCCGAGAAAAACATAAAACATAAAAAAGTTAAAAAAATGTTCCGCTTCCTGTGCAGTAAATGCTGCAAAAGCACCGACAAACCCACTTGTCCGGAAGAGCACATGATCGCACTGCGCAAGACGACGGGATGTAAGCTGGCTACAAATTAGTTTAAAGTTCTGAAGAGAAATTGGTAAAACAAAAAATCAACGAAAACGTATCTTTTCAGTGACCACGGGACAAATTCAGCACTTGTACGATCGTTTCTGTGTGATTGGCGACTTCAAGAACAAGCCACGCCCTCGCCAGCTTCTGCTGAAACGCGACTTCCTCTTCATGGGGCACTTGCAGGCCAACCCACTGTTCAGCACCATCCTCACTTCCATGTTCGGCGACAGAAAGCTTCTGAGCTTTCCCGACTTCGCCACCTATCTGAGCGTCTATCAAGCGAACACATTGCGCAAGAAAAAGGAACAAATCGAGGAGGCCACCAAGAAGAAATATCGCAGTAAAGTGGCCCCACTTCGGTCAATCCTCTAGCACATAATTTCTCTGTACGCTCCTCTCCATTTCAGTTCTCTTCAATATGTACGACACCGACAAAGACGGCCGCATCACCAAAGAGGATCTCATTAAGATTGTGCACAAACTATTCGCGGATTTTATGGGCCGTGCGGAGATATTGAACATTGTCGGCATCATGATATACGAAATGGACACCTCCAACACAAATCAAATATTGTTCGATGATTTCTGTGCGGCTCTGGCGGTCTTCGATATGGAAGAGGCATTGGTCACCAAAATACCAGAGGCATGAGCTGCGTTACTACAAGGCGGAAGGAATTTACATCATCTGAAATACGGTGACTTTCTTAGGATATGGCAGTTTTAGGGTATCGAAGATCCTTTCTTTACAAAATTTGTTCGCTGGCTTTCTAGTTCGATTCTCTTCCTTTCAGTAGAAAGTATTTTAAGTTGAAATGAACTTTGTACTCTTCCATACTTTATAAATATACTTCAAACATTTTCATCCTTAAAGTAAATTCAAACTGAGAAGAAATAGGGAAACTAGGGTCAGTGATCAAGCACGTCTGTGGGGACTTGTCCAAGGTTATTCCCTTGTTTTATTCTTAAAAATTTTCGATGTGAGCCGTGTGAACTTTGCTAAAAAGCAGTCCATCACCATGCCCACTCTACGTATATCCTTTTCTTATTTAATTTTTCTTTCATTCGTTCTTGTTTGGAATGAATCGTTATTCAATTCCTGTTGAATTTTTACATGTTCTCTTCAAAATACAAAAGATTCATTGTTCTGGAATTTCTCAAGAAGTCAACATTGGTCTGTAAGTGAATGGTGAAGTAAGTGTCTCCCTCCTTATAAGTGTCTCCCTCCTTTTGGGATTGCCCAAGAAGTCAACACTGAACGCCCACGCAAGTGAAATTCAGCTGCTTTCTAAACGTCACTTTACTAGTAAACCTAACCAGGATTTGTTCAAAATATTCTGGAATCTGTGTGTGTATTGGTTCCAGGCTCACTCCCTACATCTCACTCCTTTACTTGTTGATGCATCCATTGAACTAAATTTTATCCTTACGACACATATGATTGAGGTGAATACCGTCCCACTATTCATATACAATGACTCCGGGGATGTCAGGCAGGGTGAGCCATGGAAAATTTGATCCTTTTCGGACTACACACTCCCGTACTGAAAGAGAGATTAGAGAAAACGAGTTGAAACTTTTGTTCGGTGTATTCAAGTTGTATTAATTGAATGGTATCAAATATGGACGACGCACGTCCAGATGACGGCACCAAATTGTTGCTATCAAATTTCTTCCTAATTTAACATTTTATTGGTGAATTTGATGGCTTCAGGCAGAAGCGAAATGTGTGCATTCAATTGATAATATTTTCCACACTTGTAGCTATTTGAATGCTTCTTTGATTATCCTTGGGAACCCAGCCATTTTCCTGCGCCACACACACGCAATAACAGGCACAGACACACATCATCGATCTGTGCAATAATAAATTTTCTCATACAGAAAATATAAAAAAAAACACACCTACCCCGGCAGAGAAAGAGAACAACATCTACAAAGCTTAAGGCTTGTAACTGGAATAATGCAGAGTAGTTTTTCTGGCACTCGGTCACTAATGAGAAATATTCTCTTCTACTTCTGTCGCTTGAGCTAACACAGTAGTTTCACATATTCACAGGTTGTACTATGTGAGTGTAATCGGAAGGTTCGTGCTGGGAAGCCCCCTCGATATTGATATAGCTCAAAACTGATTTCCTAAAAGTGTATCAAATCCCCGAAGAACATTATTTTTTTCATTTTGTCAGCAGGCTTCAATGGCAAAAGTGGAAAAACGTAACAAAACTTCTTGTCAAGCGCCATCTACCGGAACATTTGTGAAGCTCGATTTCATTTCGAAATCCAGATGCCCATCTGTGCCATTTATGAGCGTTGTGCTGGCCTGGAAATCGCTTATAGGAGCCCCAACGACAGAGTTCCTCAGTAAGAAAGGACTCCTTATGCAAGCTTTTTCCGTATTTTCTGCAGGGGCGTTCAACGCCTTTCGCACAACCAACCCAGGCACATGTTGGCAATTAAAACTTTGCCGTAGCGATTTGCACTTCAACGTTCTGTGCCCTCTGCTAACGAACGACCATAAACATACACACACATGCACATACACACTCCCACGCACACGCACACGTTTACACACAATTGCTTGGCTGCATACACAAGCAAACATGCCATCATCGCCGCTGGAATCGTGATGCAATTTGTGGTCGATTTAAATATTTCATGGGATTCCTCTCTTCGATAAGGTATCGAAAGGGTTAAATGGAAAGTTTTTCGATTAGGAAAGTTGCGGCCCAAAACAGGAATAACAAAAGTGCCGCAAAACTCCAAAAAACACCCACAGCAATAATTTCACGTGATGAATAATTGTGGTTGGAAGGTACGAGAACGGGGGCGTTGAACAAAGGAATGAGTGAACTTATATAGAGGCACCCTCGTAGCCCAAAAGCGCCTGAATGACTTTATGTTAGTGATTTTAACTCAGGTGGATTTATTATCATTTATTTAATGAAGCTAAAAGATTAGGAATATTATAGAAATTGAAGTCCAGCTTTATACAAAGGCAGAAGATAAATAGTTTTCAGTGATTACGAACATTGAGTAGCGACACAATTGCTGACCATAAAAGCTAGAGAAATTAAATGAGTCCTTATTGAGAGGGAATTTTTTACACTAATACTGCCACTGAACAGCAGGATTCGAGCATTGAACCCTGAAAACACGTGTTTTGTCACCATCACCACTAATTTGTTCAATGGATGAAGGAAATTGGAACCCGACTGACACGGCAGAATGAAGAATGTATGTGAGCACGATTGTCACAGTTCCTGTATCCATCCTCATCCATCATGCATGTCTCGCTGCGTCCTGCGGATATAATAATTGTCCTTTTTTATATGAGAATGTTGTTTGCAAATCGATTACAATAAAAATCGGAGCAGAGACTGGGGAATACTTCGTGTCACACACAATTTAAACACTTAAACCCGTCAGTTCGAATAATCGAGTCCATTTTGTGCGCTATGACACTGTGGCGAGAGTGGGAATGTGTGTGTGTGTGTGTGTGTGTGTGGCGGTGCAGTTGCAGACTACGTTGACAACTCCTGCTAATAATTTTCGAGCTGCTTGGCCAAGAGTGAAATGGCAATTGACAACAGACTCCACTGACCCTGCCACAACGAGTCAACGTCGTGGCAGTGCGGCGTTGCTGTTTTGGCACTCGCAGCCTCGCAAGTCCCTGGTGGACGCAGGCCTCACTGGCTGGCCACATGGAGCTCGGACTGGGCATTTTTCCGACTGCGTTCAATAAAATCAGCGCAGAATGATGTGTGAATTCAATTGTCGCCAGCTGACAAAATTAACTTTATTGAAATCGATTCCGATTTGATTTCGATTCCAATTTGCATTTATTTTCATTTCAATCCTGCATTTTTTTATTCTCATTGTTTCATTGATTTGATTTGCATACCAGCACATTTGAGAGACAAATAATTCCGCAGCTTGGCAATCATTCGGTTTCTTAATTTACCATACCAGCAGTTTCTTTGCTCCAATGCTAGGGAGGCGTGGGGAAGCTACTTTCCGATTACACTAACAGATCCTCGGGGAATAAGGCAACGCCCCGTGTGATGTACTGATTGCACCCCAGCAAAATTCGTGCAGCATTTCCAAAACTGAAGTTCTTTTCAAGTAAATAATAATCGAACTTCCTGTGAAAAAATTATCCTGTGGATGTCCCTACACTCCAACTTATTACCGTCCTTCAGAGTCTGTGGCCTGCTGTGGAGTTACTCTAAGAATTTCCTCTCTGTCCTGTGTAATAGGTCTTTCTGTATGAGTCTGAAATCACACCTACTGAGTATAAACATTTGTAAAGAAAGTGAGCTGCAGTATCTGAGATCTTAGATTTTCTTTATACATCCCGGAGAAGTCGATAGCTGCCTCCTATGAGGGGACTTCTTTGGGCGTACCTCGTGGTTGCTCCATTTCCATCAGTGTAGTGAACATTTCTGTGTATGATTATTGCCAATATCCGCCTTTTCAAAGCTATGAATTGTTTTCACATCCTTATTAGAACAATATTGACGATCTGTTTTCTTAGGCACCTTAATATCCTGCAGATTACATATCGAAGAACAGTGTCCTGATAGAGGGCTTCTAGCTTAGAGGCAATTGACACTAAAGTGCAGCTCAACGTTTTTTCAAATCAATAAAAGTATGTAGAGCACTCTCGATGGATCTTACTTAGCTTTAAATAAATTGGTGAGGGTGCAAGGAATCATTTCTCTCTGTCATTCCTCTATAATAGAAGAGGAGACGACTCTGCATTGTGTGAGGAAATCCGTCATCAAAGTGTTTGAATTTAGTCAACTCACTGAGTGCGTCGATTGGTTTGAAAATAAGGCCCACATTCAACACCCCAAGTCAAGGGAATATATCTTCAATTTGAAGTAGTTCTGGATAATGTACCAGCTCAGACACATTGGAGTCCAGTCCGCTTACAAGAACTGCGGAACTCAATTACATTTGGATGGTCACACCTGCATGATGATGGTTAACCCCTCCACTGATGAATTCCGTAGTACTTCCATATACACAAGCAAGCAAAAGACATCGAAAAAGGTTTCGTCAGAGCTCATATGTACGAGTGCCTGGAAGAAACGACACATGGAATAAAAGGAGTACATGAACAATGTCCACCAATGGCGTTCGTTCGCGATTGCGTTTAGTTCGTTCCACGGCCATGTCAACGGTGGTTGAAACTAATACATTCACATGACTGAGTGCAGAATAAACAATTACCTCAGCCGACTCAAAGTTACGTAAATAGGTTGTCTAACAAAATGTCACTCATACGACGCGTGTGACCACAATTCTGTGCAACGATATTAACGCAAATTGCGCGTGTCCGTAATTTCGCAATTATAAAACAATAAAATTGAAAAATGAAGTCGACAGCAATTTGTGTCGAACTGATTGTGTAACGCACAGTCCCTCTTCCGCCCCCGTGCTCCTAAGTTGCATAAATATTGAATTTCACAATTGGACAATTGCAGCTCAATTTCCCACCACGTTGATTCACAATCATTGCTGAGTTTTCATATTTGATGGTTATGTCAGTAATTTAAACTGCGATGTAGGGCAGAACTGAATTACAATGGAAAATGCAGCCATTTCCTATTAAACCACCCCACTGGGCTGAGATCTGCTGCTGTCTGTTTTACTGACTTTGTATGCCATGTTCTTACGGTCGAATCCACCTGCGTGAGTTCCTCATAATTTGGATTACAATTGCAATAAATGCGTACTTAAATGCAATTGAATGTTATCCAACATTTTCTGGGAAATACTGTTTGACAATATCAAAAAGTGAATTCTGTGTGGTCCAAGCACAAGAAAGTATCATCCAAGGATCACATTCATTCCCGAGCCTTTTCGTTCATCTTGCGAAGGGTTTCTGTTCTTTTCTTGTACGTGTCCCACCTCCACAAACACCTGCCGCTGAATGTGCACTTAATGCAATTGTTAACATTTGTTCTCAATTGAATTTAACGCCTTTCCTTTGGTCGCAGTCTCCCACACCAGCGTGCGACGGCAAAGCAGCGTAGTGCAGAATCAAGGAAGTGAATTCCAAAGATTGATTTAAGAGACGCATGCACTTGAATTTGGAGCACCATGTGGAAACTCTTGTTGAGCGTCACATTTCTTCTGAACCCTTCATCAGCGCTGCTTTTCGAACAACGCCAAAGAAAGCCGGATTATTGTCTGATTGAATCATCTCCGAAGTAGATTATAGACATCCTACCTGATGATTTCTGAGCCTTGTCTCTTACAATTGCGTACACCACTCAGCTAAGTTATATTAATTTCAGACTCCTATCAACCGTAGTGACTTTCACCTTAGAGGAGGGCTTGAACAGCATTGACATGAAAGTAGGCATGCTGTGACCTCCGCAGCAGATTAGGATCTGACTTAGGGTGCCTTGGTCAAACCTATCCCTGAGCTTCAAAAGAGTCGTAACTATCAGGGCTTTGGCTCCGCAGTGCGAAGTTTTTCCAGCCTTAACTATTTTAAATACTTTTATTCTCAGCTCACTCTTTAGAAATGCGGTTCATCCCTCCACACTCCTTAATATATTATTAGGACTACGCAAATTCACAGACGCTTAAAAAGAAAAGTGCACATTCCCCGGTTGCAGCAACATGAATTAATGAGGCATTGTTGCCAAGGATGAATTCGAAATGCGCCTACATTAGTCTTCCTTTCAGTGCTCTCATACATTTCACCCACTCTGATCTATTTTTTCCCGGAACATTTCCAGGCTGCTTTCGTGCATTGTTAATGGAATGAAATTGTCTTCTGCATAATTTGATTTTATTTAATTTCCAATTTAAACATTAAATTTGCTCCTTTTTCGGGTCCTTGTAATGACGGTAATTATGAGTTTCTTACCCCGAATTGAGGAGAATGTGTGCGGAATAATTCACAAATTACACTTGCAAAGCCGCTTAGATCCCCTGCCACTCCCGCTGCTCCATTGTTGCCACCTCGAACACACATCCACGAACCCACCCACACGCATGGAACGTATTATTGCGGGTTTCCCCCTCGCAGTCATAAATAAAAGTTGAATTTTGCGCTCTTCGCAGCAGCAAAAAACGGAAAAATAATGAAAAGCGCACAAAAATGATTTTATTAAATAGAATCGCGTGGAATTGCGTACTCGCACTTATTCCTGGTGCGAGAGCTTTACAGCGCTCTTCCTGCGGCGGCACTGGAGACGGATGGGTGGGAGTCCGGCAAATCCATTGTGGGGAAATCGATGGTGCCAACATTTCCGCTTGCTCCGCCGAATTGCAGTGCGCCACCAGGAAGCGCTGCAATTCCATTTCATCACGAGTATTTTCGGCACTCACTTTAATTCGAGCGCAAATACAAATGAAAACCCCTCTTCGGTCACTTTTTGCACTATCGCTTATTTGTCTGTGTGGGGTTTGTGGGGCAGAGGAATCGGTTGTAGGCTCGCAGATAAATAACTCACATGGCACTCAACGTGACTACTCGCAGTGAATGGTAAGCAATGCGCGTGCTGGAAAGGAGCCTATTGGGAAGGTGAGATTAGTCCTTGCAGTGGAAGCTCAGATATAAATGCCGCGAGGAGCTGCCATTAGTCAAGCGAGTGTATATTTCCCAGAAGAACTGTTGAGAGTATAAATGGAATGATGTTTACCTGAGAGTGTAAGGGGCATGGGAGCTGATTCGGTTTGAAGATGGAAACCTCAGATGTGATTTTAAGGAAGAGTAATCCTGATTCCGATTCAATTTTGATAAAGAGATGCGAACTATAGTTTAGATCTTTTTGTTGAGAAAGAAATTATATATTTATACAGGACATCCTGGGTTCCAGATATTACACGAGAGGTTCTCTATGAAGCCTTCTTTTTCGACTTGTGGGACAGGACTGCCTGGGTCCCAGATATTACACGAGAGGTTCTCTATGAAGTCTTCTTTTTCGACTTGTGGCACAGATGTGTGTGAGTGTTGCGATTGTCAATTGCAGTGCTGACTCGAGATATGAAGATTAGTCCAGATTTCTGTAAGATGCTTGTACCCCTCATAGAAAACTGAAGTGGCGAGTGTTCTCTTTCTACCGCTTCATTAATTGAAGGTTCTCTTCTGTTTTTCCTGTAACATAAATTTACTTTATAATACAACATGTCTGGAGGGGTATGTTGGAGTGAGTAATACTAATTAAGACTTCGACTCGTAGCGAAATAGATTCTGAAGGAAGCAGTGCGGGACGATGCCGTGAGCAGAATTGGAACCCGCTGTCCCACTTTTAGCAGATTAGCTCGTAGGCCGTCCTGTGTTTCATATTAAAGAGAATATGGAAAGTGAGCCATGAATGAGGATTTGCTTGCCTCCTATAATTACGACAGAAGCTTTCTTCCTAGGCCCGCCTTTCCGGATGGATTAACAGAATATTCGATTTGAGAATCTTCAATATCGACACTAAAATAATTTCTCTTTAAACTTCAAAGAATCATTTCTCAATTAGCCGCCCTCTGGGGTTAGTGGTAAGCATGCTAGAATCACACCCTGACGGTCGCAGGTTCAAATCCTGCCACGGGCTGGGTCTCGAAAATGCTTATTTCTATAAAATCCTTTTCTCTTCGAGTCGAACGCCTCTGTAGCTAGAACTCCTTCCCCCACCTCCTTGCACTCGTAATTAATTATGGTGTAAGATATAATAAAAATAATAATATTTCGCCATTATTTTAGTCACATATTTCCAAATCGCCCCCGGTAACTTCAGCTGAGTACGCCTCTGTCTGTGCATGAATGCGTCATTTAGTTTTATTACACAAAAAGTTTTTGTTTAGTTTCCAGATTTTAAGCGCGCATTAATTTTTATTAGTTATTTACTCGTACAATATTTGAGATCTATTTTGTGCACAGTTCTAATAGTTCTATATAGAAATAATTTTGTGTCGCTACACATACAAGGGTGGGCACGTCAGCTCTGAGTCTTGCAGAGAAGGATGAAGTTGTTGGCTGCGCCACAGCTAGCAACAATGTCCCCCAACTGAGTCGCAACGATGTTGGAGAGTTGAATTGCTATTTTAGTTGATTGCTTCGATTGTGGTACCGCAGGATAATGCACAGGGAGTACTTTATATCGGAAGTAGCGGCGCTCTGTTAAGGAATTTTTATAGTAAATATTCTAAAAAGGTTACCACACACTCCTAGTGAGAGTGTGATGCATTGAGATAGTTTCCTTGATGTTTTCTTATAAATGCTTTGCTGTAAGAAAATGTGTGAATTGTGGGCGTGTCAGTAGAAGTTGCTGTTCATTTTGTATATATTATAGTTCCACTAACTATATAGTATAGTTCCACATGTTATCAATAGAAATTTACTTGCTATTATTTAAGTTCGGGAGTTTTTTATATGAGAGTCTGGTGCTCCTTTATCTGATCCGTTTCTATCTTGCATATATACGAGTAGTTATAATTTCCATATGGTTATTCACATCAAATTTCATTCATAGTTCTTATATAGATTTCAGGTTATGAAAATGTATATATACAGTGGGTGGCAGTCTATATAAAACGCCCACTTTGAAAAGAGCCCACATTGGTCCACATCTAGGATTCTTCCATACTCATTATAAGATCAACTGATACGAAGTCATTGTTTTTTTATATGAGGTAGCGACAATTACATATATAGGTAGTAGGCGTGTCCTCTCTTCGATAGAGTTCACATAGCTATCTGGTTCTATCTTAATGTTCAAGTTATGATAAAGCCAAGTTTTTTTTTTTGCTATATCTCGAAAAGTGTGGAAGGAAGTTGCACAGATAATAAATCCAAACCACTTCACAAAGTAACGCTGAACCCTGTACGCATATGTGGGTCCATACCTGCCATGCCTTCGTGTGTGTGTCACACAACGCAACAATTGACTTTTTCGTCAGCCCATTACACAAATGATTCCGGGTACAGTGCCTCGGGACAAGTCCGGATAATGTGGGTTCTATTTTGATTCAAGAAAACGGGAAAATTTTCACTCCATTACTCTACTTCACTATTATGATCTGATCTATTTCTCTATTTCACTATTAATCTGATTCGTAATTTGTTAAAAAGTCCTTCTGCAGAGCAACTTTAACACACCTCTTGAAATATTTCGAACACTTTTGAATTCTCCGATTTGTTTGAGTTTATCAGTCGAGGATTCGGGTGTGTCTGGACAAAAGAAAGCGGTCAGAGGCGAGGGAGATATGCGTCTAGCTTCATCTGGTGTTCAAGGACTTCTATAAAGAGTGGAAGAACTTAGAACACTAGACACAGAGCCCAAAGGAAATCATTAGAACCCAAACAAAAACCTCAGACAGACCTTTAAGAACTTAAGAGCTACAGTGCCTACGAGTCCACTACAGGGAAGTTGAACATGAAATCGTGACATTTTTATGAAAGTCAGGATTTTATTATTATTAACAGGCTAAAAGGACACCGCGACCTAAGAGATCTATTGTGCAGCCTTGTACCCAACTAAAACAATAAGTCAGTATAACTTATACTGTAATTTTCTTCCCCCAACATCACACGATTTTGTGGAAGTTACGAAAGTGATTTTTCCGGAGAGTGTCAGGAACAAGAAGATACAACGAAATCACTCATCATTAAATAACTGAAGCTTTCAGTGGAACCAAACACATTTCCGGTAAAGACTGAATTTCAATTGAAGATTTTTTAGGCCTCAGACTTTCAATGGAAGTCACAAAGTTGGAGGTCACTGGAAAATTGGAAGTCACTGGAAAGTTGGAAGTCACTGGAAAGTTGGAGGTCACTGGAAAATTGGAAGTCACCGGAAAGTAGAAAGTCACTGGAAAATTGGAAGTCACTGGAAAGTTGGAGGTCACTGGAAAGTTGGAAGTCACTGGAAAGTTGGAGGTCACTGGAAAATTGGAAGTCACTGGAAAGTTGGAGGTCACTGGAAAGTTGGAAGTCACTGGAAAGTTGGAGGTCACTGTAACTGACCCCATAAAAAGCCTCATGCTGAAAACGAAGCTAGTTCTGCGAAAGCGAACATTGACAGAATGTTGGCAGCCCCAAATTTGTCAATGAAATTTAATATTCCCGAATGTGCCTTCGAACGAGAACGTGCCGGTTAAGCAAATGACGCAATCCCAATGATTTAACGATGGTCATTCCGTGGTGGTCCGTGGTGCCAGTTGAAAATATCCAATACAAAACTGAATGTTAAAGAAAAACGAAATTTGCTCAGGTGTCAAAATTTGAAATTTATTCATGTCAGCGATGAACAGCAAAAATATGTGATAAATACTCTTATCTAGTTTGGGTTGGTTGTCATTTCCCATGCACACCGACGACCCACTCCCTTGGCACACACACACACACATATACACATACACACACATACCCACACAGCACAGAAATGTAAACACAAACAAAAATTCAAATTCAAATTCAAATACAGCTGCCAACACACGGGAACGCAGATTTCAGCATTCGCATTCATATGCAACTGTCAACAACATTTTCCGAAATTGATTTTACGCATGTGTGTCACGTGACTGATGATTCCGGTGCCGCGTTGCAGCGCCCCAGCGGGCAATCGCTCCGGTGGAAAAGATAGCGAATTTGTTAAAGTCTCACGCTACCGTCATTTCCTCGCATGAAAAAGAACTTGGAACGGATCTCAATAAAGGATGGTTCAGTGACTGATCGAGCGACTTCTGAGTTCTTTCACCGATCTTCTCTAATCACTGAATAAGAGAGCTATAACGCTCCTTATGATCATCCAATATCATGGTAAATATTACTAGCAGGAAGATACGGATACATTTTCTAGACGAATGGGCTCTCAATAAAGGAGGGTTCAGTGACTGATCGAGCGGTTTCGATCTTCTCTAATCTGAGTTCTATCAGCGATCTGTTCTAAGGTCATCCCAAATATTACTAGCATGAAGATACGGGTAAATTTTATAGATTTGACAGTAATTACTAGCTTAGCAGACGAGTGGGCTTTCAATAAAGGAGGGTTCAGTGACTGATCGAGCGGTTTCTGAGTTCTATCACCGATCTTCTCTAATCACTGAATAAGCGAGTTAGATCGATCCCCATTATCATCCAATCTCATGGTCAATATTGCTAGCATGAAGATACGGATACATTTTATAGATTCTAAAGAAATTATTAGCTTAGCAGACGGGTGAGCTCTCAATGAAGGAGGGTTCAGTGACTGATCGAGCGACTTTTGAGTTCTATCACCGATCTTCTCTAGTCTGAGTTCTATCACCGATCGTCTCGAAGGTATTACTAGCATGAAGATACGGATACATTTTATAGATTTCACGGAAATTATTAGCTTAGCAGATGAGTAGGTGTAAATCTCGAATGGCATTCCAGATATCGTGACATTTCTAGCTATGATGAGTGCTGCCACGACAGAAGTTGTGCCATTTGTAGTATCATTGGGTATTTAAGATACCAAATATCATGTCATTTGTTATGATATGAACTGCTGACATAACAGAAGTCATATCATCTTAGCAGTGACATCAATTGATGACAAAACAGAAGTCCTGTCCTTTATAATGACAATGACAGACAGTCACAATAAGAAAGGGAAATGTTCAAGGACTATTATGCTGTTTTCCAGCAAGAGATCTGAACAGCTTCTCCTAGACTTTGATCACCAGAATTTTGGACAGCTTTCCTAGACTCTGATCACCAGAATTTTGGACAGCTTTCCTAGACTCTGATCACCAGAATTCTGGAAAGCTTTTCGTAGACTCTGATTACCAGAATTTTGGACACCTTTCCTAGACTCTGATCACCAGCATCCGGGCTGCAAAATCTTCACTTTTATGCTGATGCCCATTCATGCCTTGACAACAAGCACTGTGAGTTTGTAGCTGATCCACACCTCTAGAAATGCTTCGACTCGATTCTTTCACAGGGGAGCACATTCGGTGTGTTGTGGGTTCCTGAGGATTATGGTCAAGAAGATGACCATATTCCACATAAATTGGAGACATGAGAAAGTAATACAGTTAACTGAGAGAACTGAAGAGCCTTCACGGGAAGTAATTGAATAATGACTTTGCAAGGACACATCAATGTATTCATAAAGGGAAGGGAAGAGTCAACATTTGACTCTTATATCAATTCTTCTTACTCTTATATCAGTTTTTCTTACTCTTATATTAGTTCTTTGGGATCAAATATATTCTGGTTACTTTTATATCAGCTCTTTGGGATCAAATAGATTCTGGTTACTTTTATATCAGTTCTTTGGGATCAGATAAATAAATTTATATACTGCAAACAGCTATAAGCCAACTAAATACACATTGAACACAACGCTCGAAGCGATTATCTTATTGAAATTTTGCCAACTGCATTGATGGGTATTCATAGAAGAGATCAAGGACCTTCAAAACTTTCTACATGTATCTTACCTCTTGGAGAAAACATATTCATGCATGGCATTATATTCACATAAGCCCTTTGAACAGTTTTGCGAAACAAAGCTGCTGCCTCATGAAAAGGTCATGGATGAGACCAAGTTTTGACCGAGGAAGTTCACTAAATTTCTAACTTGCTTGCTAACTTTGACCTTGGTGTGACCTTGGTCTATCTGCGTACAAATGGGCGACCTCACCCAACCTTACTTACGTTTGTACACTGCTCCAGTCTTCGATATTATTCTCCTAATCCTTATTCCACAGCTATAGGGAGTTCACTGCCTCTGGTATGCTATTTCCTGCAGGGATGCCGCTGTGTGCACGTATGTGGCTTTGTCACTTGCGGTGTTTCAGCGAGCAGGTGTGTGCAGAATATTAGTGTAACACGTGATCGTAGTTGATAGTTGGTTTGTGACTGACATAAATTTGAATAATAAAGTTTAAAAACTTTTCCAATGCCGAAGTTGAAACTTAAATTCCAACGACATGGGGCAGGATCGAAGGGCGAGTTGACTTCTGAACTTTAAGTCAGTTCAAAAATATGTTGCGCGGTTATGGCTTTCTTTTTGGTACAGGTGAAATACACTGAACGAAATTATTGAGTGGGCTGTTGAGTTTTGAAGTCACCAATTCAGAAAGTATTCAGTGTAATTTATCATCCATCAACCATTGTTTCTGGCACCGAAGGATGAACTCATACCTAGAGTTTCTTTTGGAAGAAAGTACAAAGTCAGCTTCTTAAGGTACCATAAGATCAACGATATGTCGGTTATATTCTTATGGATATTGGCATGAGCACAAGAACTTTGGGCATAGAGTGATGTTCAAGCCGCTGTCGGAGCAATACCCGTTGTTTCTGGCACCGAAGGATGAACTCTTACCTAGAGTTCCTTTTGGAAGAAAGTACAAAGTCAGCTTCCCGATAAGGGAGCAACGGAGAGATCCAGAACTACTTGCAGGGGACCCGTCAAAAAAGTTTCTTCATTGATGTCTCCAAAACTGAAAAGAGAACTGGGGCTGGCTGGCATCGGAATGAAAATGTCAGATGCTTTTAGGCTATGGGAAGTATGGCGGCAGTATTCCAATGGGAAGTGTTTGCTGTACTGAAAGTAGCGGAATGGGTAATTGAGAATAAATAGAGCGGTAAGGAGATTGGAGTCGGTAGTGACAGTCAGGCTGCACTGAAGGCCCTAGAAAACGCGTTAACCACTTCAAAAATTGTTCAAGAATGCAAGGCAAGACCTAACTTCATCGCAAGATGGAATTTGCTTGAATTTATTTGGATGCCGGGACACTGTGGGGTTCGGGGGAACGAATTAACTGATGAATTGGCTAACTGTGGATCTGCGGGTGCTCCAATGGAACCAGAGACATTTTTCGGTATAAGCTTAGCAGGGGATATGGATTAGATCAGGGGCCATGTGAAGAATATTCACAAGAACCGATGATGCAGTTTAGTTGCCTGCAAAACAACCCAAAGCTTCCTAGAAAGCCCGCACAAGGGGGTTGCAAATTTCCTTCTGACATTACAAAGGAAAGATCTTCGATCATTGGTTGGGGTAATCACAGGGCATACTCCATGGGACCGTCATAAGGCGATCATAGGCATCATCGAGAATCCGAACTGCTTCTCCTGCCTGGAGGAAGAACAGGACGGCACAGAGCACTTTCTCTGCACTTGTCCTGCCTTTGCCAAAATGAGGAGGCGCATATTAGGCTCAATTGTTTTGGGAATGGATAATGTGCATTCCTTATCCCTGGACAGACTTCTGAGATTCATAAATGAATCAAAGAAGTTTGAAAATGTGACATTCCTTATCCCTGGACAGACTTCTGAGGTTCATCAAAGAGTCAAATGAAGTTTGAAAAGGTGTAACTTCCTTTTCAAATTCCTCTATCTCCCCAAATAAGTGATGTACTTTAAAATAATGTCGTGAAGAGTATATCCGCGGACAGTTATACTAATTCCATTTAAAAGATTCCATATCCACCATGTTCGAAGAATATTTGGAGTAGTAGAAAGCGTGCGAACGATTTATTCCACATTTGTTTGAAATTTCGGTTTGATTTGCTTTCCTCCCGCATTCGTGTCAAAAGTCTTCCATATTCGTTTTCAATTCGTTTCACATCTGTTCCACTTTCGTTCTACATTTGTTCCATATTCGTTCTATATTCATTCCACATTTGCCCCATATTCGTCCTACTTTCGTTCCACATTCTTTCCACAGTCTTTGTACTATTTATCCATTTTTATTCCACCTCCGCATTACCTTCGTTCGAAGTTGGTTTTACGCTTTTTTCACTTTCGTTCTACATTCGTTCCACATTCGTCCTATATACATTCCACATTTGCTCCATTTTCTTCTTCTTTCCCATCCAAATTCCTCTATCTCCCCCTTCCCTAAATATTTTTCCAGGCTTGTTGCAATGGGCATCAATGTCTGGGTGCTTTGAGACCTCCTTCTTCGGCGGCTCTCCGGCCTGTCCCACTTATATGTCTATCTAATCATGATTCAAAGAGAAACAATTATAAAAATGTTCCAAAATTGTTTTCCTTTTCTAAGGATCATAGACAGATTTCTTCCTTGCTGCCCGAACTCTCCCACTCACTGCTCTCATGAATTCTTCAATGAAGTCTTGTAACTTGTTCAATTTGTGGAGCGTGTAAACGATGTGCTCAGAAAGTGGTTTTTAAGTAATTTTTGTTCTATTGTTCAGTGAAATCATTATGACTGAATGATGACTTCAGGATATAACAGGATAATAAAAGTGCCTCCATGTAATATTACGCCTCCTGTACAATCGGTCAGTAGAACGACATCAGTACCAACATTTATTATTGCCAGTTGGTCAATCATCTCTGGACACTGCAGCGCGACACGATATGATTAAACAAAACGCCAAAAAATCATCGTTTAACTTAAACACACACTCACACATATACATACACACCCACACACACACATTTCCGCCGATGAAAGCCAATATATCTACTTAGCATTTTTGCACAAATTGAATTTATCAATTCGCAAATAACCGAAGCGGAAAGATTTCATTGCTTTGTGCGTGTGGCTTTGAATGCGGGTATTTATGTGTATACTGTGTGTGTGTGTGTGTGTGTGTGGGTGTGTGTTTACTTATGTCAGTGAGTTTGTGTGTAGGCGAATTTGTGTGCACCAAGGGATACGACACGACGAAAGGTGAACCCGAAATGGCTACAATGCTTTAATGTAACCAATTTCCAAATTTACTTTTATGACATATGTCGGTGGCTGTGTTCGTGTGTGTGAGGATGTGTGTGAGGATGCGTTTGAGATGTGTATGAGGATGTGTGTGAGGATGTGTGTGAGGATGCGTGTGAGGATGTGTGTTTACGTGTGTGAGTTTCCTTTTTTCCTGTGGTAACATTCTATGGAGCATATGTGCAGGAGTAGTTTGTTATCCGCTGAAGTTGCTACTCTCCGACCCACTTCCATTTCTTCTCCATGGTAAACACATTTCAATATTCTGTCACTTTAGCCTTCGGCGATTCTAGGATTCCTGGATTTAAGGTTTCCAGTTTTACCGGTTTCCTTTCGTTTATTCTTGATTTCTGCTGGAAAGGATTAAAAATTCAAAGAAAATTTGTGATAACTGAAGGGAATAATCAGCGATTCTAGGATTCCTGGATTTCAGGATTCCAGTTATAAACGTTTCCTTTCGTTTATTCATGATGTCTGCTGGAAAGGATTAAAAATTTAAAGAAAATTTGTGATAACTGAAGGGAATAATCAGCGATTCTAGGATTCCTGGATTTCAGGTTTCCAGTTTTAACGGTTTCCTTTCGTTTATTCATGATGTCTGCTGGAAAGGATTAAAAATTCAAAGAAAATTTGTGATAACTGAAGGGAATAATCAGCGATTCTAGGATTCCTGGATTTCAGGATTCCAGTTATAAACGTTTCCTTTCGTTTATTCATGATGTCTGCTGGAAAGGATTAAAAATTTAAAGAAAATTTGTGATAACTGAAGGGAATAATCAGCGATTCAAGGATTCCTGGATTTCAGGTTTCCAGTTTTAACGGTTTCCTTTCGTTTATTCATGATGTCTGCTGGAAAGGATTAAAAATTCAAAGAAAATTTGTGATAACTGAAGGGAATAATCAGCGATTCTAGGATTCCTGGATTTCAGGATTCCAGTTATAAACGTTTCCTTTCGTTTATTCATGATGTCTGCTGGAAAGGATTAAAAATTTAAAGAAAATATGTGATAACTGAAGGGAATAATCAGCGATTCTAGGATTACTGGATTTCAGGATTCCAGTTATAAACGTTTCCTTTCGTTTATTCATGATGTCTGCTGGAAAGGATTAAAAATTCAAAGAAAATTTGTGATAACTGAAGGGAATAATCAGCGATTCTAGGATTCCTGGATTTCAGGATTCCAGTTATAAACGTTTCCTTTCGTTTATTCATGATGTCTGCTGGAAAGGATTAAAAATTTAAAGAAAATTTGTGATAACTGAAGGGAATAATCAGCGATTCAAGGATTCCTGGATTTCAGGTTTCCAGTTTTAACGGTTTCCTTTCGTTTATTCATGATGTCTGCTGGAAAGGATTAAAAATTCAAAGAAAATTTGTGATAACTGAAGGGAATAATCAGCGATTCTAGGATTCCTGGATTTCAGGATTCCAGTTATAAACGTTTCCTTTCGTTTATTCATGATGTCTGCTGGAAAGGATTAAAAATTTAAAGAAAATATGTGATAACTGAAGGGAATAATCAGCGATTCTAGGATTACTGGATTTCAGGATTCCAGTTATAAACGTTTCCTTTCGTTTATTCATGATGTCTGCTGGAAAGGATTAAAAATTCAAAGAAAATTTGTGATAACTGAAGGGAATAATCAGCGATTCTAGGATTCCTGGATTTCAGGATTCCAGTTATAAACGTTTCCTTTCGTTTATTCATGATGTCTGCTGGAAAGGATTAAAAATTTAAAGAAAATTTGTGACAACTGAAGGGAATAATCAGCGATTCTAGGATTCCTGGATTTCAGGATTCCAGTTATAAACGTTTCCTTTCGTTTATTCATGATGTCTGCTGGAAAGGATTAAAAATTTAAAGAAAATTTGTGATAACTGAAGGGAATAATCAGCGATTCAAGGATTCCTGGATTTCAGGTTTCCAGTTTTAACGGTTTCCTTTCGTTTATTCATGATGTCTGCTGGAAAGGATTAAAAATTCAAAGAAAATTTGTGATAACTGAAGGGAATAATCAGCGATTCTAGGATTCCTGGATTTCAGGATTCCAGTTATAAACGTTTCCTTTCGTTTATTCATGATGTCTGCTGGAAAGGATTAAAAATTTAAAGAAAATTTGTGATAACTGAAGGGAATAATCAGCGATTCAAGGATTCCTGGATTTCAGGTTTCCAGTTTTAACGGTTTCCTTTCGTTTATTCATGATGTCTGCTGGAAAGGATTAAAAATTCAAAGAAAATTTGTGATAACTGAAGGGAATAATCAGCGATTCTAGGATTCCTGGATTTCAGGATTCCAGTTATAAACGTTTCCTTTCGTTTATTCATGATGTCTGCTGGAAAGGATTAAAAATTTAAAGAAAATATGTGATAACTGAAGGGAATAATCAGCGATTCTAGGATTACTGGATTTCAGGATTCCAGTTATAAACGTTTCCTTTCGTTTATTCATGATGTCTGCTGGAAAGGATTAAAAATTTAAAGAAAATTTGTGATAACTGAAGGGAATAATCAGCGATTCTAGGATTCCTGGATTTCAGGATTCCAGTTATAAACGTTTCCTTTCGTTTATTCATGATGTCTGCTGGAAAGGATTAAAAATTTAAAGAAAATTTGTGATAACTGAAGGGAATAATCAGCGATTCAAGGATTCCTGGATTTCAGGTTTCCAGTTTTAACGGTTTCCTTTCGTTTATTCATGATGTCTGCTGGAAATGATTAAAAATTCAAAGAAAATTTGTGATAACTGAAGGGAATAATCAGCGATTCTAGGATTCCTGGATTTCAGGATTCCAGTTATAAACGTTTCCTTTCGTTTATTCATGATGTCTGCTGGAAAGGATTAAAAATTTAAAGAAAATTTGTGACAACTGAAGGGAATAATCAGCGATTCTAGTAGTCTTGGATTGCAGGATTCCAGTTTTGACAGGTTTCTTTCGTTTATTCATAATTTGTGCTGGAAAGGATTAAAAATTCAAAGAAAATTTGTGATAACTGAAGGGAATAAGGGACCGTGACTCGGTGCCCACCGATATCGTCGGCTCGACAGAATGAATCTCTCTGTTTTCTAATCTGTTTTCTAATCCCTTCAATTGTGTTGTTTCCAAACACTAACTCACCGCTGAGCCCATGTCTCATTTGGTCATAGAGCACCTTTATGCCAGTTGAAGCTGGGCAGAAGTCCAGGTCCATTCATACTCTCCAGGGCTGGGTTTCGACACGTGGGCATATTTCCTCTGTAGCGTGGCGACTTTGGTGATAAATGCTAAGGCAGGACCAGAAGCTTGCACACTAAAACTGCCTACGCTCCAAGTAGCCTAACTAACCCTGTGTACAGCAAAAACTATGTTCCATGTCCTTACAATAAGTTTCTTACAGGCTTCGCCAAGCCCACTTTCTATGCGAGTGCTCCAATATTGTCTCGTTTTAAGATCCAAGTTATTAATTCAGTTGAGTCCACTGCCCCACCTTTCGTTGCTGCAGGACCCAAGTCACTTTTATTCGAGCATCTTTGAGTGACTGCTGAGTAATTCATTTATTTATTTTGCAAGTAATTCAAGTATTTTACCCCACAACTTGCTTGAAAACTACCAAAGGAACCTTTAAGAAGAGCACTGCAGCTGATTCCATGAACGAATCTTCGCCAACTGGGGTGGGTGTGAATGCATTTGAATTAGTTACAATAGAAACTCGAAACTCATTTGGGGCTTGCTTAATAGTTTAATTACGTTCACATTTGCGCCATACTCTCGGTCCCTCTCTCTGTCCCTCTCCCTGTCCCTGGCCATGACCCGGTCCAGGCTGCATAAGCGGAACAACTGCAGAAGAAGTGGTGGAAAACTTCCGTCCAATTAGTGTAGACGAGGAAATTCGAAAAGCAAAGTTTTTGCCCCCTACCCACCCGCACATGCGAGCAGAGGGACTCCAAGCCACGCCAGCTAAGAAGTAAGTGTGGACGAGCATTTAATTGTTCTTGTCATTGTCTTTGTTATTGTATTGATGCACGGATTCTTGCAGTTGTTTTTGTTATTGTTGCTGTGATGACGGGACTCAGCTTAGCTCCGACAAGGTAAGAATGAATTTTTATGAAAATTGTTTGGCATGCGTGAGTGTCGACTGATAAAGCAAATGTGAAAGGCGGGGAACGTGAAAGCAATTGAGGGAACACATACAAATGGCAGGAGCAACTGGGTCAGTGCGGTTGGCTGGGCGGAGTTGGCGAACACCAGAAACTTTGGCCGAAAATTCTGCTAATAATCACAATTGCCATTGACATGGTCATTGGCATTGTTTCTGCTTTGCCTTGGCAATTGTTGAGACGAGATTTGTGTGGCTGAGTGTAACGGGAAGATATTGAGGAGCAGAGGAGAGAGGGAAATTTTGTGAGGGAGCGAGAGGGGCGCCGTGTTTGCATATCATACCGATAACACCACGTAATGTTGCGGAAACTGAAATTGTTGTTTTTTTCACTTCTCATTCGCAAACTGTTTGGCTAATTTTTGGATCCTGGGAGTTCGCCGAAGCAAAGTTTGTTTGTATTTGCAGTACCTTCAGATTTGAGTACCTATCCGGTGATTCAAGCTACTTCTGTATGTAGGACTACATTTATGTTGTGGGACTGGGGACCACAAAAGTGGTTCTTGAGATCTCAAATGAAAAGTGTGATATTGATACGAAAATTAGTGCTGGGAATAGTGCAATCACTGGAGTAAAGCAATGCAATCACCTTTCTTGGATAATTTAACTCTCATTAACAATATTGTTATATGAGGGCAATTCACTAGTTTTCAACATTTTTCTAGTACACAGTTGAACAACAAGTTTCACTGCAGCCTCCCAGTCACAACTGCGTCAAATGTTACGATGTATCTTTCTTTGATACTGGGGCAGGAGTATTTGGGCCTAGAACCAACTACTGGGAACCAATGGGTTCTTTTCCAAGCATTTGGCAAGCGGAAATTCACGCTATTGAAAGATGTGCCCAGATCAACATTGACAGGAAGTATCGGAGAAAAACCATCGTGATACTATCCGTTAGTCAAGCAGCACTCAAAAGTTTGAATTCACCCTTGGTGAGGTCTGAACTTGTATGTGACTGTATTGAGACACTGAACTCCATAGGCAGTATGAACAAGTTATCTCTAATGTGGGTACTAGGGCTCATAAGAGTAGAGGGAAATGAGAAGGCTGATAGCTTAGCTAGAACGGCTGCGGCCTCTTATTTCAACGGCCCTGAATCCTACTTTGGACTATCAACCAATACCATTGGAGATCTGCTGAAGAAGTCTACAGATGCAAAAAGAAGTCAAACCTGGAAAACTCTTCCGGGATTAAGTCAGTCCAAAGCTCTTCTGGGAGATTTTAATCCTAAAAGAGCTAAGGAGTTAATAAATATGCCTCGGAGTAAATCAAGAATTATCACAGGCATTTTAAGCGGACATTGTAGACTCAACTACCATTTGAACAAGTTGGGTATATATTCAGGTGCCATCTGTCGATTCTGTGTAGAAAGTGACGAAGCCTCACTGCACCTGATCACAGACTGCGGACCATGGGCACACAATAGACTCAGGTGTTTTGGAGAATATATCTTAGATATGAGCAAGATCCCTCAACTTGATTCCTCCAAAATATGTGAATTCCTGTCGGAAATTAACCTGACAGAAGATTTATAGATGAGACTACCCTCATCTTTGAAATAAATAGGGGCATCACAATAGATCTTTCAGGTCGCAGTGCATAACACCCTTAAATATATCTATCTATCTATCTATCTTTCTTTGATTCAGTTCAACTGCTTTCGAGTACATTCCTTCTTACTCCAAATTCATGCTAATTCGCGCAAAATCTTTTACCATCATTTATGACTGATTGCTTATGGCTCTGATTAGATGGGCCAGATTCTACTCGTATGTGATCATTACAATACACCTCATTGATTCAAGATCTCGAAGCCTCAACAGGCTCTGAGTAGGAGTAGTGACGTCAGAGCGACGCGGAAAGCGTATCCGTCTCTATTGGTGTAATAATATTCACATCGAAGTTGTCAGAACTAATTAATGGAAGCACATCATATAACTTTGAAGCTTCAACCTAGTGTAGGGTGTACATATGAGTACTACAAAACACAAACTATGTTAAAATTTTCACACATGAGTGACTCAAATACGTATTCCCCAAAGTAAGTGAGCCCTGCACTACATTTATGATGAGCTTGCACATTTTCCATACTGAATAAAGAAATCCGACGAATATCTGACGAACCAGTGTTTTGGAGTTCAATAACAACTTGACTTGACCTTCATCGGAAAATACTGCTAGGGTAGCGAAATGTGTTCACCTGGAAACAACAATAAGAATGTGAGTATCCAACAAGGAAGCCATGTGAATAATTTATGTTTGCATGAAGGAACCAAGAAAGCCATACACAGTTACAAGGGTGTATGTAAGAAAATGTCGAAGGATGTAAGAATGAGGGTACTAAAAATAACTCAGTACTAAACTAGGTTTAGTTTTGAGTTTTCCCAGACTTATGCGGTGCGATTACCATGTAGTCTATGCAGGAGAAAAAAAACAGTCCTATACTTTCTATGTGTCTGAGACTTTCTTTGTATCGTACACTTTCTTTGTGATTGCCCAGTCCTCGCTCGGTTGAGACTCAAATATACGGAAGTCCTTTTCTGAAGAGTCTAAGGTATTGCTCTAGCTTACAACTTTCAGACCTATCCGAGTTGGTTAGCAACTCCGGTTGGCTATAAATGTACAAAAGGATATTACTATTTTCTTTAGGCTCGCAAGGACATGGCAATAAAACGCCACTATTGCTAATTGGGGTGACCCGAGGTCACCAGCCATTTTACCTACCAGTAGGTCTAAAAATATATAGGTTAGGTTAGGTTAGACTGGCCGGCCCTTAATGCTACATATAGACTTACAAGGTCCTTAGCGGTGCCAGATGGATATCCATTTAAGCGCCATAGTATGAATCGTTGAACAGGGAGACGCTCTTAGCAAACCTTAAGAGAGAAACTATACCTAGTTGTGCGACCTCTTCTAAAAATATATATGTCGATCATGATAACATCTGCTATTCACAGATCTTTGCAAACTTAAGAAAACTCTTCTTAAAAGGTAGTTTATCCTTTAATGTCTGTTCAACTTTTTTCCCACCATTGGTTTACATGATAAACCATTTGGAATACTCCATTGATATCCTAGGATTGAAATAGATTTTCAACAGCATTTCAATTTGGATCATTAACAATGCTAATTGAATCCTGTAAGAATCTGACGAATTCAAGGGCAAATAGGGTAGAAAGGGCTCTTCACGGCCAGCGAGTTTAACCCAACCTTGTTTGTTTCGGGACTGTTGTGAAGGGAACTTGTATAATCTGCAGTGATCATTCCTTCTGAACGACCTTTGATGCTATTCAAATTTGGTTTAGCTATTAGAATACGTGCACCTGAAGGTCGATCTCTACTCGGCCAATCGTGAACACATTTTATATATTTTCTTTTATCAATTATTTCCACGGTTTTACCATAGATTGCTTTATGTATTTGACAAGATTCTTTTCAAAATCACTTTTGGCTGGCGGTGGATGGAATGTTCTCAAATCAGTTTACTTACTTAGCCAAGGTGATTGATTCTTCATGTATTTCAATGAGCTTCAACCCGTTTCTAATACATCGTTGAAGTACTTGGTGATGAATCATATATGCAGCTTCTTTTATCTGATAGATCTTCTGACTACATTTCACTCTTTGAGCCCCCAAAAGTTGTTCTTGGAAGACAAATCATTGTGTCATTGTCATGGATTTCACAAGTTTATTTAAGGCATATTTCTAAAAAAATGGACAGATTTTTCATCAATTGAATCTGCATCAAAGTATCCAAATCATTAAACCACTCAAAACTACCTGGGGACAAATACTCAGACATTGCTCATCCGTACTGATTGTTTGTAGCCAAGTGTACAAGATACTGTGATTCTTTTGATGAATCATATTCTTGCATATACTGATAATTTGCTATTGATCGTCGTGTACCACGTTGAAGGAGACCGCCTCCGATTCCATTTGTTTAATAAAATTGTATATGCAAGTATCGGTGAAGAGCTCCAATTCAACTTTTGTATACTTTAACATGGCATCCCGTGATAGTCGATAGATAGAGATAGTGATAGTAGATATAGTGAATAGAAGATGAAAATGAGATGTGATTTCATGAAATGAAAGATTTTCACACAAAGTACTTATTTTTATCTCGTGTGGTCGTGGGTTCAAATCCTGAACTGGGCATTGTGTCAAAAATGTTTCTCTCTCAAATTTTGTCTTTTCGAGTCGAAGGCTTTAGTTTCTAGTACTCATTCCCTTGACCCCTTGCGGGTATAGTTAATTGTGGTTCAAGGAATAAATATAATAAATATCCACCATCTTCGAAGAATAATTGGAGTAGTAGAAAGTGTGCGAACGATTTATTCCACATTTGTTTGAAATTCGATTTGCTTTCATTCTGCATTCGTGTCAAAAGTCTTCCATATTCGTTTTCAATTCGTTTCACATCTGTTCCACTTTCGTTCTATATTCATTCCACATTTGCCCCATATTCGTCCTACTTTCGTTCCACATTCGATCCACATTCTTTGTACTATTCATTCATTTTTATTCCACTTCCTCATTACCTTCGTTCGAAGTTTGTCTTACGCTTCTTTCACTTTCGTTCTACATTTGCCCCACATTCGTCCTATATTCATTCCACATTTGCCCCATATTCGTCCTACTTTCGTTCCACATTCGATCCACATTCTTTGTACTATTCATTCATTTTTATTCCACTTCCTCATTACCTTCGTTCGAAGTTTGTCTTACGCTTCTTTCACTTTCGTTCTGCATTTGTTCCACATTCGTCCTATATTCATTCCACATTTGCCCCATATTCGTCCTACTTTCGTTCCACATTCGATCTACATTCTTTGTACTATTCATTCATTTTTATTCCACTTCCTCATTACCTTCGTTCGAAGTTTGTCTTACGCTTCTTTCACTTTCGTTCTACATTTGCCCCACATTCGTCCTATATTCATTCCACATTTGCCCCATATTCGTCCTACTTTCGTTCCACATTCGATCCACATTCTTTGTACTATTCATTCATTTTTATTCCACTTCCTCATTACCTTCGTTCGAAGTTTGTCTTACGCTTCTTTCACTTTCGTTCTACATTTGTTCCACATTCGTCCTATATTCATTCCACTTTTGCCCCATATTCGTCCTACTTTCGTTCCACATTCGATCCACATTCTTTGTACTATTCATTCATTTTTATTCCACTTCCTCATTACCTTCGTTCGAAGTTTGTCTTACGCTTCTTTCACTTTCATTCTACATTTGCTCCATATTCTACTTCCTTCCTCTCCAAAATCCTCTATATCCTCCCTTCCCTAAATATATATTTTGCAGTTTTATTACAGTGGACATCAATGCCTGAGGGCTTAGAGGCCTCCTTCTTCGGCGGCTCTCCGACCTACTGCACTTCTATCTATCTATCTATCTGCCCTCCCTCACTTCTATCTATCTATCTATTCGTCCTACTTTCGTTCCACATTCGTTCCACATTCTTTGTACTATTTATCCAGTTTTATTCCACTTCCGCATTACCTTCGTTCGAAGTTATTTCTAATAATTATTCAAAGCAAATCCAGAATCCGGAAACCCTTATCAATTAAAAGTTATTGAAGAATCATTGCACCGTGATGCAATTGTCCCAGAAGTGCATTTCTACCCCACTTCCCTATAAGGTAAAAGTGCTACTGCATACTTCTAGGACCAGTGGAACTGCATCTGCTGCTAACGACAAACTCCTAATCAGAGTTTAACTAGCTTAGTGTGAAGATTGAGTATCCAATAAGCGTCTCTTCTAACTTACCACTCAGTGGCACAAGTACGAAATTTTTCAGACGAAGGACGCTCCAACTTCCCGCAGTGAGCAAGTGCACAGCTCCTTAGATGCGATTGGGTTGCATGCGTCTGTGTCCGCAAGTTATTTCCATATGTTTTTGCTATAATAATTTACGATTAGAAAGTTTTGTCATAAATGCAAAATAAGGAAAACTTGGAAATTGTGCTCGGTTAAGCGAGGAGGCAGCCTCGCAGTCTCCAATGCAATATGTCACACATGCATAAATGCCAAGTTGCAAGCATAACTTACATTTGTGGCCAGCACGCTTTGCTGATGCTGTTCGTGTTCTCGTCTTAAGCAGGGAGTTTGAGTTGCTGGCACAGGGATACATGTGCGTGAGCAGGAGGATGACGCGTCAAAGAAAATTTTGCTTACAAAGCAAACCGAGAATGCTCGACAGCCGCGAAAACATTTCACAGTTTCCATGGCACAATTTAGGAGCGGGCTTTCAGATAGACCGCGCTGGTCTCCGCACACCACTCAGTTACACGCCAACACTGAAACTGCCCAGCAGGAAAGCGACTCCAGCGATTCAGCAAATCTTTGCTGGCGTATCACCGTTCAATATAAATTGTTCAATAAAAGCAACCAAATTTGTTGCGAGAGGTCAGTAGAGGCGCCTCGTGAAGAGATATGCATATGCCACCGAACAATCCAGTGTTCGAAACAGTTCTTATACGCTATTTTCCGTATGCCCCTCATCTCCTTCCATGGATTATAATTTCAATTTACTCCAAAGCAATAAGGTCAGATAAGGCCAGTAAGTGATGTACTTTAAAAGAATGTCGTGAAGAGAATATCCGCGGAGAGTTATACTAATCCCATTTAAAAGATTCCATATCCACCATGTTCGAAGAATATTTGCAGTAGAAAGTGTGTGAACGATTTATTCCACATTTGTTTGAAATTCGATTTGCTTTCCTTCCGCATTCGTGTCAAAAGTCTTCCATATTCGTTTAAAATTTGTTTCACATCTGTTGAACTTTTGTTCTACATTTGCCCCACATTCGTCCTACTTTCGCCCCACAGTCTTTGTACTATTTATCCATTTTTATTCCACCTCCGCATTACCTGCGTTCGAAGTTGGTCTTACGCTTCTTTCACTTTCGTTCTACATATGTTCCACATTCGTTCTATATTCGTTCTACATTTGCTCCATATTCGTCCTACTTTCGTTCCACAATCCATCCACATTCTTTGTGCTATTTATCCATTTGTATATCACTTCCGAATTACATTCATTCGAAGTTTGCTTTACGCTTCTTCCACTTTCGTTCTACTTATGTTCCATATTTGATATACCATTGTTCCACGGTTGTTCCACAGATGTTCCATAGTTGTTCCACAGATGTTCCATGGTTGTTCCACAGATGTTCCACGGTTGTTCCACAGATGTTCCATAGTTGTTCCACAGATGTTCCACGGTTGTTCCATAGATATTCCACGTTTGTTGCGCAAATGTTCCACGATTGTTCCACATATGTTCCACGATTGTTCCGCAGATGGTCCACGCTTGTTCCACAGATATTCCACGCTTGTTCCGCAGATGGTCCACGCTTGTTCCACAGATGTTCCACGCTTGTTCCACAGATGTTCCACGCTTGTTCCACAGATGTTCCACGGTTGTTCCACAAATATTCCACGATTGTTCCACAGATGTTCCACGGTTGTTCCACAGATGTTCCACGGTTGTTCCACAGATGTTCCACAGTTTTTGCACTATTGTTCCACAATCATTCCATATTCGTTCCACTATCGTTTAACATTGGTTCCATATAATTCGGATTATTTTCTTAGAACTCTCTTATGAATATGCATAGAATGTTAGGAAATGCTGATCACTGGAGATTGTACATGTTCCTTTCACAACAGTCCCTAAACAAACAAGGTTAGGTTGAACTGGCTCGCCGTGAAGGCCACACACAGACCTGCAAGGTCCTTTGCTCTGCCAGATGGATATTCGTTTAAGAGCTGAACAGAGAGACACTCTCAGCAAATCTTTAGAACGAAATTATGTCTAATTGTGCGACCTCTCCATGGCCTTGAAACCATTGAGCTTCCAGATGTGTAAGGCGCATTTTTGATGTTCCGGGGAAACAAAGAAAGTCAACACAATTCTGCTCTGATAGACATGGTCCAGTGATCTGCAAGCGATTCCTCTGATCACATAGACAAATCGTTCTGATCAATATAGAGTCCGTGACCATCGTTCCCATCAGTTCCTATCAATATGAATCCCTGACCATCGTTCCCATCAGTTCAATTAGTAGCTGTGACCATCATTCCCATCGGTTCCTGTCAATTAGTATCCGTGACCATCGTTCCCTTCAGTTCCAATCAATTGGTATACGTGACCATCGTTCCCATCAATTCCTATCAATTAGTATCCGTGACCATAGTTCCCATCAGTACCTATGAATTTGTATACGTGACCATCGTTCCCATCGGTTCCTATCAATTAGTATCTGTGACCATCATTCCCATCGGTTTCTGTCAATTAGTATCCGTGACCATCGTTCCCTTCAGTTCCTATCAATTGGTATACGTGACCATAGTTCCCATCAATTCCTATCAATTAGTATCCTTGACCATAGTTCCCATCAGTTCCTATGAATTTGTATCCGTGACCATCGTTCCCATCAGTTCCTATCAATTGATATACGTGACCATCGTTCCCATCGGTTCCTATCAATTAGTATCCGTGACCATAGTTCCCATCAATGCCTATCAATTAGTATCCTTGACCATCGTTCCCATCAGTTCCTATGAATTTGTATCCGTGACCATCGTTCCCATCAGTTCCTATCAAATAGTATCCGTGACCGTCGTTCCCATAAGTTCCTGTCCTATAGTATCTGTGACCATCCTTGTACCTCTTCAGAAGCTCACGTTGAATGCGTTTATTGCAAATCAGTCTTGAAGGAACACGATGAATTATTCCGCTGTCTTCTTCTACACTAATTAGCAATACTGGTGGGTTACTTTGTAGTGCGATTCCCAGTCAAAAACTCACTTTGAACCCCCGGCAGAAGATGTGTGGCCACCTGTTTGACTAAACATTGGAATCGTTGAGTTGTGACCATGGCAAAAATGTGAATAATAGTAGAGAAAACAGGAAAAAGTTAACCAAAAAGTCTGCAGTAGAAAATTCTGTCACTCTATAAATAAATTCAATTCTATATCGTTGTGGAAACGAGGAGGAACTGGAAACGATCCAGCATCTCTTCTGTACATGTCCAGCTTTCCTAGAAATAGGGAGCGTTTACTAGGATCCCACTTCTTAACAAGCATAGATGGTCTATGCCAGTCAGGTGTTAACAACCTTCTTCGCTTTATAAAAGGCTCAGGTTGGTTCAATCTGGAGGGGGAAGCGTAGCCATGCCTCGCATCCGCGGCTCACAACTGACCCAACTAGTGGTCTAAGTGCCATCACTGGTTTATTGGTGATGCGGCTGCCCAACCTACCTACCTACTTTGGCGTTGTGGATACTGACGAAGACAGCATCAGTGCGGAGGGAGAGCGGATCCTGAATTCCCGGTAAATAAATTGTTTTTTAATCAACTCGAAAGTGAAGGAATTTGCATATGGTTCTCTTCTTCCAGGCCAATTTGGATATCTGATTGATCCAGGGATATTAAGATCATTTCTGAGTGGTCCAGAGAATTGTAAGGAAACCTTCCACGGTATAACTCAAGATCAACAACTGAGCGGGTATTTGGAGTGAGCGGGTCGAGTTCGTTGGATATTAGTGGCAGGAGAGGTGCACTCTGTCCTCTCAAGTATTCATAAGGATTTATGCTGATATGAAGTTCAGTGTTCGATCTGTTTGCGGCGAAGTTTCTTCTTGCCCCTGGGAGTCGTTGACACGTCGAAAGGAAGTGTTGAGTGCTTGGCATTTATCCCTTCTAATGGCGAATCGCAGTTTTTGTGCATTTAGTTTGAATTCCTCGTTGGACCATTGCTTGGCGCCGCAACTTTGCACTGCGGCAATTTCAAGGCTACCCACTTATCCCGCTGGTGGTCTCCTCTCTGCGCAGCAATTCAATTACCTCTTGTTTTAATGGAATTATGTAGCAGGCGGCTCGGCGGCCTTTAAGTCGGCTGCTAACCGTTTCCACAAATTGTGGCAAGAAGTTTGCGCAAAAGTTTTCTTCAACTGACCTTTAGCTAGGTGGAGAAGCTGAGGCACAAACTCGACTAAGAGCTGCAACTGAAGCTGTTGTTTGTGTGTGAAGTCGCTTCGAATGAAAATTCATTATTAAAACACCAAGTTGAATCTTTATCATCGCTTACGGCCAAAGGATAAGTGATGAAAATATGCATGCGAAGAGTAATTGCGAGAGTCCAAAATTCCAACTTCAACATGAATTGAAATTAACAAAAACTCAGCTGCGAATCGCCATACAGACCCTCCCAGAACTCTCCCCTCGACTGCTCTTCTCTACTTTAAGATGGTGAAATGGAATTAACACATTGGCTTCCATCACCGTCAAGCAAATGAGAGCCCGCAGTGCCCTTTGCTGGACGTGACCAACTCCTGGCGAACGTATGGGCTTCCGGTTGCACCTCTTTCCTTGCGGACTCTGCTTTAATGTTCGACTATGCTTGCCAAATTTCCGACTGGGCTGTGGTCTGCGGCGCTCACGCACAAACTTTTGGCATTGTTCTTTCTTGGCAAAGTTTATATCCATTCGTGCCCAACTGTGCGTTTATGGTTAACCAAACTTTTTGGGATTTAGCGCGGCGATGTGGGATGTTGCGTTGTTCTTGTTGCCGTTGGGACGCTCCTCCGACCGGGGCCCGTCCATGGTGGGTGTACGGGGGTGCGAGTAGTTGTGTGCGCTTGAATTGTTGTGGGCGCCTTTCTCGCTCCGCTTTTGTAAACTCAGCATAAATTCTAAATAATCACCGAGTATGACAGCGTTTTCGTGGTCATTGCGGCTGAAATGCTGCTGCCATTGCTGGCATTGCTGCTGCTCCTTCATTTGTTGTCGGAAAGTTGGATATTTTAATTTGTATGAAGTCTTTCCACATTTCTGGGTACTCTGAGCGAAATTTCATTTGGGCGGAAGGATTCTCCTGCCCTCCACCACCACCCAAATAAGACAGAAACCAAAACCGCAAACAAAAACAAAAGCGAAAAGAAGATTTAAGCAAATTTAGCTAATTGCGCAGGCAAATTGACAAACTGGCAAACTATTAAAGACAACATTATGAGTAAATAAAAACGTGCCAGCAAGCGCCCAAGAGACCGGATCGGAAAGTGTGGTGGTGGGCTTTCGTGACACGGATACTGTGGCCAACCCACAGACTAAATGGCCATTCGCTCAGATGGGCGAGGGAAACTTCAAGGTAGTCACTCGAATGAAGTGTAAGGGGAATGTAAGTTTAATGGAAGCTTGGCAGGGTCTATAGCTCTTCGTTTGGAAGGTGCAATGACAAGATGATAATCCAAATGGAACCACCTTCACTCAAGTGCGATCCAAATCATGGCTACTTTTCACACTTCAACGGTAATGAGTAGACTGGTAAAAGGAGACTGTCACAAATTTCTGTCAGAACTTAATTTTAAAGGATTTGGTTATGCTTCACCAGGCCGACTGCTCTATAAATCACATCCAAGCGATGGGGTGAACTTTGTATAAAATTGTGTACTTACTGCCCTCTCGTATACAGGGAAACCTGGGCAGGATATTTCCCAAAACAGGCTCACAATTCATACATAATAATAACTTCACCTCCTTTTACTAATAAAACTGTCCAGTCTGCTCACAGAGCGAGTAGAAAACTTAAAAAAGAAATGGTGGCTAAGCCCCAATGCCCCGCCCATCATTAACATGCATAGACGTCATCAAGATGTATCAATCAAACTGGCTGTGGTAGTTTAAAATTGCAGTTTGAAACTTAATAATAATGATGGGTGAAGGGTATCTCGAAGTCGGCTAAACCTGACTTCAGCCTTCTTCATAGGTTTATGCTTTACATACTTGTATAGCGGGTTGGTTGGTTCTTAAAAAAATTCAGAAATTTAGGACCTCCGGGCCAAGGAATTGCCCTCTTCAAGCTCTTGCATTACTTGTTGGTTCTGCTGTCAAAATTTTATCGCTTATTAGATGAGGCGAAGACGTCCTTCATCATTGAAGATAATTTTGCTCGAGAGATCATTTCCTGATATAGCAAGAAACAAGAAGCCATCAGATGAATGATAAAAGTATCCCACAGTGGGACAAACAAATGAAGTAATTCATCAAATTGAACAACGAAATAAGAGAAATATAGAAATAGGCGAGGGTCGCAGGTTCAAATCCTGCCACGAGCTTGGTCTCCAAAATATATAAAATCCTTTTCTCTTCGAGTCGGAAGACTTCTGTAGCTAGTACACATTCCCCCAACACCTTGCAGTCATGATTAGTTATGGTTTAATATATAATAATAATAATAATAATAATAATAATAATAATATAAATAGGAGATTAATCAGTGAAGAACTTCACTATTTTGTGGACATCAAATCCTGCTGCTGAGTGCCCTGCAACATCGACAGCATTCGTAATTATAGTATGCATATAAAGCCGAGATGCAGTCATGGAGTGTAAATAGAAGTGAAAAAAGACTCCACAAAAGTTCGTAATCCGAGTTCTGTCGAATTCCGTACAATTATCTCAAAGCCCTTAGATTAGGTTAGGTTAAGTTATCGTGGCAGCCGGTCTAGGGACCAGCTCACTCAGACCACCATGGGTTCATCGTGATACCACCGCGTAACAAAACGCACCTCCGATTCACTCGTCGAACCATTTCAAAGCCCTTATAAAGCGCCAGATTTGTTTGACCTTCAAAGCCCTTGCGGAGGTATGAACACATTTATAAAAGTTAGAATACAAGCGCGTGTGTGAAGAAGCGAATTAACAGCATAACAACCGAGATAAGAACTATTCACATTTGAAATTTTCTAATTTGGAAACTGTACCAATCCAACCAACCTTCACCAACCAAGAATTATCAAATATTACACCAGCTGGATTTGAAAAGCGTCTTGTTCCCGAGGAATTTTGCGTGGCTCGATTCAGCGATGATTCCACTCTGTTATGCCAAATCAATTTACCCTCGGATTCACGAACGATCAAACTATACTAGCGCCCCTAGCATAGTTGTAGGTTGGCGTGTACACATGCCAAGACTCCATATGTCCTTTATTACTTTCGCACAGCAGCCTCTCAATCCGCCAATTGGGATCGCTCTGCAGTTAAACGAAAACAAGTGAGCCTAATTTCATTATTATAAACTGACCCGTGCCCACCACTTCCAACTGTTAACAATTCAGGCAAGCGCCGCATGTCCTCGAAGGCAATAATAGGCACACGACCACGGCTAATATTGCAGTAGTTGGTTGTGGGGCTGGGAAAAGCGAGAAGAACGATGACAAAAGGAGCCACACACATGCACGGAAGAGCTGCCCTTAATGGCGCACGTTTTGTTTTATTTGTTTGTTTGCCCGGCAGCTTCCCGGCTAGTTGGGGACACACTACACGCGGGACCACGAGGCACAGTGCTTCAAATCACGAACTTAAGTACACAAAACATAAAACAGAAATTCTGAAAATGGAGCAAGAGGAAATTCCAGAATTTGTGGAGTTGTCTTTGTGGAGCGTATATCCTGATAAACGAGAGTGTGTTGAGAAGTAGACATGTCCAGACGGACAGAAATATCCACATTTCCAAGTATTGATAAATATGTGCAGTCACGATAGAACCAACAACAATCAATACAGAATTGGCGTATGAAAGGCAACGAAATCCCGACGAAACTTGTCGAACTATTTGTCAAACCCACTCTTTACTTTTCACTGTTTCAGTAGAGTTCTGTCCTTCAAACAGTTCCAACTGCCTCAGCGCTGATTTTTGTTCCGCACTTGTATGTGTTCCAATACATTAACTTCAAAACAGTCTGTCGGCAACCTTGCTATCTCGTCATTAGAGATGCTGTCTCTTTCGTTAATTCTACGGATGCTAATCAATGAGTAATCACTGACGTTCTGTTGGACAACATTCTCAACAAAAGACCTCTTCTATAAAGAGACGACATTGTATGACGAAGCAGTTCAGTTGTAATTTGACAGCGGCAGCGATAGCATTGCTATGGAACTAAACACCCCACTTGTCAAATTAAACTTCGTTGATTATTTCAGAACAAATTTTCTGTAATTAAAGCAGCAAATTAATCTAATCCAGTGATCGAACTTAACGTAAGGAACCATTTTCGTAATAATAACAAATAGAGAGGAGTTTCTTTGACGACTAATTTGCGATCAGGTTTTGAGAATTGTTTTCAATTTCACAATTGGTCGTTTCTTATCAACGAAGAAGTACCATCGACGAAGATGGATTTCTTGAAGAGGTGGGCTAAAATATACGACAAAGCTATCCTTCTAAGTTTTTGTCTTGGGATACAATTTGTCATGATTGAGACCGATGCCATGAAACATCCGCTGGAATTCAGTTGTTTATCCGCCCACAAAAGTCTCAAGAACAATGTCATGGGGACTTTTCAAACGATACCAAAGGAATCATTGAATATGCAATGTAGAAATTTCGGAATAGATTATTGAAAATGAAAGGTTTGTTGGAACAATTAGATTTGTTTCAACTGATATTGGCCAGTTTCACTACGAGGCATTCTCCTCATGTTATGATGATAAGTTATTATATCAAGGTGAAATAAGTTATCATATCAAGTTGCAATGACTTCCCAACCTGTTTTCGTAGTTAACTGCATCGCAACTTCAGGGACTCACTGTGCTTCAGGGTGCTTTCGATATTGCCATAGAAGTGGGTTCCTCAGTTTGTGTGCCTCCAGAAAGTCACAACTAGTTCAGTACTTCTGTAGATGTTCAGTTTAGTTATTTTTAATTGCACTACGCCAATAAAGACGACTTAGCCGCAGTACATTCAAATATATCAATGTCTTCTCGTTGGAAAGGCGGACCTACCTATCTATACCCTTGCGTTTATGTTGCCTTTGTGATTATTGGGAACCCTCAAACGATATGTGAACGAGTACTGAGATTCCTACCACAGTTGAGAAAATATGAATATCAATTCTGGTGGGGACAAAAATGCGCTATCTTCGAAATATTCCATTAAGCGCACAGAAAATTATACTTCAATATTCCCAATTCTGTGCTTTTTTTGATGTGAGAAAAAAATCTGATGAGTTTGACGTAACAAAAAAACGATTATAAAAAAGATTTTATCGGTTTTGCCTTTCGACTACAACTTGGTTCAATTTCCACCTTAGTAGCATTGTATGGTCAAGCGCAGTCCCCTTTGGCCGCAGTCTCCGACTGATCAAAGCGAGAATGCATACTCGTATACGTGGTCGAGCATATATGCGAGTGCTCCCGCGAGTATCCATATCGAGCTCCCACGGGAGGCAACCCAGCCCACATTATTTTTCATTACTTTTGAAAGTGTGCTCCACTTCATAAACAACACGCTCAAACACACACACACACACACACACACATACAGACACACACACACTCAAATGGGGAATAAAATATAGGAGCTGACCATCATGATGGACAGCCAAAGAAGTATAAATAAGGCAATGAGGGCCCTACTGGGTGATATCAGCACCCTGCAGAAGGCAGCGGTAGAAGAGAGAGGCAACAGAAATCTGGGGGGGCTATGGTGAAGGCAACCCAAACCTCACCGTTGATCGGCTCTAGAGCGCACGCAAAGAGAGCGAGAACAGCCATTCAACCCGATGGGATGGCAGAGGTTTCACCGCTACCAACCAAAAAGCGCACACGGGTCGTCTCACCAAAGTTGCATATTGAAACAACACCAAAGAAGTTGCAGCAAGCCTCTGAGCTAGAATGGCAATTGGTGAAACAGAAGAAAAGTGCCAAAAAGGATATTGGGGCTAAAGAGCCCCCAAGAGCCATGCGGAGGACAGAAAAAAGAGATCCGACCAAGGCCCGATGCGCTGATCATTGCAGCCACTGGAGAGGCATCCTACGCCGAAATTCTGCGGAAGGTTAAAGATAGTGTAACGCTCAAAGCCATCGGTGATGACGTCAAATCCATTCGCAGAACGGCTAAAGGCGAGTTAATATTGGAACTGAAGCGAACTGTAGAGAGCAGAACGACGAGCCACCAAGCTGCGATCGCTGATGTGTTGAAGGAGACAGCAACGGTGGCGGCAAAGATGCACATGGTCACCCTCCAGTGCAGAGATCTAGATGAGATCACCACTCCAGCTGAGATCTGTGTAGCCTTGCATGAACAATGCGGAATAACGAGACCACACGAGGCAGCTATAAGAAGTTTGCGTAATGGCTACAATGGCACTCAAACCGCTTATATTAGCTTGTCAGTAGAGGACGCAAAAAAGGTCCTGAAGGCCCAACGTGTTCGTATTGGATGGGTCTCCTGCAGAGTACGGGAATCGGTGACTCTCAAGCGCTGTTTCAATTGTTGGGGATACACTCACGTGGCTCAACAGCGCAAAGAAGGGGTTGACCGAACCGATATGTGTAGGAAGTGCGGAGAGAGGGGCCACATGTCAGCAACGTGCACTAACAAAGAAAAATGCGCCCTATGTCAGGGCGATCATACGGCGGGCAACTATAAGTGCCCAGCATACACACCGGCGAAGAGAAATAGCGGCCTATGAGAATAGTGCAACTTAATCTTAACCTGGCTCTACTGTGCGAACAGTATAAGAACATCGACGGTCACGAATGGATGGCGGATGCCAGCAGTAAGGCAGCTATCTGGGCTCTAAATGGCAGGTGCTTTCAGCAAAAAATGGTTGGCAGAGATAACGGCTACACCTGGGTCAAACTCGATGGCGTATACTTCTTCTCCTGTTATGCCCCGCCTAGCATGAGTATAGACGACTTCGACGCATGCTCACAAATATGGTGGAAGAGGCTCGGAGGAAATCTCCAGTGGTTGGTGGGGACTTTAATGCTTGGTCCACGACTTGGGGAAGCAGTCGTACAAACCAACGCGGTAGGATTCTCTTGAATTGTCTGGCGCCCTTGAACCTCGTCCTTTTCAACCAAGGTGGTCAACACACATTCGACACCGGCAGGGGTAGATCCGTAATTGACCTGACTTTCGCCCACTATACCGTTGCACGCATCGCACGATGGTCCATCAGCAGCATCTACACGCACAGCGACCACTTAGCGATAGTTATGGAAGTGGACGACGCTGCACAACGGAATACAAAACGGGCGCAGAAGGCGCAGACGAAAGGCTGGAAATCGCGGTCTTTTGATGTGGAGATGTTTGAGCTGGTTTGGAGAGAAGAGTGTATCAACACGGACACTGCCACGAACATGACAGAACATGTCACCAACGGGCTCAGCAAAGCCTGTGACGCGGCAATGCCAAGGGTGGTAAGCCGGTACTTCAGAAAGCCAGTTTACTGGTGGAATGAAGAGATCGCAGCAGCCAGAAGGGCGTGCATCCAGGCCCGCCGGAAGGCACAGAGGGCACGAAATCGTCCAACATGGGAGGCTTTCCGAGCGAACTACAGAAATTGCCGGAAAGCACTGAAGGTGGCCATCCGGAGTAGCAAAAATGAGTGCTTTAAGTCGCTGTGTGCGAAAGCGGATTTGTACCCATGGGGAATAGCGTATAAAGTGGTCATGGGCAAGTTAAAGGGGCCTAGGCCCCCACAGCCGACTGATGTCACTCTAATGAGCGCTATTGTAGCCACCCTATTTCCCAAACAGGCAGATAGAATACACCACCAGGGACAGGTCCCAAATGACGACATACCAGCGGTTACCACCAGCGACTTACTAGTTGCATTGGGAAAAATCGATGAAAAGAAGGCTCCCGGTCTGGACGGCATCCCGAAAGTGGCTCCAAAAACGGCAATAAAGACGAGGCCAGAAATCTTTAAGAATATGCACAACGCTTGCATTAGGGAAGGGGTATTCCCGGCTAGATGGAAACGGCAGCGACTGGTGTTACTGCTCAAGCCGGGGAAACAATCAGACCAACCGTCAGCATATCGTCCGTTGTGTATGTTAGACACTATGGGCAAAGTCTTGGAAAGAATTACCTGCGAACGACTCCAGCAAGTGCTCGAAAAAAAGGGCGGGCTCTCCGAGCGTCAATATAGTTTCCGAAAGGGACGTTCAACTGTAGACGCAATCCAAGCCGTAATGTATATAGCCCAAGAAGCAACGAGTGGCGAACGATAGCGTTGCGGCACGAAAAAATACTGCGCGGTGGTTACGTTGGACATCAAAAATGCGTTCAACTCAGCGAGCTGACCCCTGATTATGGATGCGTTATACAATTTCGGCGTTCCAGTATACCTACAACGGCCGATATCTAGCTACTTCCAGAGCAGAGTGCTACTCTATGATACGGATACAGGAGTTGGGCGCTATGAAATCACGGGTGGCGTCCCACAAGGATCGGTACTAGGCCCTACTCTCTGGAACGTCATGTACGATGGCATACTACGATTGGACCTACCAACGGATGTAACACTCATCGGGTACGCAGACGATATCGCTATGGTGGCGGTGGCAAAACACATCCACACGCTGCAGACGAAATGCAACGATTCAATTGTGCGTGTGAGTGAATAGATCAGCAGGGCAAAGCTAGAACTGGCAGTTCAAAAAACAGAGGCAGTGCTAGTGAGTACGGGGAAGTTAAGCGAGACTTTAACAATCACAGTGGGGGACCATCAAATTATATCCCAACCACAGCTCCGGTACCTAGGAGTACTGATTGATTACAGGCTCACGTTCGAACAGCATATTAAAGCAGTCTGTGAAAAAGCTACCCGGGTAAATGGGGCGATTGCCTGATGCCGAATATAGGCGGCCCACGGTCAAGCCAACGAAGGCTGCTGTCAACGGTAATGAGCTCCATCATACTGTATGCCGCCCCAATATGGGTGGAGGCCACTAGGGTGAAAGCATACACCAAATGCATACAGTCAGCATATAGACTCAGCGCGCGAAGGGTGGCTAGTGCTTTCCGCACTGTATCGGACGAAGCAATTGGCGTCATAACGTGTAAACCGCCCATTGACTTGCTGGCGAAGGAGATGCACCGCCTCTACAAACTGAGAGCGAGACCCACAAACGTCGACAAAGCAGTGGAAAGAGCCAATACCATAGCGGATTGGCAACGCAGATGGGAACAAACGGACAAAGGTAGATGGACCTTCAGGCTGATCCCATGCATAACAACATGGGTAACAAGAAAGCATGGGGAGCTAAACCACTATGTAACCCAGCTACTAAGTGGCCACGGATGCTTTAAGCAGTACCTATTTGAGCGGAAGTTTGAGGAGGACCCGTACTGCCCGCACTGCCCGGGGATGCACGAGAACGCACAGCTCATGTTTTTCGACTGCCAGGAATTTAAGGACGTTCGGGAGATACTGGGTGTTGCCCTACAGGAACCCCCAACAATGGACAACCTCTGTGAGCACATGTGCGATACGCTGACTAAGTGGGAAGCAGTTTGTTCGGCAGCGGCCACCATTATGATTGCGCTGCGAAAAGCAGAACGAGCGCGCTATGATGAACGCAATCGCCAACGTCATGCGGAACTCGAGGAACATAGGACTGACACATAGACAGATCTAATACTGACGTGTGTGTGAGCAGTAAATGCTCTTACGGCCTCCCGACGTAAAATCTAATCGGTGTCCCCGGGGGGAAACACCGTAATCACGAGAGGAGGTTTTGGCGGAGTTAGAGTCCCGCACTGACGGGGTTATGACTTTAGATGTTTCCTCCTCGTTAAATAAAAAAAAAAAAAAAACACACACACACTCACACTGGGTCACGCGCTGAACGACCAAATTACAAAGAAAACTGAAGAATACCTACGCTAGAACCTTCCCAGGTTTAATGAATAATGTGCCAACCAAGCACGCATCCGAACCACCAGAAATGGACAAACCCCAAAACGCAAGAAAGCAACCACAGAACGCAGCAACGCAGCTGTAGTTAAGCGTGACGTATGACAACAGCTTGGAAAAAGCAGCGCAATGGGTTTATTTGCTACAATTAGCATTACAGCAATTCATGGGCACGCCCACAACTATTCAACTTGCTCCTCAGATAAACGGACCTCGAGAAATTTCAAGCGATATTTTGACAATTCAGTTCAAATGTTTCCATTGTGTGGAAAATCAAATATTGAACACGACCATTTTATTCTAAGAATAATTGAAAGCCAGCACGGAAGATTTTGTAGAAATCGAAGGACCTTTCCATATGAGAGACGTTCAACTGCAATGACTGCAAAATCCATTTTTCCATTTTCAATTTCAAGTCACGAAAGAAAACGGAAAATCGCGCATTGCGTGATTTCTTTTTTTTTTTCTTTCCAAATTCCACGACTAAGGAAGCCAAAACACGCGAAACGGAGAAGGACTTCGAAATAAAATTCAAATTCAAAACACAGGTTTAAGTTATCCTTTTTACTATTACAGGATTTAGATCCTTTAAGGATCCTTTAAATTTCAGTTCTCCATTTATAAAGCGTTTATCCAGGATCTGATTTAATCCACTTCCTGTATTCGCAAACTTAAGCCATATCCTTGTTGTGTGGTATTTTACCTGAAGCCGAGAAGTGCCTTTTGAGGTCCCTTTTAAGTCAGGGAAAGACTATTTAAGTCTTTACTGGATGAACAAATGAAAAAAAACGAGTCGATTGAAATTTTCTCAAAATCAGCAAAGTGACTAATTATGCCCTCAGGCTGATTCATGTGGGTCAGTGGATGAACTATTGCCACGTCCCACTAAGGAAACCTTGCAGCATTCCAAATAAAGGCGTCGGTCATTACCGAGTGAAGGAGGGAAGGAGCGGCCAATATGGCTGAGGGTGGTAGGTCAAGATACAACGACTTCAATGGTTTATTCCAAAACTGAAACGCAGTACGAGCCGAGAGAGTGATGGGAATCCCACGGTAAGTAACTAAACTGAATGTCTGCAGAAGTACTGAACTAGTTGTGACTTTCTGGAGGCACACAAACTGAGGAACCAACTTCTATCGAAAGCACCCTGAAGCACAGTGAGACCCTGCAGTTGCGATTCAGTTAACTATGCAAACAGGGTGGGAGAAGCCCATTGCAACTTGATATGATAACTTATTTCACGCATAGGTTCATGAGGAGAATGCCTCGTAGTGAAACTGGCCAATATCAGTTGAAACAAATCCAATTGTTCCAGCAAACCTTTCATTTTCAATAATCTATTCCGAAATTTCTACCTTGCATATTCAATGATTCCTTTGGTATCGTTTGAAAAGTCCCCATGACATTGTTCTTGAGACTTTTGTGGGCGGATAAACAACTGAATTCCAGCGGATGTTTCATGGCATCGGTCTCAATCATGACAAATTGTATCCCAAGACAAAAACTTAGAAGGATAGCTTTGTCGTATATTTTAGCCCACCTCTTCAAGAAATCCATCTTCGTCGATGGTACTTCTTCGTTGATAAGAAACGACCAATTGTGAAATTGAAAACAATTCTCAAAACCTGATCGCAAATTAGTCGTCAAAGAAACTCCTCTCTATTTGTTATTATTACGAAAATGGTTCCTTACGTTAAGTTCGATCACTGGATTAGATTAATTTGCTGCTTTAATTACAGAAAATTTGTTCTGAAATAATCAACGAAGTTTAATTTGACAAGTGGGGTGTTCAGTTCCATAGCAATGCTATCGCTGCCGCTGTTAAAATTACAACTGAACTGCTTCGTCATACAATGTCGTCTCTTTATAGAAGAGGTCTTTTGTTGAGAATGTTGTCCAACAGAACGTCAGTGATTACTCATTGATTAGCATCCGTAGAATTAACGAAAGAGACAGCATCTCTAATGACGAGATAGCAAGATTGCCGACAGACTGCTTTGAAGTTAATGTATTGGAACACATACAAGTGTGGAACAAAAATCAGCGCTGAGGCAGTTGGAACTGTTTGAAGGACAGAACTCTACTGAACCAGTGAAAAGTAAAGAGTGGGTCTGACAAATAGTTCGACAAGTTTCGTCGGGATTCCGTTGCCTTTCATACTCCAACTCTGTATTCATTGTTGTTGGTTCTATCGTGACTGCATATATCTATCAATACTTGGAAATGTGGATATTTCTGTCCGTCTGGACATGTCTACTTCTCAACACACTCTCCTTTATAAGGATATACGCTCAACAAAGACAACTCCACAAAGTCTGGAATATCCTCTTGCTCCATTTTCAAAATTTCTGTTTTCTGTTTTGTGTACTTAAGTTCGTGATTTGAAGCACTGTGCCTCGTGGTCCCGCGCGTGGTGTTTCCCCAACTAGCCGGGAAGCTGCCGGGCAAACAAACAAATAAAACAAAACGTGCGCCATTAAGGGCAGCTCTTCCGTGCATGTGTGTGGCTCCTTTTGTCATCGTTCTTCTCGCTTTTCCCAGCCCCACAACCAACTACTGCAATATTAGCCGTGGTCGTGTGCCTATTATTACCTTCGAGGACATGCGGCGCTTGCCTGAATTCTTAACAGTTGGAAGTAGTGGGCACGGGCCAGTTTATAATAATGAAATTAGGCTCACTTGTTTTCGTTTAACTGCAGAGCGATCCCAATTGGCGGATTGAGAGGCTGCTGTGCGAGAGTAATAAAGTACATATGGAGTCTTGGCATGTGTACACGCCAACCTACAACTATGCCAGGGGCGCACAGTGGTCCAATTGCGCAACCTAGCCGGAAGAAAGTCATAACTCGCTTTTGAAAAGCCGCATTGATATAAAACTTTGCACGTTCATAGATGTTATCAATAAAAACACTCACCAAAAAAATGGGCGCAATCTGTAAAATGGGCGTGGCAGATTTTTTGTTAAATAAATAAAAACAAATAATATACCTGTATTTATGTAAAATATTATCTATTTATTTATTTTCATTTTTATCACAAATTTTAATTTACATTAATAGGAGCTATAGAAAGAAATAATGTTTTCAATTTAATGAAATATGAATATATATTTAATCCAAATATTCAAAATGTTAAAGGCAAGTGAAATGTAAAGGCAAATCAAAGACAACTGAAAATTATTCAAAAAACAACGGCCTGTGGCGAACAAATACAACAAATCGAAAAAGACAATATCTTTACTTTAATCTGATTCACTTTCTGAATCGTGGAACGACTCTGGTATAGAAGCATCTGAAAGTAACGCAATTACTTCTTTGCCCAAAGGCTCTGTACTGCGAGAATGAATAGAAGCCTTTGTTGAAAAAGAAGAAATAAGAGGATCTGAAGACAAGAGGAGATAGTGAAAAAGTTCATGCATTGTTTTTTCGCGGGAAATTTTTCGGGTGTGACTTTCTCGTATATTTCGGAAGTCTTTGTTTCGAGATTCCAATGCTTCTTCCGACAACATTCCTATAGGAAGTGCTGCACATTGGATAATATCTGCACCATGAATGAGGACTTTGTGAACACTCGATGGCATGTAATACCATGAATACAATTGTATATATAGTTTTGCTGTATCCATGGCATACGTACGAAATGCATTCACATTAATAGCAAAGCCACATGCCATTGTGTTTAAAATTATACCAAATCTCTTTATTAAATCCTCATCAACATTAGTTATTGATGAAGCAAGAGTTGGTTGCTGGAAGAATGTTCTAGCCGTATTCCCGTCATTTGTTGTTCCACATCCTGGTTTGGGAATATCAACTAACAAACCCATCTCTTTTCTTAGGCGATCAATAATTTTTTTCTTGGTTTCCTTCTGCACATCTTTATCAAAATCCCCTCGAGCTTGCCATTTTTTAATATCAAGTTTATAAGCTATATGAAGGATGCATTCAAAGAACCGTATCCATGCATGCAACGTCGATACGCCATACTCAAAAAGGCTTTCATTAGGTTGTAATTTTTCAACTGCCTTTAAGTTATTCATTATAGTAGGCGAAGCTCCACAAATACCACAGCGTTGAGGAGGGGAACCCGCGAGCATTGAGAAGATTTTTCCATCTATCATTGTCAAATAAAAATTATGGGTGATATTAATTTCTTTGCCATCTTCACAGATTTGCGTTGGGACTATCGCAGCTATTTGAGTTTTTATCGCTTCAATTTCTTTTGTAGCTAGAGAATTGCTTTCTTTTTCAAATATAATTTTGATTGGCCTGCAAAATCTTGTGGAAGATGGGCGTGGATTCTGCCAAATCAGTTTGTTACCTTCTTTAAGCTGCAGAGGTACCAAGCAAACTTCATCCGTTCCATCGGCGTTGTTCTCATTAAAACCTTGCTTATACCGCGAATGCCTACTGCTACCATCGCATCCCCATTCAAAGGACAAAATAAGCTCTGTAGATTTACACTGTTGCAAAACTTCTTTTTGCTGTTTTAAAAGTCTTTTTGTAGTGTGATCTACTAAGCTTTGCAAAGATACTTCAGCCGATATTTCAGAAATGTTGATACCATCATTTGGATAGCATTCCCTTTTCGCAGCCAAAAGTTTATGGTATGAAGGGTAGATATCAGCGTTATGGTTTTTACCACCTGCACGCAAAAGACTATAAGTGTGTCTTGTGTATCCACCATCGATATACAAACTAACGCCTCCTCATTTGTATATGGTATTGGTACTTTTGGAGAAAAGTTAATTTTTTTTTTTATTTTTGCTGCTCTTGACGGAGAAGAGTCTACGGTTTTGACAATGGCCGCAGCATTTCTTTTTCCAGACTTATAGAGACTTGTTCCAGCAGCAAATGTCAGTTCTTCTGGGGACCAAGTCTCCAATAAAGGTGCAGCTTTCTTCCGCTTTGCTCTCTCACTTTTAACTAAGAATTCTTTAGAAGGTCTGCCATAGTTTGATGTCGTCGGCCGATCCAGTAATCCGTCATCCTGAGATGCTGAAGAAGGCTTAATTGGAATTACAAAATTCCCATCTAGCCAATATTTATTTGTAGCTTCGAAAACTAGCTTTGTTCGATTGGCTTGAGCCCACTTCTTAGCCAGAAAACATACAAACAATCGAGCAGATTGCTTCAGTTGCTTGCAATAGCTATCCGTTTCATTATTCTCAAGCCCGATCTTACCAAAAATATATGATATAACAGCATTCAGTTTCTTATTTTGTTGTTTTTCACTATACCAAGCATCAAATAGTTCCCTCTTAGTAATGGACATTTTACACTGTAAACGAAATAAAAAGCATTTAGGCAAAAACTGGCAGCTAATTTTGAAAACATTGACAAGCTACAATCATACAGATTACAAAAACACAAAGAATACAATTAAAGTTTTATTAATTCCCATTTAAAACTCTAATTGAATTTGGACATTGAACAAAATGTTGACATATAAGACACACACGTACAAAACAGCATTTTTTTTCTAAACTAAACATTTTATTTGAAATATAAAAATAGTAAAATTTGTTCCTACCTTTGTTAAATTAATTGCAGCAAAAAAATATTTTAAAAACTTTGTTCTTATGTTTTCACGACAACTTTAATTGCGGTACTGAATATCAACTGAGCTATTAATAGCAAAGCAAAACAGCAATTACTTGTGTTTAAAACAAGAAAGCAAACCTGAAACAAAAGTTAAATAAATAAAAAATGTGCCGTTATGCACTGTGGGCACTTGTCAACTTATTATCAAACAAAATATTTAGTTTCGAAATAATAAAAAAAATTACTTTCTTCAGGCTAGGTTGAGCATTTGGGCCACTGTGGGGCGCTAGTATAGTTTGATCGTTCGTGAATCCGAGGGTAAATTGATTTGGCATAACAGAGTGGAATCATCGCTGAATCGAGCCACGCAAAATTCCTCGGGAACAAGACGCTTTTCAAATCCAGCTGGTGTAATATTTGATAATTCTTGGTTGGTGAAGGTTGGTTGGATTGGTACAGTTTCCAAATTAGAAAATTTCAAATGTGAATAGTTCTTATCTCGGTTGTTATGCTGTTAATTCGCTTCTTCACACACGCGCTTGTATTCTAACTTTTATAAATGTGTTCATACCTCCACAAGGGCTTTGAAGGTCAAACAAATCCTGGGCTTTATAAGGGCTTCGAAATGGTTCGACGAGTGAATCGGAGGTGCGTTTTGTTACGCGTTGGTATCACGATGGACCCATGGTGGTCTGAGCGAGCTGGTCCCTAGACCGGCTGCCACGATAACTTAACCTAACCTAATCTAAGGGCTTTGAGATAATTGTACGGAATTCGACAGAACTCGGATTACGAACTTTTGTGGAGTCTTTTTTCACTTCTATTTACACTCCATGACTGCATCTCGGCTTTATATGCACACTATAATTACGAATGCTGTTGTTGGGGTCCTCGTGTCTGCTTGTCGGCGAGAGCGACGTCCTGTCGTAGTTCTTCCGGGCGCGTGGCAGCAAAATCAAAACCCTAACGTAAATTACAAACACTTTTCACCTTTCAGTTTTAGAACACAAGAGAGCTTTATTCTTAAAATGCTAGTTCTTATATACTATTTACAAATAAACATTACAGTCTACGTCTTCACTTTTCTGGTGTTCCAGTTACGCAATTGTTGTTTGCTGTCAGTTGCTCAAGCCCGCTGACCTACTGCAAGTAAAAGTGTCGTCGGTGCATTCTAAATGCCCCTCGTCAGCTTGACTGCGGAACTGTGACACCCTAAAAGTTTACATCATAATTAATGAATAATTACTGTTCATTTTCAATATTTGCACCCTAAAAATATGTGCGTTCTTAATGAATTTAATAGGAGCCGGTGCTGTGAGTCAACTACGCGTAAGTAGCTTGATTCTAACTCACAACATCCCTCCCCTCTTTCTGAAAGAAGTTAGTGCAACTAACTTCCATAAAATCTCTACAATATTCTTCTTGCACTGTAAACAATTATGTGCATCTATTTAACTCTATAGTACATATATATAATTTGTTTTATTTTTTATTTTTTTTTTTTTTCATGAAATCGCCTTGTTTGGGTTCTATCACGGTTCTTTCTTCCTTTTTTATTCTTTTCTTTTCCATATATATTTTTTTTTCTCTAGCTTTTATTTTCTTTTGTAGTTTTCTTTCTTTTATTTTTATTTTTTTTCTTTACTTTGTTTTTGTTTTTGTTTGTTTGTTTTTTTTTTTTCTTATTTTTATCCATCATTATTTTTTTTTAAATTCCCCTTTTTATAATTTGGTCTTTCGTTGACTCTTTTCTCATTGGCGTATATACAAATATCTAAACAATAACACAATTCTATTCTATACATAAAACCTTATATTATACTGCGCCCTCTGCTACCTGCTGGTCCAGTTGACGACCGTCGTTGTCAGAGTGAAGTCCCTCGATGAACTCTGCATACCCCTCCCTTCTTTCTGAACCGGTACGTAAAAAGATGATGCAAGCTTGCGCGATTAGACGCGCTTCTGACGAAGTCAAAATAAATATTCGATATTCGCTTAGTGAGTGACAATGGATATTTTCTCATTGGAGAAATCGTTACGAAGTTTAGCCGATAAATCTTGGCTATGTTATGTTCGATCTTTTCGTGGTTAAAAACGATTTTTTGCGCCAGGAGATTATTCTGCGAAGCTAATTGAACGATGTAGTTGTGGCTGTTATTGTTATTGTAGCCGTTTCTCGGTGGAATTACGGAGTTACCTCGGGTTTTGGCTAAAATTATCTCTTTTTCATTTTCGACAATAATACAATATACATACTGATATATGTAATAATGGCAAACACGTTGGATTCTTTATACGGACAACGTACATGTTAGTGCTTTTCATGCCATTTAGTCAGTTATGCAATAAAACTCAAGTATTATTAGACTTTTACTAGTCAGATAGAGACTCTTCCATTCGGCCGATACCATCTCCATTTTTTTATAAGCTTAAATCGTAGTCATCTCGCAGATGGGAAGTTGAAAGCTCTTCCACTTTTTCATATAAAAACGAATTCTCACTAATTTCGTTTTCATTTTTTTCCAACCCAAAACTTATCTCTGGACATTATCGTTGCCAAACTCGTCTTTCTTCCTTTGCGGCTTACTGATCACTTTTCTTCTACGTCTTCTTACTTCTTCTCATTCAGTCAGATTTTTGTTCGCTGCACTTGCATTTCATCTACTGGTCTCCTGGATGTTGGTTAACATCTTACTCAGTCTTCGACGCTGCAGGAAGTCCCTTCCAGGTTCATGCTGCACCATATTGAACCATCCAGATGTTTGTTCACCAACGCCTGAATATCTAAAAACAATACGCTTAGCTTATCGGACTTGCCGAGTTTTAATTATTCTTACTAGCTATTACATTCATTCAATTTTTAACGTAAACAGTAAATTGGATTCAAATCTATATATCGCTTATCTACTACGTCTTAACAAACAAACTATAAACAAGTAACAAAAACTATTTCCTTTACAAATACTATTAATTAACTATAATACATTTTCTTACAATTGTTGGCGGCATTAAAACTTTAAATCCTTCTCAAATATATACATTTTACAAAAATTTGCTTCATACATAACAATTATTTTCTAATTTAATTATATGCCGCCCAAAAAAAAAATTTTTTATATCAATTCTTGGCAAAACTAGTGCCTTTTACATAAGCGAGATTATTTAAGATAAACCCGTTTATGTGAAAACATTGTCCATTGCATGACTATATCTTTCATCGCATACAATTGACTTTTTATTTAAATTTACTTCTAGCCTGATATGTATATATCCATTAACGATTCTATTTTCCATCCTGTAATCAGCCCGTATATGAATACATACATACATTCAAGGCGCTTTAAATTACCTAGAATTAATTACTAACGTTATTTTCCCCAATTAACTACACATTTTTTCGAATTTCCATACGCTAATTTCCTAGACAATAAACAGTTAAAACCTATGTACGAGTATATCTACATATAGCCTGCTGCAGTATCTGCAAATATATACATACGCACATACCCATTCCTCCTAACTAGAATACTTACTTCTTTAAATATACATTCGTACATTCATTCTTTATCTTATACACATATATACATACTCGTATATATACTTACTTCACCAGCAGTTCCGTTGCCTGGCGTTAATGCTCATGCATCGAATTTCAGTGCATACACTGCCGTATGTATGTATGTACATATTCGAAGTTTTGTTTTATATTACTTACCCACGACTGTCTTATTATTTCATTTTATTCTTTATTTTTTATAATTTTTTTTTTTAAAGTGAGTTCAACGTTCTAAAAAGAAAACAACAATGCATTTTTCCCTGCTGCGCTTCGTTCGGCCATAATGCATAATAATCACATTTTATTGCGTCAGCTTTACTTGCTCGAGTTTAATTGGCACACTTCTGCTAGCCTTGCCTTTGAAACTCGGAGCTGTGTGTGTTATTTGATACACACACGTACATGTTTACGTTGTTATTTTTGTGTTTACACTTGTAAGACACTGCTAACACATGTCTTTATTTGTGTGGTCTAATGTGGAATAATTTCAACAAATTATTATGTAGCTTTTTATTTTTGCCCTTAATTGTTACGACCGTTGTAACTGGGCTTTTGATCTCTGCTACTACATAGGGACCTATTCACACAGGTGAGAATTTGTTTCTCCTAGCCTGATTCTTCATTAGTACTTGATCACCCACATGAAAAACTACTGGGTTTAGTACCTTGTTATAGGCTTCCCTGGCCACTCGTTTAGCACATTCCTGGTTTTCTCTAACCAATTCGTGCGCTCGCTGTAACTGATACTTCTGCACTTTATTCGGGTTATCAGCATTGTATACAGGCGCACATTTGCGCTTCAAATTCGCTGGCATGTTGAAATCAAACCCGTAGAGTGTTCTAAATGGAGTTTGCTTCGTTGATACATGCACAGTATTGTTGTGTACGTGCATTGCAGTGGTCAACCATTGATCCCAATTCGAGCCGTCTTCCTTGGCGAAACTGCGCAAGTACTCGGCCAGAGGTCGATGACTACGTTCCAGTGAGCCATTCGCCTGCGGATGATATGGTGTTATAGGCAACTTCTTAATTCCCAGCATTTTACATGTTTCTGAGAATAATTTCGATACGAAATTTGAACCATTGTCGGTTATCAAAACCTTAGGTATGTTGTATCGTGCTACTATTTCATCAAAGAATGCTTTGGCCACCGTGCTTGCTTCAGCATCGGGTATAGCCACGCACGCCATATACTTTGAGAAATCGTCTTGGAACGTCAAAATATATTTATTCCCCGAAACAGTCTCAGGTAAAATACCTACAATATCCATATGAACCTTATCAAATGGCTGTTTAGGTGTGTCAGTTAACACCATTGGCATCTTCGTCAGCCTTGAGCTTTTGTTGGCCTGGCATTTTGGACAACTCTTTATATATTTCTTAATGTCCTTGAGCATACCCTTCCATCTGTATACTCGCCTAATTCTGTCATGGGTTTTCCAGAATCCCTGGTGGCCACCCAGAGGTGAATCATGGAAACCCTTTAACACAGCCTGGATATCCTTTGTATCCTCCAGCCATTCTACATTACTGGCTGCTTGCTCATTGGGATCGAAACCCGCATTGCTAACATCTCTTGTAGCATCAACTTTGTCCTTCTGCATCCTCTCGGCCTTCTCCTTATCCGACCGTGCCTTGGACCTTGTTTGCACTACTGATACTTTCTGTGCCTGCGGTACTCTGCTGAGTGCATCGGCATTCAGATTCTTTTTCCCAGGTTTGTATATGATTTCGAAATCATACTCAGACAATTTATGTCTGAACCTGGTTAGCCTAGACGTTTGGTCTTTCAAATTGGCTATGCCTCTTAACGGCTGGTGATCAGTATATATCCTAAATGGGCGTCCTAGCAAATATGCTCTAAAATTCTTCGTAGCCCATACTATGGCTAGAAACTCCTTTTCTATTGTGGAGTATCTCTTCTCCGTGTCGCTAAGCGCTCTGCTTGCGAATGCTATTGGTCGGTCATTCCCGACTTCCCCTTGTGACAATACTGCCCCTAACGCTTCATTGCTAGCATCAGTGGTCAACAAAAAAGTTTGCTCAAAGTCGGGGTATGCCAAAATTGGTGGCGAGCTAATTATCTGCTTTAGCCTCTCGAATGCTTGCTGTCATCTCTCTGTCCATTCGAACTTTGCTTCTTTACGTAGCAACTTATTAATGGGCAAAGCAATTCCGGCTAGTCCTTCCACGAACTTTCTATAATAGTTCACTAGTCCTAGGAATGCTTGCACTTCTTTTCTGTTTCTTGGAACCGCTAAATTTCTAACGCATTCCACCTTCTGCGGGTCAGGCAGTGCTCCTGCCTCTGAGCAACGATGGCCTAAATAAACCACCTCTCTTCGTAAGAATTGACACTTCTCCGTGTTCAATTTCAAGTTGTGTTCTCGCAATTTCTGGAGCACCTTGCGCAAGCGTTGCGAGTGCTGCTGCAAGTTCTTCCCATAAATTACAATATCATCGAGATACACAAAACAATCTAACCCTTGTAAGCCTGTTAGCACATGGTTCATTAGCCGTTGGAAGGTAGCCGGTGCTCCTGTTAATCCAAACGGCATTCTATTGAACTCGTAATGGCCTAAACCGGTGCTGAACGCGGTTTTCTGCTTATCTTGGGTATCCACCAGAACTTGGTGGTAGCCACTCGCTAAATCAAGTGTAGAAAAATATCTACTGTGTCCCAATTGATCCAGAATCTCTTCTATCCTTGGTATCGGGAACACCTGCTTGATAGTGGCGTCGTTCAATTTCCTAAAATCGACGACCATTCTCCACTTCTTCTGACCCTGCGCACCTCCCTTCTTTGGTACCAAAATTATTGGTGAGTTCCAAGGCGATATACTCGGTGAAATAATGTTATCCTTTAACATTCCTTCCACTTGCCTATTTACCTCATCTTTGTGAGCTTGCGGCAATCTGTATTGCTTCTGGTTAATTGGCGCTTGATCCACTCTAGTAGGTATTTCATGCTCTACCTCTGGTGTATATGTTAGCTGGTCTCCTTCCAGCAAAAATATGTCATGGAATGACATACAAATGGCTTCTATTGATGCCTTCTCTTCTGAATTTGCGCTTGGGTCTAACTTTAGTGATTCTAGCACCCTCTCCATTCTTTTTCTTATATCTACCTGCTTAATCTGATTCACCGATCTATAATTTGGTTCCTTAAAATTATCATAGCTAGTGAACTTGGGCCTAAAATCCTCCTCCATCAGGTAGTCCTTTTCCGATGCATTGAGCACGCAAGCGTACACTTTACCCTTGTCAACGTGCGTTATGGTCTCTCCCATATACACACCCTCCGCTAGCTGCTGCTTGTGCAAAACAACAGTCCTAAGTTTCGTGTTTACACGAATAGAAACTACTCTGGTTGACCTTGCGTTCACTACCTCCATACAATTCTTAACCCTATTCACGGTTCCTTCCTGCCATGACTTCAATGGGAGAGTAAGGATTCTATTCTTATTATCATCATAAAATGATAACTGTTTCTCCAGCGCATCCAGTATGGTGCGGCCCCAGAGATTGTCGCGGCCAATTATCCCATCGGCCGGGATACCTTCCCTATCCAATTCAACTGCGTGCACTCTAAAACTCATTTCCTTAACTTTACTGTGCCCTATTTTAAGTGACCCCAGTGTTCTGATGCAACCTCCGAACGCTCCATTAAGCGTTCTTACATCTTTTGGGTTAATAACTAGTCCTTTCCGTAAAGCACTAGATTTTACGAGGCTAGTATCCGCCCCTGAATCTACCAAAAGCACTAGCTTTCCACTAGCTGCCTCCTTGCAGGGTATCTCGATGAAAGCATCTCCTACCCTGCTCACAACGAAACAACGCCCTTTTGACTCCAAAATGGACGCGTATCTACTTCCTAACTCTTCCAATTTTCTCCTCCAAGCACCACAGTTATCCCTTACAATCCTACACTCTCTCAAAATTACCGCTAATATCTTAACTACACATTCTCGTACCACGTACGCGGCGATTGGCTTATACTCTCTAATCTTATTAAAACTTAATCTAAGTGCTAGAATCATCACAGTTACCCAAATCAGTACGCAATCCAAAATTTTCCCCCGGAGAGACTCTTGCTCCTCCGTAATTTGAACCATTGTGTTCACGTTACTTGGTACGTGGTATTGGAGAGCCTCTTGCTCCTCCTTTTCCTGGACTGTACTTCCTACATTACCAGTCACACGTACCTTCGGCCTAACTGTTACTTCCTTACTTTTGGCTTTCCAGTCTACTGGCCACGACTGGGCCGCTGGAAGTTTCCCTGGTTCCTCTGTTGGAACTGCCTATCCCTGCACTCCGCAGCTCGATGTCCCATCCGACCACATGAGAAGCATTTCAACCCCTGTTGGGTGTTGCCTAACCTTTGTCCACCTCTAGAATTCCAATCTGGTCGCTGCTGACCATTCCCCGTGTTGAAAGGATTTCTTCCTTGGTTAATTCCTTCCGTTGAGCTGACTCGAGGACCACTACCCCTGTTGTCCCTTAAGGTTGGATCTGGGCGCCTCGTAGCTGGCTGCCTTCTACTTTGATCCCATTTATTGTCTAATTGACACTGCCTACTTGCCTCATGACCATATGTTTGGCACTCCATACAATAGGGCGTATTCTTGCGTGTAATGCATTCATCCCTTGTATGTCCCGACTTATGGCAGAATGAACATGTGGGAGCCTTCTGTACAACCCCCCTGTGCGGATTTCTCTGATACGCGGCTCTGCTGTCGGAGATACCGGGATTATATGCTCCTCTGTATACGTTTGGGACGAAATTATTTCCTTCTCTATCCATGACAGCGGCAGTTAAATTGTCCTGTCTATTTTCCAACATATGTATCTCCCCCAATCCGGCCGTACTCCGTTCCACAAGGACTTGCGCTCGAATTGCTTCTTCTACCAATTCCTCCAGATTTCCTGTTTTGCTATTCAGCATATGAATTTTAAGAGCGGAATTGCGGAGCCCCACTACGAAAGTCGTTAACACCGACTTGTCAACTTCGTATAATAACGCGGTATCACCAACGCCATCGTACTTATTCTTGATTACTTCTTGGGCCATCATCCGAAGTGACTCCAAACGCCTGGCAAAGGCGCGTATGTCTTCCCCTGCCAGTTGTTTCCCGATTCTAATTTCTTGGGATATGTCTTCCAGAGTTCTCTCCTTTAGATAAGTTCTCTTCAGAAGGCCGTAAAGTTCATTCACACTGGCGAATTGTTTTGGCAGCACAAGGTTGTACGCATCTCCAAATAACCTTTGCTTAACACAGTCAAAGAAGTCCTGCAACTCATCAGGGCCTATGCTTCGCTGTGCAAGTTCACAACCTTGAATGAACCTACTGAGTTCGGACCTTAAATCTTCTGAAGCAGCACCAGTAAACACAGGTACTAGCCTGGACACGGTCTTTGAAATCTCCTCTATACCCATTTTACGTATTTTTGTTTTACTTATGACCGGTAAAACTTGAGCGCTATCTTTGTGGGTGGTTCCTAGATTCACTTCTCCCGGAAGTGAGACCAATGACGGACTCAAACTAATTAGTCTTCGATCGTTTGTTCGTACAGGCGAAATACTGTCCGCAATATTGGGCCTGTCCTGTACCGTTACTGCTTCTGGCTCTTTTGGCGTATATCCCTTATTTTTATTAGTTACCGGACGTTCTGGAGTAAATGGCTCGACACCGATTTCCGATGCGTCAAATAAAAATCCCGCTTCACTTTCTCCAGTCAATACTAATCTAGGCTTTACCACACGACCTATCCCTTCCGGAGTTAAATACTCCGGCCAGCGAACTTCAGGAGGCAATGTCAACACTGTCTGTGTGAATCCAGCCGATGCTGATTTTGATCTCTCCTTTCTATGTGGGTTGCTATTGGTCGCCCGTCCTCTTTTCAATCCTGCACACTCCTTTTCCAACAGCGTTGCTGCTTCCTCTGTTTCCGACAATCTCTGAGAAAGTTCCTTTACCTTCTTCTCAAGATACTCTTTTTGTGCTCTCAAATCTTCTGTTTTCTTATGAAAACTGAATAACTTTTCTTCTGTTCTTCTTTGGATTGCCGTAAAGGCTTGATCCGCTACTTCTAATGGTGACACAGCTCCTCCGGCATTCGCCTGCTTCCACAATTCCTGAGCTTCCTCCCTGCTTGTACTCGCTTCGAACTGGTCAACTATTTTCCCAGTAAACAGTTTCACCTCTGACTGTATTGATTTTAATCTGTTCCTTATTTCCTCGTCTGGCGAAACCAAACTCACTGTTTGTTGCCCTAGTCCTTCTAATTCAGAACTAAATGTATCTGCCCATTCGTTGACCAGACTATTTATGTAGTCTGCGTATTTCTCCGCAAAATATTTTCCCTTGCCGTACTCAACTGCGTGAGGTAACAACAGTCCGTGATTATTGTTGAACTCTCCCCCCAGATCTTGCAACTGTGTTATTCGCTTGCGATAATACACGTTGTCCTTACGTAACCTGCCGTCTTTCTTAAAGTTACGGACCAGCTTTTCAATCGTTTCGCCAATTTGCTCCTGTCTCAGCAGTAATCCTTGCGCTTCCTTCGTCATATCCCAAATGCCAGAACAGATGTCGTATCCCAATTATAAATAAAAATCCAATATTTGTTAAAACTTGTTACAATATTTTATTCGATCTTACTTATTGATAAATACAAATTTATTTAAAAAAAAAAAACATTCCACCGTAAATTCTATGTTTATATTCTTTCTTTACTTATCCTCCATCTCAAGTTTCAAATCCGCTGTCTAACGGCGTCCATTAAGTCCTTCCATCAGTGCAAATTGGTTCTTGACTTCCCACAGATACTCCTTGATTTCCTCTCACCATCTTTTAATTCTCCCAAGAATCCATAGAAAAGGCCATATGTTTGTAAAAACCGAAATTTGATTTACCGGCAAAAGTGTCTTGATTCATTCCCGGAAATTTGAATCCATATTTAAAAATAAACCCGTAACGTATGCGCCACATAATAATAGCATTTAAATGTTTTCTTCAACATTGCTACGCAAATCGTAGTTTCCGAACTACAAAAAACTTTGATGCAACAACACGTGTTGTCTGCACCTCTTCACCTAATACCCTAAACTCAAAATGCCAAATATTTAAATCAATCTTTATTTTGATTTCAAAACAATATAAATTGAATCGTATAAATGTCCCTACCGACAAACAAACACAAATCCCCTAAAAAAAAAATCCTCACAGCTAGGATGAACATACATAGACCGTCCGATCTTACTGACGGTTTATGGTTGCCATACAAAGCTGCGTGCAACAGCGCAAACGCGCCTATAGGTTGCGACTTCTTTGACCAGCGCTACGGCGCCTTCAGGGTCGCAGAAGTATCTACTTATTCTACGCTACTATACACTCTACTCACCATAATTTTTCCTGATGACATCTTTCTTCCACCGTGTCCTTCGATGAGGTCCTTCGAATTCGTTGCAGGATGCCTCTCTGCTTCAGGGTTCCTTGCCCTGGGATTGCTCCAATAGGTCCTTTAGACCGGCTGCGCCAAAATGTTGGGGTCCTCGTGTCTGCTTGTCGGCGAGAGCGACGTCCTGTCGTAGTTCTTCCGGGCGCGTGGCTGCAAAATCAAAACCCTAACGTAAATTACAAACACTTTTCACCTTTCAGTTTTAGAACACAAGAGAGCTTTATTCTTAAAATGCTAGTTCTTATATACTATTTACAAATAAACATTACAGTCTACGTCTTCACTTTTCTGGTGTTCCAGTTACGCAATTGTTGTTTGCTGTCAGTTGCTCAAGCCCGCTGACCTACTGCAAGTAAAAGTGTCGTCGGTGCATTCTAAATGCCCCTCGTCAGCTTGACTGCGGAACTGTGACACCCTAAAAGTTTACATCATAATTAATGAATAATTACTGTTCATTTTCAATATTTGCACCCTAAAAATATGTGCGTTCTTAATGAATTTAATAGGAGCCGGTGCTGTGAGTCAACTACGCGTAAGTAGCTTGATTCTAACTCACAACACTGTCGATGTTGCAGGGCACTCAGCAGCAGGATTTGATATCCACAAAATTGTGAAGTTCTTCACTGATTAATCTCCTATTTATATTATTTTTATTATTATTATTATTATTATTATTATATCTTACACCATAATTAATCATGACTGCAAGGTGTTGGGGGAATGTGTACTAGCTACAGAAGTCTTCCGACTCGAAGAGAAAAGGATTTTATAGAAATTAGCATTTTGGAGACCAAGCTCGTGGCAGGATTTGAACCTGCGACCCTCGCCTATTTCTATATTTCTCTTATTTCGTTGTTCAATTTGATGAATTACTTCATTGGTTTGTCCCACTGTGGGATACTTTTATCATTCATCTGATGGCTTGTTCCTTCTTGCTAAAGCAGGCATGATTTCTCTAGCAACATGTTCTACAATGATGAAGGACGCTGTCGCCGTTTGATTCTTTTTGGAAATTTTACAAATTCCACCCTTGATTGCGTGGTTTGTCTCAACAGAATAGACCACACTTCTTTCGTCCAATACTATGCTTTTTTGAGATTATTGCAAGGTCTCCCATTCCCTCTCTCTTTGTAGTTCTCTTTATACTGTGGGAGTTCTGCGCAAACTTTTATTGGGAGTGCTTTGACTCCGTAGTTTCTGGTACCATTGCCAAAGAGAGGATTCATTCAGCATCTTTCGCGGAATTCTCTCAATTTCTTTCATACTTCTTTGAATCTTTAACTGAGCATTTATGAACATTAATCTGGAAATTTCAGTGAATTGTTGGGAGATAAAGGAAACAAATATCTCAGATTGCTGAGCTTGTGGGGTTACTGGAGTTGCCATTTTAGATGACATTTAAGAGAGATTCCCAAGATGAGAGAAGTGAGACCCGGTTCAGATGTGCATTTAATGAATGCTCTTTTGGAATGTCATGTGGTGTAAATGCAAAATGTGGAGTCTTCTTAGATACCTTAAGTGGTTTGAATGGTACGAGAGCCATAGAATCCTTAGAGCCTAATTCCATATTGGAAGTTCCTAAGAAGAACTTCCTCAACAGTAGTTTATTTTTTTTGCTTTTATGTTGTATTAATTTCTTTACAAAATGTTTGTGATGTGTCGAAAACTGTGAATAAGTTCCGTTGAATGGAATCTCGTGGTATTCTCGGGAACGTCAGGATTTGCATTTAAATAGACACAAATTTTGGATACAAATATTGAAAATCACTGAATAATTTACACCAGAGAGATTGATAAAGTTTCAAAGCTTTGTAACCATATTTAAATTTTCTTCGCATATTCCTCTGTGATGAGGATGAATCCTTACATAGTTGAAAAAGGACCCATATCTCCCAATCTGAACAGACTGCTTGAATTTCTAACCTCAACATGCTTTCGATACAATGAAAATGTGGTACTAAAAAACCAAAGCAACTCCCCAGCATATTCCTAATTTACCTCTTATACAGCCACCCAACAACCTCCCCCAATCCCCTCCTCCTTCTTTTCACCTTCCTTTATGGAGTGTGGTTTTGTTATGTTCCAACATTTTGCTGTGGTCTTCCACTGAATTCGTATAAACCAAACGAAAATAAACTGAAGCCAATGCGCAATTTTCGCTTAACGGCCACAATGGCGGTGGACTTCATTGTGGTGGTTTCTTCTTTTTGATCGCAAACAAAGGACTCCAGCAGGATAATAGTTGCCAAAACAAATGCACGAAAATATAACAAAAGAGCGCAAATTAGTGTTTGATAAAATGCGCCATTACAGCACAAAAGCTGTAGCGACAAGGACAGCTACGACAGGCGAGGCGTCGCTAGCACCCCGAACCGGAGAAATTAAGTGCACAGGCGGACACGGCGATAAGAGCGAGATAGCGGAATTAGCATTACATGCAAAGTAATTGGATGGCAACAGCCCACAACACCACTAGAGCCCGGAACCGCACCCACAAAGTCACCGAAGAAAATTAGGAACGACATTTGAAGCACAGTTAAAAGCACGGACGGAGTTCAAACTAATTGCGAAGCACCTTCCTTTGAAATTGTCCTTTATGGAAGCTAACAGAACATGTCACAGAGCACACATTCAAATCGCTTCCCACTTTCTTATGACATGCGGCGCCAGGAGTACCAGAAATCTAAATTATTGGAGATGTACAAAATCGGTCAACATTGACATGGAAAGCGATGATGAAGGGTAGAACCAATCGCTTGCTCAGAAACTTGAGATCCGAGGGTGATTCAATGAATGTTCTAGTGGAACGGGCTAAGAGAAAGAGACTCGGAGGTGCAGAGAGGGAGAAAGAGAGGGACAGAGAGGCAAAATATAAGTAGAGAGAGAGAGAGAGAGAGAGAGAGAGAGAGAGAAAAGTGCAAGGCAGACAGCGGCGACTAGGAAGAGAGAAGGAGAGAGGGAGATATTGGAAGACATGTATACAAAAGGGAGGTAGAGAGTAAGAAAGAAACAATGAAATGAGAGGGAGAGTGAGAGTGAGAGTGAGAGGGAGAGTGAGAGGGAGAGATAGGCTTTATTGGAGACGGAGACACACAGACCGAATTAGAGAGAGAGAGAGAGAGAGGGAGAGATAGGCTATAAGGGAGACGAAGAGACACAGACAGAATCAGCGAGAGAGAGAGGGAGAGAGAGAGATGGATGTAGTGAGGAAGTGAGAGGGGAGACAGGAAGATGGAAAGAGAGAGAGAGAGGGGTATGGAATGAGAAAGTGAGAGGGGAGACAGGAATATGGAAAAAGGGACAGAGAGAGAGGAAAATGGAGAGAGATTAGAAAGGGCAAGGGAAATAGGGAGAGACAAAAGAAGAGAGAAAAAGTGAGAGAGAGGGAGAGATTGGAAGAGAAATATACAAAGGGAGATAGTGAATGAGAAAGAAATATGGAAATGAGAGGGAGAGTGAGATTGAGATTGAGAGCGAGAGTGAGAGATTGGATTTAAAGGAGACAGAGAGACACAGACAGAATCAGCGAGAGAGAGATGGATGTAGTGAGGAAGTGAGAGGGGAGACAGGAAGATGGAAAGAGAGAGAGAGAGGGGTATGGAATGAGAAAGTGAGAGGGGAGACAGGAATATGGAAAAAGGGAGAGAGAGAGAGGAAAATGGAGAGAGATTAGAAAGGGCAAGGGAAATAGGGAGAGACAAAAGAAGAGAGAAAGTGTGATAGAGAGGGAGAGATTGGAAGAGATACATATATACAAAGGGAGATAGTGAATGAGAAAGAAATATGGAAATGAGAGGGAGAGTGAAATTGAGATTGAGAGCGAGAGTGAGAGGGAGAGATAGGATTTAAAGGAGACACAGAGAAACAGACAGAATCAGCGAGAGAGAGAGAGGGAGAGAGAGAGATAAATGTAGTGAGAAAGTGAGAGGGGAGACAGGAAGATGGAAAAAGGGAATATACAAAGGGAGATGGAGAGTGAGAAAGAAATAATGAAATGAGAGGGAGAGTGAGAGGGAGAGAAAGGGTATAAGGGAGACGGAGAGACACAGCCAGACGTAGAGAGAGAGTGAGAGAGAGAGAGAGAGATGGAAAGAGATGAGAAAGAGAAAGGAAAAGGGAAAGTGGGAGGGACAAAAGAAGAGAGAAAGAGTCAGAGAGAGGGAGCGATTGGAAGAGATAGATACAACGGGAGATAGAGAGTGAGAAAGAAATAATGAAATGAGAGTGAGAGGGAGAGTTGGAGTGGGAGTGAGAGTGAGAGGGAGAGAAAGGCTATAAGGGAGACGGAGAGACACAGACAGATGTACGGAGAGAGAGGGATACAGTGAGAAAGTGAGAGGGGAGGCAGGAAGATGCAAAGAGAGGGAGAGAGAGAGAAGAAGATGGAGAGAGATGAAGAGAAAGTGAAAGAGGGAGCGACAAAAGAAGAGAAGAAAAGTGAGAGAGAGGAAGAGATTGGAAAAATTAAATAGAGATATTGAGGGGGAGGCAGAGACTGGATGAATTAAATATAGATATAGAGGGGAGATAGAGAATGGCAGAGAAAGAATATAGAGAAAGGGTAAGGTCAAAAAGATAGAGGATGAGAGAAATGGAAAGACAGGGAGACTGAGGGTGAAAGAACGGGATTGTGAAAGTTAGATAGAAATAGAGAGGGGATAGGGAGGGTCAGTAGGGGAGTAGGTTAGAGAGATAGAGAGAGGAAGGGGCCAGAGAGGGTGAGTTGGAGAGTGGGTTAGAGAGAGAGAGAGAGAGAGAGAGAGGGAGAGAGAGGGAGAGAGAGGGGAGAGAGAGAGAGGGAGAGAGAGGGGAGAGAGAGAGAGGGAGAGAGAGGGAGAGAGAGAGGGAGAGAGAGAGGGAGGGCGAGAGAGTGAGAGAGACAGAGAGAGAGTGAGAGAGATTCGGCGAGGGATTGAGACAGACAGTCAGAGAGAAACAGATATACGTGATTCAAGAAATAACGAGAAACAGAGAAGGAAAAAGGTGGATAGACAGACCCATTGGAAAGAACTCAGCTTGACTAAATTCCAGATCCTTCGTTTCATGCGGATACTAAATACTGCAAATTCTGCTCGACCAAGTCTCTGAAGGGGCTTAATCCTGCTCTGCTCTGAGTACATTGCTATTGCTCCTTACGCCAGTTGCTCAATATCGAAATGAACCAGGATGCAGGCGTTTGAACTCTTCGCGTTCCGTGATAAACTCCATTTATGGACCATTTATAGCATGACTGTAAATCCGTGCAACCTCACGACCAACCACAAAGAACTCGAAAAGTTTCTGACAGACTCCGTGGCGTGACTGGCAACCTTCCTTTTTGCAGTTACAGCCTCCTTTTCCCAGCAGCAATCTGGACTGGACAGACGCACCCAGCCACCCACTCTGAAAACGTATGCGCGCCATCATGCCGCAGGCTCCTAATGTGCTATACGTGCGCGTGTTGGGTTCATAATGTCCCGCTGCAATGAAGCACGTGCTCCATATTCCTGGTCCAGCCGCTTAATGGACGTTTAATTCACATTGAATGAGCTCAAATTGAGCGTGGGCTTGTTTGGTTGCCTACTTACGTGTCCTTTAGCAACACGCGGACACAGCCTCCACTGCTGACAGGCGAACTCACACACTGCCGCTTGCAACTTGCAGTGAAACCGATTAGTTCTGGGAATGGGTATCAAAACAACCATTACTGGGAGTAAATGTGCCGCAGTCCATTTGAGAGGAGACTCCGGTGGGAGCAGTTTCCTGATGGGTCCTTTTTTAATGCGTTTAAGAGGAGAATGTTTTTGTGAAATACTCTTTGTAAACAGACATGTTTTCTCTCTCATCACTCTTTCACACAAACAACTAAATTTCCACCACGTGCCAGTTTTAAATGTATCGCCAATTCCAAAGTGATGCCACCATCCCGATTCTAAGCTGTGCTGAATGTGGCAAGTATTTAATAAGCATCGACTTTCCCACTTGCCTGCCAATGGGAAGAACTATCGCTGAGCTGAGTGTCAAATGAACTGCCCTGAACTATGTCTTCAAATATTTCCATCCGCTTTCCCCAAAGCCCCCAAAGTTGCTCGCACATAATTCCAGTTTAATGAGAGACGTTCGGGCAGGACCACAAATTTCTAAAATTTCTTCAAGCAAAGCAAAACTTTGCATGCGGATGTGAGTCTGTGTGTGTGTGTGTGTGTGTGTGTGTGTGTGTGTGTGTGTGTGTGTCTGTGTATGTTGTGTGTGCCTCATCAACTTCCACTCAGTCGGTGGCGCTGATGGTGCACAAACTGCTAACATGCTGCTTACTGCATACTTCCAAGTGTTAAGTATCCGTCTTAGTTATGCACACGGAGGTGACTTTGGAATTCGTGGGCATGTGTTGCGTTTTGCACTTAAACTGTTTATTTATGCTAAATCGACACACATCGCATAAGCTCACAAACACACACACACAAATACAAACTCACACACATACACTTTCATACACACACACATCCCCACATGCATCCATATGAGCGCTTGTAAGCCCGGCAGATATGAACCAGGAAGACGAACGATGCTTTGATTGTTGCATACGCCAGCTTACAAGCTTGATTGGACTTGGTTCGACTTGGGTTGGCATGGATGAGGGTGGCTGGCTTCCTCTCTGGCTGAAACCTTGTGCAGAACAAATCAAATAGACTCGCCCCAAGTAATTTCAAATATTCCAGTTTACCGCACTTCAGGGGCTATAATAACGATATCTATGCCAGCTGGCTTCCTCCTGCCGCAGTTATCCTATTAACACGCATGCTCTACGATACCAGCGCGTTCGTATCTATGCAACCCGGCAGTAAACATTTGAGATTCATTCCCAGAAGTACTAATATCGCCCAGTTACAAATAGCGAGAAATACAATAGTGGAGCAAGGATTTAGACGAGCGAATAAGGAAAATGGACGTCCGAGTGTACTGATGTGTGATATGTCATTAGTGAGAACTATTTTGTGAGATGTTATTAGGGAGAAGTCATTAGAGACAAGTTATTAGAGCGAAGTCATCAGTGATAAATCATTGGTGATAAATCATTAGTGATAAGTCATTAGTGATAACTATTTTGTGAGATGTTATTAGAGTGAAGTCATTAGAGACAAGTGATTAGAGCGAAGTCATCTGTGATAAATCATTAGTGATAAATCATTAGTGATAAATCATTAGTGATATGTCATTAGTGATAACTATTTAGTGAGATGTTATTAGTGTGAAGTCATTAGAGCGAAGTCATTAGAGAGAAGTCATCAGTGATAAATCCTTAGTGATATGTCATTAGTGATAACTATTTTGTGAGATGTTATTATTGCGAAGTCATTAGAGCGAAGTCATTAGTGGTAAATCATTAGTGATAAATCATTAGTGATAAATCATTAGTGATATGTCATTAGTGATAACTATATTGTGAGATTTTATTAGTGTGAAGTCATTAGAGCGAAGTCATTAGAGCGAAGTCATCAGTGATAAATCCTTAGTGATATGTCATTAGTGATAACTATATTGTGAGATTTTATTAGTGTGAAGTCATTAGAGCGAAGTCATTAGAGCGAAGTCATCAGTGATAAATCCTTAGTGATAAATCATTAGTGATAAATCATTAGTGATATGTCATTAGTGATAACTATATTGTGAGATTTTATTAGTGTGAAGTCATTAGAGCGAAGACATTAGAGCGAAGTCATCAGTGATAAATCCTTAGTGATAAATCATTAGTGATAAATCATTAGTGATATGTCATTAGTGAAAACTATATTGTGAGATTTTATTAGTGTGAAGTCATTAGAGCGAAGTCATTAGAGCGAAGTCATTAGAGCGAAGTCATCAGTGATAAATCCTTAGTGATAAATCATTAGTGATAAATCATTAGTGATATGTCATTAGTGAAAACTATATTGTGAGATTTTATTAGTGTGAAGTCATTAGAGCGAAGTCATTAGAGCGAAGTCATCAGTGATAAATCCTTAGTGATATGTCATTAGTGATAACTATATTGTGAGATTTTATTAGTGTGAAGTCATTAGAGCGAAGTCATCAGTGATAAATCATTAGTGATAAATCATTAGTGATAAATCATTAGTGATATGTCATTAGTGAAAACTATATTGTGAGATTTTATTAGTGTGAAGTCATTAGAGCGAAGTCATCAGTGATAAATCCTTAGTGATATGTCATTAGTGATAACTATATTGTGAGATTTTATTAGTGTGAAGTCATTAGAGACAAGTTATTAGAGCGAAGTCATCAGTGATAAATCATTAGTGATAAATCATTAGTGATAAGTCATTAGTGATATGTCATTAGTGATAACTATTTTGTGAGATGTTATTAAAGTGAAGTCATTAGAGACAACTGATTAGAGCGAAGTCATCAGTGATAAATCATTAGTGATAAATCATTAGTGATAAGTCATTAGTGATATGTCATTAGTGAAAACTATATTGTGAGATTTTATTAGTGTGAAGTCATTAGAGCGAAGTCATTAGAGCGAAGTCATCAGTGATAAATCCTTAGTGATATGTCATTAGTGATAACTATATTGTGAGATTTTATTAGTGTGAAGTCATTAGAGCGAAGTCATTAGTGGTAAATCATTAGTGATAAATCATTAGTGATAAATCATTAGTGATATGTCATTAGTGATAACTATATTGTGAGATTTTATTAGTGTGAAGTCATTAGAGCGAAGTCATTAGAGAGAAGTCATCAGTGATAAATCCTTAGTGATATGTCATTAGTGATAACTATTTTGTGAGATATTATTATTGCGAAGTCATTAGAGCGAAGTCATTAGTGGTAAATCATTAGTGATAAATCATTAGTGATAAATCCTTAGTGATATGTCATTAGTGATAACTATTTTGTGAGATATTATTATTGCGAAGTCATTAGAGCGAAGTCATTAGTGGTAAATCATTAGTGATAAATCATTAGTGATAAATCATTAGTGATATGTCATTAGTGATAACTATATTGTGAGATTTTATTAGTGTGAAGTCATTAGAGCGAAGTCATTAGAGCGAAGTCATTAGTGGTAAATCATTAGTGATATATTATCACTGATAACTAGTTAGTGAAATGTTATTAACGTGATATCATTGGCATTGGATATCATACCACATCTGCCACTCTCTCTACATCTGCCACCCTTAGATCCCTTCTGCAAATATTTAGCGGCATGCTCCGCCATTTGGCTCAACTTGAGCTCACAATGGAAGCTGTTCCGTATGCACATGCGACCATATTCGAATCCTATACGGACATAACCAGTGATATTGATTACCTTCCTTCTTCTCTTTGCTTTGAAAGAAATTTTTTGGGTAAGGATTCCTTCCAGACAGCAATGGCTCGATACTCCCAGCACCGGATACTCCCATCAACATACACACAGACGGATCAAATATGAATACCGGTGTAGTATCAGGGATTTATTGCGAAATGCCCTCAATCAGTGTATAAATCAAACTAATGGATCATTGCAGTGTTTTTCAAGCGAAAATAGCCACTATTCACTAAGCCTTGAATTGGCTGAGGATAAATGAGGTAATCGTCAAGGATATCTTTATTTTTTCAGAGAGCCAAGCTGCCCTGAGGGATTTGGATACATTCCAAATAACATCAAGGAGTGACTTAGACTGTCGCCGATCTGTAAATGAGATGGCTAAACAATTCCATATGCTGGGCGCCAGGCCATAGGGATATATCAGGGAACTGCAAGCCTGATCAACTTGTGAGAGATGGCACTTGTATGCCAAATGATAGCAGGCATATGGATGTACCTCTCGCAACTTGTAAGCTTCTCATAAGAGAGACATTGATTTACACTACCAAACAAGGCCGATGCAAAATCTGCGTCTATCCAAGAAGATCATTACACTCAATAGACTATAAGTTAGGACTCTAGAGAACATGCACAGGGGTGCCCCATTCCTGTTTGCATAATCTGCAGATATCCGTGAAGGAAATTCGAAGCTTTTTGCGATGATACCTGAGTATGCAGTGCTCCGTTAGGTATTCAGTGATGATTCGGAGATCCTCCCTGGTTAGCATCTGAGCCACTACCTGCAAAATCGCCAGGCAACTCTAACCGAGGCTAAACCTGTGCCTATCTGGGAATATCATTAGACTCAATAGACTACAAATTAGTACTCTAATAGAAGCCCTCACGGGACATTGTCTAATAGGAATACGTGCCAAAAGAATGGGAGTTTATACTCATGATTTCTGCTGCAGCTGCAGGAACGAAGAGGAACTGGGAACGGTCCTGCTTCTCTTCTGTACATGTCCAGCTTTTGCTGGAAATAAGGAACGTTTACTATGATCCCACTTCTTAACAAGTATAGATGGTCTATGCCAGTCAGTTGTTAATAACCTTCTGCGCTTTATTAAAGGCTCAGGTTGGTTCAATCTGGAGGGAGGAGTTTAGCCACGTCCGGCAACCGCGGCTCACAACGGACCCAACTGGTGGTCTAAGTGACATCACTAGTTTGTTGGTGATGCGGCTGCCCAACCTACCTACCTATTAGTGTGAAGTCATTAGAGCGAAGTCATTAGTGATAAATCATTAGTGACAATTCGCTAGTGATATGTTATTACTCTTTACTCTTAAGCCAAAAGTCATTCAAATTGTTTGCAGAGGACTCAATATGAAACCTGGAGATATATTTATGGGCTCATATGGCACAACCGATGGGTACTTCTGAACAGGCTACCTCCAATTTTAAGGATTATTATATTTAATCAATTTGGGGGTGAAAAACAATGTTCACAACTTCAATTCAATTGAATTCCCAATCTGTCTCACATATTCGTAGTAGGACATTTTAAACTCTTCGTCCTTCAATTTAGCCGGTACTTGAAAAGGGTTTCTTAGAGTTACGAACATTTGGGATTCTAAGTAAGTTCTTCATTGTTGTGAGCTCACTTATTATACAAGTAAAATAGCCAAGGTAAGGCTAGAAAAATACCTTAATAAGGTATAAAGAAAGGTATGAAGTAGCTTATGACGTACTCCTTTAGTCATTCCTCAGCGGCTTCGCTGTATGAATTTGAGTGAATTGAGTTCATGTAATCCATTAGTAATCAAGAAGAAATACCACTTAACTACATTGAAACTGCTTAAGTAGACACATTTTTCCTGTGCAACGCCTATTTTACTGGCTCCATACGAAAATCTGTACACTAGCGTAGAACTCTGCGTAGTCGGTTTCCCGGCCGGGAAGTCTGCTACGAGTAGATTGCGTTGGTTGTGCCCGCACGCTTCCATGTTCGCATACATATGTGAGTTTGTATGCCTGAGGTTTCCTTTGAATATGAGGTTTTGCAATAAAGTCATTGTACATGATAATCCTCAAAAGGATACACTCGCTCACACTCGTTCACACACACACAAACATACACACGCACACTCACTACAAATCGAGTAGTTACCTCTCTTTAAGTTACATATTACTGCAATGTAGATACCAACATTTGTGATTGAATAGATAGATACAAATTGTAGTTTTGTTGTTGTTGTTGCTGTTATTATTGTTGTTGCTGTTGTTGTTGTTGTTATTATTATTATTATTAATGTTGTTGTAGCTCTTTGTATTGCACATTCAGACAACGTTATTAAGAACGAGTAACACGGCACAAAGGAAATTGCAATTTGAATTTAAGTACAGCCAATCGCAGTGTATTGCTTGCTACACATACACAGGCACTTTCACAATTATCCGAAGGATCCCTCAAATCTAACGTAGTTCTTCCTTCTTTCATGACCAATAAAAAGAAATTATTAAAAGTCACACACACACACACACACATGTAAACCATGCTTTGTTTTTTTCTTTATTAAACTTTTACAATTTATTTTTACACGTTTTGCTCCTTCCCCTCTTCTGGCCCCCTTACATGCTGCGGCTGCCAGTTGTGTGCACTTTGTGGGTATGTCGAACACAGTTGTAGTGCCCGCTGGTGTCGGTTTGGAATGAGCCGATAATACCATCGCACCGCAGTTGTTTGAATGGGCTGGAAAAGAAAAATGAAAAATTAGGGTGAATCTTTGTATGTCCTCTTTGGGTGAAGGGGAAGAATCAATCTTAGTGAACTTGGCGAGAACTATTCATAAAGCAAACTATGCCTCGTCGTGTCTAAAATGATGGGAGAGCTAGAAATTTAAAATTAAATTTAATGGCCCTATTCACAGAGATGAGATTGTTCTTCAAACTTCAACTCATACTTCAGTGTTCTTTGCCAAGGCGGAGGACACGACCTTGATGGGAACGATTCTGAAATGGGGTTTTTTATTGCAGTTGTTGCTTTAAATTGGCTGAAGACCACATTTCTTGGTGCTATGATAAGCCCACTTGGATAATTCATTATTCAATCAAATTTTAATAATTATAATAATAATAATAATAATAAATATAAAAAAAGTGCCGACATGACTTGTGCAGCCCGAAACCAAAGAGAACTCATCTGTTGATGTAATTTGTGTATCCGAAACCTGGTTGCATAAAGGTGTAGGTGGCTCTTGCTTGAATTTAGGTAATTACAAGCTTTTTCGAAACGCTAGATTTGATAAAAAAGGCGGGGGTGTGGCAATATGTTGTAAAAATAATCAAAGAGTGAGTAGTAGTTCAGCGTCTGCTGATGATATGTCTGCTGTAGTTGCGAGGGATGATGGCATTATGGTCGCTATGCGTGTAGATGGAGCTTACAGACCACCTTGCTGTGCGAGCTATGTCATTCTGGGCGAAGGTTTGGTCCACGATGGAGCTGTTTCTTCCATTTTCGAAGCTGCATTGGCCAGGCACATTGAGCAGCTCGAGATCAAGCAGAGCCATGCTCTCCAGCAGCGCTGTGCCACGTCTGTTGGTGCGCGTGCTCCCCCAAGTAGTAGGCCACGCGTTAAAGTCACCAGCAATCAGGAGTGGGTGTTTGCCCCGCGTTTCTGCTACTAGTGCTGCCAACATTCTTTCGTACTCCTCCGCGTTCATACTGGGTGGAGCGTAGCAACTAAAAAGATAGATGCCTCTCGCTTTGACCCAGGTGAAACCCCGTTCTGCTCCCGTCATTTTACTGTGCGGAGTTGAATTGCCCATTGTCCATATCGCCGACTTGTTCGAGACATCAGACGTCCAGGAATATTCGTCGATGCTTTCGTATGGCTCTGATAGTAGCGCAATATCTACGCTGTACTCCTGCATGGTTTTCCGCAAGAGGTCTAGAGCGGCCGCACAGTGATTGAGGTTGAGCTGAATAATTCTCATGCTAGTTTCTTATTTACTGCCTCCTGGTACTGTGGGCACCTTGCACTACCTGCAGCGTGTGCTCCTGTACAAAGTACGCATATTGCTGGGTTTTTGCATGAGGCTGCAATGTGACCACTTTCGCCACACCTTCTGCACATTCCCGTTCGGTCCGTCTGCTTGCAAGATGCTGCACCATGACCAAATCCCCAGCACTTGAAGCATCTAGTTGGAGATATGGATTCCGACACTCGGCAGCTAACCCATCCGGCTCGCAGGTGCTTCAAATTCATTACCTTGTTAGCATCCTCGGTTGGTAACGTTATAAAAGCAGTCTGTGTCCCACCATGTGTGTTCCTCATACTCCTTATTACGGATTCATCTGGCCTACGAATTCCCGCCTGTTTTTCTAGTGCGTCCAGCAGCTCCTCTTTAGTGCTGATTTCAGTGACCAGACCTTTGCACTGTACTGTGATCATGTGAGTTCTCACTTGCACTCTCGCTGCATCTTTCAGGACTCCCTCGATGGCTGTTTGGAGTGATACTGTGGTTACATCCTTCATACGGTTCAGCTCTAGGAGTAACTCTCCTTTCTGCGTCCGTCGTATCGTCCGTACCTCTTTTCCCAGCGCCTCTAGTTCCGTACTAGTTTTCACCGCCCGAAGAATGTTTACATACGACGTATTTTCACCTTTTGTGGCAATAATAGTTGCATCAGCCCTTGGTTTAATTACCTTAAGCTTCTGCCTGCTTTGCTTTCTTACCACCTTTGTCCATGCTTCCTTGTCGGCTACAACTTCTGCTGGTTTCGGGATAACCACCGCTTCCACAGTCCTCTGTTTTTTAGCTGCTGGTGACTTGCCTTCTCCGTACTCATTAGAACTAGATTTTGTTCTAATCCGTTTAGCAGACGGTATGGCAGTACTTACCTGACTCTCGTGTGTTCTTGTTGCAGCTGTGGTCCTTGAAATAACTCCTAAACCTGGCCGCTTCTCCTCCTTATCCAACTGTATCATCGCTTCGGTATGTACACGTTTGATAATACTGCATCGTCTAATAACATCCTTGTGCATGTTTCTTTGTGAGTTGCAGTATCGCATTAGCTTATCGATTTCTCGCCCAAGTGCCTTCAGCGGCCCTGCCATCTTATGTTTGACCTTCCCCAACGATGCCTCTGTTGTGGGTGACCGATTTTTTACTATCGACGTAACCGGCATCTCTTTGCTGACAGTATCTACTGTCCGCTTTTCCTGTACCTCGGATTCCAACCACCTAGTTGGTGTCTCCGTCAGCACATTGCTGGCTAGTGGGGTCAGACTCGTGCATGCTGTCCTGTTTCCTTTCGCAGGCGAGATATTTGTCGATTTCGGGATTCCCGTATCGCGATCTCTCGGGCAGTCAGCCGTATTCAACGGGGAGCGCATGATCCTTGCACTATCTTGGAAAGGTAACGGGTTATTCTCATTGTCATTTTTTTGGTTTGCTTCAGTCGTCTTTGAATTTATAGAATTAATCATTGCGATTGGGTCCCCCCTGGAAGCCGCTATCCTTATCCGAATGTGCAGTCGCGTTAATAACCCCGTGGTTATCTATGCTAATTAAAGCAGGGAGGCCAACGCGAGGGTTAACGCAAGACCTTATGGGTACCTGCGTACAGAGCCAGGTTCGCGTGAATAGGGAGCAAGCTCAACCTAACCTGCACCACCAACCCAATGGTGACGGATCAAGAACGTACTTCCAGGCCTGCCAAGGTTTTACCGGGACGGGGGCTGCAATATCTGGACCGCCGTTTCACTGGGATTTCACTCCACACCTACTAAGAGGCCAGTCACAGCAGCCACCAGCTCAAATCATCATCTCCGAAATATGTTCCAGTGCCATTATCACCAATATCCTACTGGGCTCAGATCGTGGTTGTGGACAACGTTTGTCCCAGGATGTCTCTCAATAGAGGATGAAGGATGATATCCCACGTCGGTCCATCGATGATCCCTCGTTGTCCACCGGTGCTCAAACAGCCGCCCCTCCGGGGTCATCGCTGAATGAATCATCGCTCACTCTGGCTAATATTCAGCTGATGCTGGTATATCATAGCCCGGGGTCGTCACGAGGAGGCAGTGAGTCTTTTTGGAGAAGTTCTCTGTAAGGATCGCCCTGGCCCTATCCTAGAGGCAGTCAGCAACTTTACCTTAAGATTATCCTCCCTGACTTAAGATTATCCTCCCTGACTTAAGATTATCCTCTCTATCTCTATCTATATCTCTATCTCTATCTCTATCTCTATCTCTATCTCTATCTCTATCTCTATCTCTATCTCTATCTCTATCTCTATCTCTATCTCTATCTCTATCTCTATCTCTATCTCTATCTCTATCTCTATCTCTATCTCTATCTCTATCTCTATCTCTATCTCTATCTCTATCTCTATCTCTATCTCTATCTCTATCTCTATCTCTATCTCTATCTCTATCTCTATCTCTATCTCTATCTCTATCTCTATCTCTATCTCTATCTCTATCTCTATCTCTATCTCTATCTCTATCTCTATCTCTATCTCTATCTCTATCTCTATCTCTATCTCTATCTCTATCTCTATCTCTATCTCTATCTCTATCTCTATCTCTATCTCTATCTCTATCTCTATCTCTATCTCTATCTCTATCTCTATCTCTATCTCTATCTCTATCTCTATCTCTATCTCTATCTCTATCTCTATCTCTATCTCTATCTCTATCTCTATCTCTATCTCTATCTCTATCTCTATCTCTATCTCTATCTCTATCTCTATCTCTATCTCTATCTCTATCTCTATCTCTATCTCTATCTCTATCTCTATCTCTATCTCTATCTCTATCTCTATCTCTATCTCTATCTCTATCTCTATCTCTATCTCTATCTCTATCTCTATCTCTATCTCTATCTCTACCTCTATCTCTATCTCTATCTCTATCTCTATCTCTATCTCTATCTCTATCTCTATCTCTATCTCTATCTCTATCTCTACCTCTATCTCTATCTCTATCTCTATCTCTATCTCTATCTCTATCTCTATCTCTATCTCTATCGCTATCTCTATGTCTATCTCTATCTCTATCTCTATCTCTATCTCTATCTCTATCTCTATCTCTATCTCTATCTCTATCTCTATCTCTATCTCTATCTCTATCTCTATCTCTATCTCTATCTCTATCTCTATCTCTATCTCTATCTCTATCTCTATCTCTATCTCTATCTCTATCTCTATCTCTATCTCTATCTCTATCTCTATCTCTATCTCTATCTCTATCTCTATCTCTATCTCTATCTCTATCTCTATCTCTATCTCTATCTCTATCTCTATCTCTATCTCTATCTCTATCTCTATCTCTATCTCTATCTCTATCTCTATCTCTATCTCTATCTCTATCTCTATCTCTATCTCTATCTCTATCTCTATCTCTATCTCTATCTCTATCTCTATCTCTATCTCTATCTCTATCTCTATCTCTATCTCTATCTCTATCTCTATCTCTATCTCTATCTCTATCTCTATCTCTATCTCTATCTCTATCTCTATCTCTATCTCTATCTCTATCTCTATCTCTATCTCTATCTCTATCTCTATCTCTATCTCTATCTCTATCTCTATCTCTATCTCTATCTCTATCTCTATCTCTATCTCTATCTCTATCTCTATCTCTATCTCTATCTCTATCTCTATCTCTATCTCTATCTCTATCTCTATCTCTATCTCTATCTCTATCTCTATCTCTATCTCTATCTCTATCTCTATCTCTATCTCTATCTCTATCTCTATCTCTATCTCTATCTCTATCTCTATCTCTATCTCTATCTCTATCTCTATCTCTATCTCTATCTCTATCTCTATCTCTATCTCTATCTCTATCTCTATCTCTATCTCTATCTCTATCTCTATCTCTATCTCTATCTCTATCTCTATCTCTATCTCTATCTCTATCTCTATCTCTATCTCTATCTCTATCTCTATCTCTATCTCTATCGCTATCTCTATCTCTATCTCTATCTCTATCTCTATCTCTATCTCTATCTCTATCTCTATCTCTATCTCTATCTCTATCTCTATCTCTATCTCTATCTCTATCTCTATCTCTATCTCTACCTCTATCTCTATCTCTATCTCTATCTCTATCTCTATCTCTATATCTATCTCTATCGCTATCTCTATGTCTATGTCTATCTCTATCTCTATCTCTATCTCTATCTCTATCTCTATCTCTATCTCTATTTCTATCGCTATCTCTATGTCTATGTCTATCTCTATCTCTATCTCTATCTCTATCTCTATCTCTATCTCTATCTCTATCTCTATCTCTATCTCTATCTCTATCTCTATCTCTATCTCTATCTCTATCTCTATCTCTATCTCTATCTCTATCTCTATCTCTATCTCTATCTCTATCTCTATCTCTATCTCTATCTCTATCTCTATCTCTATCTCTATCTCTATCTCTATCTCTATCTCTATCTCTATCTCTATCTCTATCTCTATCTCTATCTCTATCTCTATCTCTATCTCTATCTCTATCTCTATCTCTATCTCTATCTCTATCTCTATCTCTATCTCTATCTCTATCTCTATCTCTATCTCTATCTCTATCTCTATCTCTATCTCTATCTCTATCTCTATCTCTATCTCTATCTCTATCTCTATCTCTATCTCTATCTCTATCTCTATCTCTATCTCTATCTCTATCTCTATCTCTATCTCTATCTCTATCTCTATCTCTATCTCTATCTCTATCTCTATCTCTATCTCTATCTCTATCTCTATCTCTATCTCTATCTCTATCTCTATCTCTATCTCTATCTCTATCTCTATCTCTATCTCTATCTCTATCTCTATCTCTATCTCTATCTCTATCTCTATCTCTATCTCTATCTCTATCTCTATCTCTATCTCTATCTCTATCTCTATCTCTATCTCTATCTCTATCTATATCTCTATCTCTATCTCTATCTCTATCTCTATATCTATACTCGTATCTATATTTTTTTATTTTTTTTTTTTTTGCTGAGGAGGGGAAATATCTAAAGACAATGGCCGAAGCCGTAGAGTGGGACTTTAACCCGAACCAAACCCATGTACTTCACAGAGGTTCTCGTGGCAATACAACGATCCTAAGGCCTATGGGATGTATTTTTAGAGTCACATGAACCAACGAACCAACTACATAACCAATCAACCAACGAACCAACTACATAACCAACCAACAAACCAAACAACCAACCAAACAACCAACCAAACAAACAAACAACCAACCAAACAACCAACTACACAGCCAACAAACCAACCAATCAACCAACCAAATAACCAACCAACCCAACAACCAACCAAACAACCAACCAAGCAAACAACCAACCAAACAACCAACCAACCAACCAACCAACCAACTATGTCCAGTCGAATTATGCTGCAAAATTTCCATCGAACAAAAGTAGCGTCAAAACAATTTGACTGTCCAAGTCTAAGGATTCTGGTGAATACAATACGCCTCCTTAATTCTTTTCTACACATTCTTTTCTTCACATAAGAACCCCAATTTATCAAATGCTGCGAGACTGTAATTGGTCTAAGCCAATTAAATTCGCAACGCATTTTTGACTTGTTTCCGCACACACCACTCAAATAAGGACGTACCCTGATATCCTTGCAATTTGTTACAACAATATTTAAACTTTATATAAACGGCCTTGGGTGGTTTGAGGAGCACTGCACAAAAAACAAAAGGAAACAACCAAACACCACATTTACAAAAGTGCAGAAATAACAAGCAAAGGAAAATAATGAAAAACTGTTCAAAACAAATACGCAGGGAGCAGGGAGAAAGAGTCGAAAAAAGTGAACGCTTTTATGAAATGCATTTTATGTACACGCCATTTAGTTTGCCAGCGTCATGACACCACTCCAGGATCACTCGAAATGAAAACGCAAAAAATCGTTCCGTACCAGCAAGTTATGTGTTAGCCTTGAGCTGGAAAAAATCCACAGCGTGTATCCGGTGCACCATATGCGGTCAATGGTGGTGTGTGCATGTGTTCGTGTGTGTGTGTGTGTGTGCCCCGGTGCCCTTACACTGGAGCTGCTCTGGTGTTCAAACTACAATAACAACCCCAGCAACGATAACAATAATAACTGTTTTAACTGTTTTAACTGTTTTAACCGTTTCAACTGTAACTCGCGTTGCAGTCCAGTCTGCAATGTATCGAGAGGCTTAAGTAACTGAGAGGATTACAGATTAAATTTAATATAAACTTTTGCTGGCGGCTTTTTTTAATTTCAGGCCACTTCAGTGATAAGTGTGTAAAATCAGGACATCAGGAGTGTTCGGTGCACAGACTTTGAAGCATAGACGGTGGCTTTAATCAGTTAATGTTTGAGCGAAATCAGAGACAGGAGATTTCACCACACTAACTGAGAGCTCAAATCGAAGCAGAGAACACAGAGAAGAGAAACTTAAACGTCAAACGACAAAGCAGCGAAATAAATCGACATCCACTCAAAATCGTGGTGAATCCACTCAGAATCGTGGTGAATCCACACAAAATCGTGGTGTGTCCGCTACGGACGCTGGCAGCGAAAAAGACTTTCCTTTCTCTGTGATCTCTGAATCGAAGCCAGAGATAATAATTCCAAATATCAGAGTAAGCAGTTGAGACTTCTCTGTCTGGCTGAATATATCCCTAGAAGTGAATGAGAGACTTGGTCCACTAATGTAAGTGGATCGATCATAGTTTGTTTAATGGTGCGGAATGAAACGGCAATTGCTTTGTCTGAGGAGCAAAGATTCGGAGAGTATTATAACAATATATTTCAGAGAATAAGACTGATGAGAATATAAAGATATACATGAATATGAGAATATTAGAGAATATGACACAACAGCATAGAATTGCCTAAAAAGAAAGAGATTAGAAAATACAGGGAAACTGACGAAAAGCAGTACCAAGAGAATCTGGAATAATCCTTTCTAAGCAATTCATTTGAAGGCGCTTTCTTTTATATCCTGACATAATTCTTAAAAGGTCAAAAATGATACTAATTTTCTTCAGATGCACTGTGCTGGTATCACTCTCTAATGGAGGCGTGGCAAGTACGGTATATGTATGTATATACTCGTATATACTGTCATTACTGTCTGCCTGTTCATTTGCTGAGGTCCCTCTGTCAATTTGTCCTTAAGCCACTTTTTACACACCCTCAGATATGTTTTAACATGAACTTTGAGAAAGCGTGGCATGGACTTTGAATCCGAAACAGATTGCCATGTTAACTCAAACAGAGACATGACACGCCTACTTCCCATGTCAACAACTGTTGAGACCGAACAACATTCAACCGAACCAGATTGCTATGTTAAGTAAAACAGAGGTATGACACGCCTATTTCCCATGTCAACAACTGTTGAGACCGAACAACATTCAACCGAACCAGTTTGCCATGTTAACTAAAACAGAGACATGACACGCCTCCTGCCCATGTCAACAACTGTTGAGACCGAACAACATTCAACCGAACCAGTTTGCCATGTTAACTAAAACTGAGACATGACACGCTTACTTCCCATGTCAACAACTCTCGAGACTTCTCTAAAAAATTGTCTCCTAAACAAGGCTCTTATTAATGATAGTTATATAAAAATTTAGATAATAATGTACATTGGCCCTTTACGGAGTACTTCCACTACCACGCCCATAATTCACACATGAACATGGGATTCTATGTATCATACATCAAAGAAGCCACGCAGAGTTCTACTGTAAAAAGCTAAACCAATTGGGTTTAAGGCAAGTGCTGCGCCCACCAGAGCTATACAAGTTTCATGAACAAACTTTTATATATCGTACGAGTATATGACATACATTTTTTCAAACTATATATAGGCAGATTCGAAGATTCTTCCGTATAGGCAGATTCGAAGATTCTTTTGGCAGATTCGAAGATTCTTCTGGCAGGTTTGAAGATGATTGTTGTGTCTCCGATTGATGTTCTATACTCTCAGAACTGCTGCTCTAGGTGGGGCAATTGTACAAATCGAGGAATGAAACACAAACTTGACAAATTGGAGTATAAAAGAAGGTGGTCATTGTGGGCATAATATGCATGCTGCCACGCTCACCTTCAGCCGTAATTACTGGCAATTTCACAAATAATTTTTTCGATACTATTAAAGTTGGAACAAAGATAGATTTGGATCATCACTTCTGCGAGTAGTCCATAATTTCAGTTCAAAGAGAAGGGTTCAGCACCGTTTCGAATAGTTGGACTATTCCATGAATATAACGCCTCCAAAAGGACATTTTAGAGTGGTAATGAAACCAATCAGAAGAAAAAATTTTGTACTTAGCTGCATCAAATTAATGAGTCTAGTCTTGAAAATCTTGGGATCGAGCAAAATAATCAATAAAATTACACGGACTAACGAGAAAGGAACCATGTGCTTCTCTCTCCATGCTTGTTTTCTTGTTTCAGAAACATTACTTTTTGTCCAGTGGAATTCTGGGTCCGATTTACGGCCCTCGCGCTTGAATAACTCGTGACGTAGACCGATGATTTTACTGAGGCAAATAAATAGAGAGAAGAGTTTCTTCATGACGAGTTTTTGGAGCACGAGTGACATGACCATTGGCTCTTGAATCTTTGAAACTCATCAATATCTGATTCCCTGTGGACCTAGAAATTCAGCACACAACCCCACAGAGCCAAGGCAAAGGCATTTGAATAATAAACATTTTTATTTGGTTAATACTTTTTATTCTAATTGTTTCATATAAGAAAGTCAGCAAATATTGCTCTGTAGTCAGTTCTGATTTTAGCACTCCGTTGGATTTCATGGTCCACCTTCTACGAGTACCTGAAGGATGAATATGAAGGAGACTAAGTCTTCTGATTGATCATTTATTCATGGTATATCACAGACCATTTCACACAGTCATCAGACACAGTAATCCGCTTAACCTCGCCAAGCTCTGAGACCATAATATCCCCTGCTCTGTAGTAAGTTCTAGTTTTAGCACTCAGTTGGATTTCATGGTCCACCTTCTACGATTACATGAAGGCTCAATATGAAGGAGACTAAGTCTTCTGATTGATCATTTATTCATGGTATATCACAGACCATTTCACACAGTCATCAGACACAGTAATCCGCTTAACCTCGCCAAGCTCTGAGACCATAATATCCCCTGCTTTGTAGTAAGTTCTAGTTTTAGCACTCCGTTGGATTTCATGGTCCACCTTCTACGAGTACCTGAAGGATGAATATGAAGGAGACTAAGTCTTCTGATTGATCATTTATTCATGGTATATCACAGACCATTTCACACAGTCATCAGACACAGTAATCCGCTTAACCTCGCCAAGCTCTGAGACCATAATATCCCCTGCTCTGTAGTAAGTTCTAGTTTTAGCACTCAGTTGGATTTCATGGTCCACCTTCTACGATTACATGAAGGCTCAATATGAAGGAGACTAAGTCTTCTGATTGATCATTTATTCATGGTATATCACAGACCATTTCACACAGTCATCAGACACTGTAATCCGCTTAACCTCGCCAAGCTCTGAGACCATAATATCCCCTGCTCTGTAGTAAGTTCTAGTTTTAGCACTCAGTTGGATTTCATGGTCCACCTTCTACGATTACATGAAGGCTCAATATGAAGGAGACTAAATCTCCTGATTGATCATTTATTCATGGTATATCAAAGACCATTTCACACAGTCATCAGACACAGTAATCCGCTTAACCTCGCCAAGCTCTGAGACCATAATATCCCCTGCTTTGTAGTAAGTTCTAGTTTTAGCACTCAGTTGGATTTCATGGTCCACCTTCTACGATTACATGAAGGCTCAATATGAAGGAGACTAAGTCTCCTGATTGATCATTTATTCATGGTATATCAAAGACCATTTCACACAGTCATCAGACATAGTATTCCGTTTAATCTGACAATTCTTCTGATTGATCATTTATTCATGGACCATTTCACACGTTCATCAGACATAGGGGTCCGATTAACCCGCCAAGCTCTGAGACCATAATATCCTGTACGTTATACAATGAGAATATGAATATCGTCTTCATTCCGCTTTAGGAGGTTTTGTCATGTAGCTCTTGTTTGTATGAGGATATTCCTTCAGTAGTCTTGAATGTGTCAGCAGGAAGGGAATTTTCTCTCCACCCATTTAACCAGCGCTTCAGTTGCATGTCCTTTAGAAAAAGGTTTGTAAACCAAAACCAATGTTGTGGTCCCTTTTCAGTTGAATCGATAGCTCGTTCTATGGCTTCATAAGCCTTGTATCATCGATCCATTTTAGCAGGAAAGTTTTCGGCCACCGTTCGGTTAGAAACGGGAGGCATCTATCGAGCCGTAGTATAGGCAAGCCAGCGTTGATTTCAGTTCTTTGAGAGAGAGAGGCCGTATTCCGAAGAATCATCTGGGTCTGGGTCTGTCAGTAGGTGCAATTGACATTGGGTATTTCCTAAGTGAGTACTTCAACCGATTGCACTACAAACATTTTGCTGCCCTTTGTCAATATCAAACGATAATAACCAAATTCCTCCTTCGCATTTGCCGAACCCAACCCGACACCGCATTAGAAAGCGTGCTTTAAACACGTTTTCATCTACTCTCAAGTAAAAGTAGTTTTTTATCGATGCTCACTCTCTAACGCTCAAGTTCCGTGCAGAACTTAAGTACCACACGAAAGAAATCAACTCCTTGCAATTACTTTTGTGAACATATTCGAATATGAAACATTTCGTAGCACACTTTTGGGGGCACGCATAACCAGCCCCCATTTCAAATCCTTCTTGGTCAGTGCAATTACAATTTAGCTTTGCTCTTTGAACATTGTTAATGCACGTCAATGGTGCTGGTGCTGCCGCAACTGTTCCCCGTCACACCATTCCCCCTCAAATCTGTTCCCCCTCGAATCAGTCTCATCAATGCACAACTATGTTTGGGGCACTGAGTGAATTGGATTTCATTACGAGTACTTTTACGTTTTCGATTTTGTGATGCAATTTCATATTCCTTCTTGAGCATTTATGAGTTGAATGCTGCGTCCCATCCGCGCTTCCGCTCTCTCTTACGGTCAATGCGGGGTGTAAGTTGGGCGGGCTGCAGCAATCGATATTGAACTCTTTGTTTTCTGCACTCGTAATGAGGCATTTCCTTTTTTTGCTGCTGCTGCTGCTTGGACATTTTTTCAAACAGTCTGGAATGCGGAATATTCGGAATAAGCAGCGTAATGAATGGTCGTTTTGTCTAAAAAAGCTGTGGGACATATCACACCCAGTTCGGTTGAAAAGTTATGAGCCCTTATGGGCAAGGGATCAACTTAGTGCGACCACAGCGCCTCAATTGCCACCTTTAATGTGCTCCTATATATGCCAAAAGTTCGTTGACGCAATCATCAAATAAGCAAAGTTTCGTCTGAACAAATAGTCGCGCGGCTATGGCCTATTATTGGCAGGACCTTATGCGGGTGGGGTCACAATATTCTCTGGTTGGGGGCTTAGGAAAACTCTAACTCCAATGAACTGAGGGGAATTGAGAGAATCTTAAAACACACCCTTTATATAAAACTTAAATCAGAACACAATGGACCTGATACTACTCCGGTGAACGTGTGAACCGGCCTAACCCCTGGAAAGTTTGGTTTATTTGTTCAGTTCAGTCTGAGACCCGGAACACATCACTTTGAAAGTCTTCTTTGGTTGCTTTCTTCAGTTTAGTCTGAGACTCTGAACACACCACTTCGCCAATTTTCTTTGGCGTTCAACTGGCATTCTAAGTGGTTATGTACGGAGCTGAGAACTTATCAGCCGCCTCTCATTCACGAGTCCTCGAGATTGCCGAATTTTAATTTCCTCATTGATGTGCTTTTAATAAACTTCTGGCAAATTTCTTGGCTGCTTCCAGCGAGATATGAGCAAAACTCATACATGAATTTTGTTAGGAAATCAATTAGCAGCACCTGTTGTTGCAGCTGCTCCTTCCTCCGCCACTGCGAGTGGTGCGGCGTTTGCTTGTCGCGACTTCTCTGCGTAGCCAATTTGCCATTTGTCGTCACATTGCGTGGCATTTAATAATTACATTTGCTGGCAAGCAACGCAGTCATGCCGAAAGCACAATTAATTCTTGAGTTTCAATTAATGCGGACGTCAGAAACTTTCTTTTAAATTTATGATAAATGATTCTTATTAAAAGTGATTGAGTGTCGAGCGAACTAAATCGCCAGCTTGTAAAGGAAGCATTAAAATGGGATGCGAGGACTCGAAGTTTACAATAAATGAGCAAAGTTTAAAGCTTTTGTTGTATGAGGTGCTCCTTTATGGAGTTTCTTGGAGGAAAACGCATGTGCTGTTGGGTCTAACGTTCAATAATCCCAATACACCCATGCGGAGAGTGAACAAGTACACCCTTGAGTAGATTGAACAAGTACACCCATGGGTAGATTGAACACATACACACTTGAGGAGATTGAACACATGCACCATTGAGGAGATTGAACACATACATCCATGCGGAGAGTGAACAAGTACATCCTACGAATAGATTTGGCTAGTCTCATACTTAATGTGGATGCATAATAGGGCCCACATTTATTAGGCGAGTAGGATTCAGAGCATTCCTTTGTGAAGAACGATGGGCACTTAATATATATTTATGGAAAGAAGTGAAAGCGGTGTTCAACCTAAAGGCGGGGAAAAACTCACATGTTAGTCCAAAGGATTTCAGGCCTATCAGTTTATCTTAATTTTTATTGAAAACTCTAGAGAGATGAATAGAAACATTTGTCAGGCGGAAAATAACCCCATTCAAAGGAGGATTGGGATAATGGAATCAGGAACAATTAGAATGAAATTAGCATTTATACTGACGGTTCAAAACATAATGATCGGGAGGGTGGAGGGGTATACTCTGAAGAGCTGGGTCAGTTTGTCCTTCCGCTTACCGGTTCATTGTAGCGTATTCCAAGCAGTAGTAACAGCAATAAGAGAGGGTGTGCTGCACATAAAGAATAGTCCGTTATCAACGTGTGATATATATATCTAGTCGTATATCCAAGCGAGTTTAAAATCGTGAGAGCCATTCAGACAATCGTCAAAAACGGAGGTACAATGTCATAAATTATTAATCGAATTATCGGAATACTTTAACATAAACCTTGTGTGGGTGCCGGGCCATAGAAATATAGAAGGCAATTGCAAAGCTGATGAGCTCGCTTGGGAAGGGACAACATTAACTATCCTCCCAGATAAAGTTCCTTTACCACTGCCTTTGGCAACAAGCAAATTGCTAATACAAATACACACTGTTGAAATTTTAAGTGATAGACGGGGGCAGTTATCATCCTGCCTAAAAAGTAGACAAACTTGGCCGGAACGGAATAGAAAGACACACTGTCCTAGCTGTAAGTGTTGGAGTTATCACCCTCCCTAACAAGTAGACAAACCTGGCCGGAAAGGAATCGCAACCGTACTAAAATGTTGTTGAAATTTAATAGGCAGGATATAAAAAAAGCGATAGGGAACAGGGGACAGGTCATGGTTGATTGGTAGACATGCAAATAAACTGGGGGTAGCCCATTATGACCTCAAGATGTCGAGGAAGAGGAAACAGTGGAACACTCTCTCTGTGAATGCATGGCTCTATACAGAAAAAGGTTCTCCCCTCTTGGTTTCCCATTTGTTGCCAGTATAGAGGAGGCTTCCCGGATGAAGCTAACGACTTCAAATACACAGGATGGTTTTAGGAGGATCCGGAGGTGTGGGGAAACAGCTCTGGTGGCCACCAAGGACCTTCAGCAGGCCTAACTGAGTCTTAGGGCAGCCACTCCACCTAATCTAACATATTTTTAAAAGCCCATCTCCATGTACTCATGGCAAGTTTTATAGTCGTGGAGCTGCATGTTTGAGTCCCGCTCAGGGCATGACCTTGAAATATTTCTCTGAGATGCTCGTACTCATTCTCCCAAATCCCTGTAATAAATAAATAGAGAATTTCAAATATATTTATCAATAAATAAATAAACTTTATATAGAATCAAATAAACTCTTTATAGAATCAAATTTATATAAATAAATATACTATTGAATTAAACAAATAGTAGGTAGGTTAGGCAGCCGCTTAACAAGCCTTACCTTGGGTATTTTATAATAAGTGAGCTCACAGCAACGAAGAACTTACTTAGAATCCCAAATGTTCGTAACTCTAAGAAATCCTTTTCAAGTACCAGCTAAATTGAAGGACGAAGAGTTTAAAATGTCCTACTACGTATATGTGAGACAGATTGGGAATTCAATTGAATTGAAGTTGTGAACATTGTTTTTCACCCCCAAATTGATTAAATATAATAATCCTTAAAATTGGAGGTAGGCTGTTCAGAAGTACCCATCGGTTGTGCCTTATGAGCCCATAAATATATCTTCAGGTTTCATATTGAGTCCTCTGCAAACAATTTGAATGACTTTTGGCTTAAGAGTAAAGAGTAATAACATATCACTAGCGAATTGTCACTAATGATTTATCACTAATGACTTCGCTCTAATGACTTCACACTAATAGGTAGGTAGGTTGGGCAGCCGCATCACCAACAAACTAGTGATGTCACTTAGACCACCAGTTGGGTCCGTTGTGAGCCGCGGTTGCCGGACGTGGCTAAACTCCTCCCTCCAGATTGAACCAACCTGAGCCTTTAATAAAGCGCAGAAGGTTATTAACAACTGACTGGCATAGACCATCTATACTTGTTAAGAAGTGGGATCCTAGTAAACTTTCCCTATTTCCAGCAAAAGCTGGACATGTACAGAAGAGAAGCAGGACCGTTTCCAGATCCTCTTCGTTCCTCCAGCTGCAACAGAAATCATGGGTAAAAACTCCCATTCTTCTTGCACGATTTCCTATTAGATAATGTCCCGTGAGGGCTTCTATTAGAGTACTAATTTGTAGTCTATTGAGTCTAATGATATTCCTAGATAGGCACAGGTTTAGCCTCGGTTAGAGTTGCCTGGCGATTTTGCAGGTAGTGGCTCAGATGCTAACCAGGGAGGATCTCCGAATCATCACTGAATACCTAACGGAGCACTGCATACTCAGGTATCATCGCAAAAAGCTTCGAATTTCCTTCACGGATATCTGCAGATTATGCAAACAGGAACGGGGAACCTCTGTGCATGTTCTCTAGAGTCCTAATTTATAGTCTATTGAGTGTAATGATATTCCTAGATAGGCACAGATTTAGCCTCGGTTAGAGTTGCCTGGCGATTTCGCAGGTAGTGGCACAAATCCACCTTTGATTGGTGATGTAAATCAGTGTCTCCCTTATGAGAAGCTTACAAGTTGCGAGAGATATACCCTTGTTTTTTTTTTGTCGAGGGAGAAAGCTTTAATCCAATTAGTCAGTGTGGGACTTCAACTCACTAAAACCTCCTCACTGTCGTGACGGGCAACCCTCCAGGGACCACAAATGTAATTACGTCGGAAGATCGTCATGAGCATTATTGTACACGCATATGCCTGCTAACATTTGGCATACAAGTGCCGTCCTTCGCAAGTTGATCAGGCTTGCACTTCCCTGATATATCCCTATGTCCTGGTGCCCAGCACAAATGGATATGGAATTGCTTACCCTTCTCGTTAAGAGATCGGCGACAGTTTAAGCCACTCCTTGATGTTATTTGGATGCATCCAAAGTCCTGAGGGCCGCTTGGCTGTCTGATAAAATGCAGATATCCTTACCGGTTACCTCGTTTATCCTCAACCTGGTTGGTCTGAAGGTACAGGAAGCAAAATAGCTAGACAAACCTGGCCGGAAGTAAATCTCAAGCACTCAAAACATTTATTATATATAAGTATACTAAGTATAAGTACAGTAGTTAGTGCCCTAAAGGTACACTGGACCCTGGGTATTCAGGGTAGTAGGCTGGGGATTGCCTCTAACAACTTCTGCAGAACCTGCATGTATGAGAAGGAGCAAGAGTCCATTGAACTCCTGTTATGCAGGTGTACAGCGCTGTCTAGAAGAAGGCGCACTTCCCTGGGTAAAAGAAAGTGGTTCTGCACTCTTTGGCAGATATTCCAAACAAGAAGATAAGCTCCATCAATTGCTTCTTTAAAAGCTCCAAATATCTGGACCTTTGAAAGGGTTTGGGGCTTGTGTCTCATGTGGGATCACAAGAGGCCAATGATGGCCTGAGTGCGACCTTCGAGCGGCCGCTATACCTAACTACCTACCTATATACATCTTTGAATCCAATCAAATCTAATAGATACCTGCGTATATACCAATGAATAAAAAGTAAATTTTTGTTTAAATTATTAATATATAAATAATAATTATATCCTTCCCTCATATCCTGGCAAATGTAATTAAATGATGTACATAAATATTATCCTGCCAAATATGTTTAAATAATATAAAAATTATGTTAAATTAAATAATTAATGAACATTTTAGTAATTCATTATAAATAATATTTCTAAAACATATTTAAAATGTTTAAAGCGATTCGCCTAAAAAAGGACACACATGCAATTTCGTTCGGTTTCCAAGTGTGAGCGAAGACCACGAAGAACACTTCTATCTCTGTGTGTGACCAACCACAAGTAACCTCAACTAAAGGCATACGACCACATGACTACAAGTACGTGGCTTAGCCGAGCATGCATAATTCAAAATCTGAACAACGAATGTTGTGGGTGTGGCAGTGGTTAGGTTAGGGCGGTGCGGCGGGCGAGCATGGATGAAAGTAGCTTCGCTTCTCTTAACCGTTAGTTATGAGTGTAGCGGCAGAACAATTGCCACAAGTTTGGGTCTTGTTTACATTAGTTTCTGTAAATCCTCACACATGCTCACACACATAAACATATGAACACACATACATATTCACTTACGTACATATACACTTACGTACATATACACATACACATGCGAGGACGAACACGAATTTGTGCTTGTGTTGCTGTTATGGGGTGGCTAAAAGCTAAGCAAGTCATAATTCCAAGCACAACAAAGTGCAGCAAGAGTCGTATTAGAAATTATGGCTACGATGTGGTAGGTTCCTCCATTGTTAGCAGATACAAGGAGGAGTGCGTCCATACACATGTGTAACCGCACAACGTTCTGCCCTTATGCTTCGCATATTTTATTTTAATTCCGAATTTTATTTACACTTTTCTAGTCGTACACAATACGAGTATTCTTTTTGTGCTCAAGGATATTGTTTTAGGTGCACCTTTGGGGTACTCACGCCATAAGCCAACTATGTCCTAGTAGAGTAAAGTGGTTTATAGTTAGTTTTGGAGTTATGAAGCAGTACATTTTTTCGATCTTGACTCGCTCAGCATTGCTATAATCGTGATTATCGCATGACTTTGTGCCCATATTTACATTGAAAGGACGAAGCAAGTATGGAGAAGAAAAGATGATAAGATGACTTCACAGATTGCCGATTCATAACTTCCGGGATTGATCATATCCTGGAAGGCTGGTCATTTATAGCTTTATTTATTGAGGATTCGTAAACAGTGGAGTTATTCAAGGTGCCATAAAGGATCGTGCTGGGGCCAAATATTTACTTGCAATTTATGTAAGGGAACGAAGTAGATTGCCGGTGATCAATCATAGATAGGAAAACTTTCTGTGGCATCTGCAAACCACACTGCAAGGACTTTGAATTTAGTGCCATATTATCCAAAACGAACTGACTGTGGCCTCTGGTCTGGACTCTGAACTCGGAAACTACGTGTATGACAAGCAGTATGCAAATCCTGCCGAAGTAGAATTGTGATGTTGGGACTGAACCTGAACTGGGGAAACCTCAGAGCTGTGGAAAGTCTCCCACAATATGTATATTACTCTGTGGTATATAAAAAGACTATCCTAAAATGATTGTAAGAAATTTGATTTTGAGAAACACTTTGTGGTAAAACTAAGTTACATGAAGGAATGGAGCAATTTAAAAGCTGCGTACTCCTTTAAGGAACATACGATCATGTGGTATACGGATGGGTCAAAAACCGATAGTGGTGCCGGAGCGGGGGTATTTGGGCCTAGAACCAAATACTCCGAGCAAATGGGTAAATATCCAAGTATTTTCCAAGCAGAGATTCTCGCCATCGATGCGCGCGGTTTAATCTAAACTGAGGCTATAGAAGACGGGAAATAGCCATACTTTCTGACAGTCAAGCGGCCATTCGGGCATTAAGCTCGTATGAAGTGGACTCTACGCTAGTATGGGACTGTCTACAGAAATTAAATCAGTTGAGAAAGTACAACAAGGTTAGTTTATGCTGGGTCCCTGGCCACATGGGTATCCGGGGCAATGAACAAGCGGACGAACTTTCCAGAAACGGGGCCTCCATGGCAATGATAGGCCCAGAACCTTACTGTGGCATAGGCAGAGGAGTGTGGCAAGAAGTACTTAGGGAACAAGAAAGGCAAAAAGGCAGGAACTTTTTGCAAGTCATATGGGGCTAAGACAATCAAAACTACTTTTGGGCAACTACAACTGCAAAAGATTCAAATTTTGCATTGACTTGCCCAAAAACAGCTTAAAAATACTGACCGGGCTTTTGACTGGTCACTGTAAGCTCAAGGGACACCTAAACAACTTAGGAATCCGTTCAAGTTCATTGTGCAGATTCTGCGACGAGGAAACCGAGTCGCCAGAGCACATATTAGGCAGCTGTGGAGCACTGATGCACAGCAGATACAAAAGCCTGGGATCATATTTGATACCAGGTAATGAAATAGCAAAGCTAGATCCAGCTGATATCCTAGTATTTCTAAGGATAACAAAGATGGATGAGTTTCTATAGGGTTATCCTGTATTAGCAGAGGGTTATACAATAGATCTTTTAGGTGGCAGTACATGACATACCTCCCTTTACATTACATTACATCCTAAAATGATGAGAATCGTATTCGTTTGCTCACAGATTTCACTCAGCACACAGCTGGAATATTTTTGATGTAGGAACAAATCCAGAATAAGGTGCAAAAGAGGCATAGTTGAAAAGTTGTAAATCCTAGGAGCAATCGGTGAGTGAATATGGAACTAATGTCTAAACATAGACTGGGATTTTGGTTACTAATAATTTCGTCCTGATACCCTAAACTGCTTATCAATATGCCATCGGTATATTCGTATAGAAAACTGACTTTCAGAAGAGGAAGCTTCATAGAAGAGGAAGCTTCGTAGAAGAGGATGCTTCATAGAAGAGGAAGCTTCATAGAAGAGGAAGTTTCATAGAAGTAGAAGCTTCATAGAAGAGGAAGCTTCGTAGAAGAGGAAGCTTCATAGAAGAGGATGTTTCATAGAAGAAGAAGCTTCATAGAAGAGGAAGCTTCATAGAAGAGGAAGCTTCATAGAAGAGGAAGCTTTATAGAAGAGGAAGCTAAATAGAAGAGGAAGCTTCATAGAAGAGGAAGTTTCATAGAAGAAGAAGCTTCATAGAAGAGGAAGCTTCATAGAAGAGGAAGCTTCATAGAAGAGGAAGTTTCATAGAAGAAGAAGCTTCATAGAGGAGGATGCTTCATAGAAGAGGAAGCTTCATAGAAGAGGAAGCTTCATAGAAGAGGAAGTTTCATAGAGGAGGATGCTTCATAGAAGAGGAAGTTTCATAGAAGAGGAAGTTTCGTAGAAGAGGAAGCTTCATAGAAGAGGATGTTTCATAGAAGAAGAAGCTTCATAGAAGAGGAAGCTTCAAAGAAGAGGAAGCTTCATAGAAGAGGAAGTTTCATAGAAGAAGAAGCTTCATAGAGGAGGATGCTTCATAGAAGAGGAAGCTTCATAGAAGAGGAAGCTTCATAGAAGAGGAAGCTTCATAGAAGAGGAAGCTTCATAGAAGAGGAAGCTTTATAGAAGAGGAAGCTAAATAGAAGAGGAAGCTTCATAGAAGAGGAAGTTTCATAGAAGAAGAAGCTTCATAGAAGAGGAAGCTTCATAGAAGAGGAAGCTTCATAGAAGAGGAAGTTTCATAGAAGAAGAAGCTCCATAGAGGAGGATGCTTCATAGAAGAGGAAGCTTCATAGAAGAGGAAGCTTCATAGAAGAGGAAGTTTCATAGAGGAGGAAGCTTTATAGAAGAGGAAGCTAAATAGAAGAGGAAGCTTCATAGAAGAGGAAGTTTCATAGAAGAGGAAGCTTCGTAGAAGAGGTTGCTTCATAGGAGAGGAAGCTTCATAGAAGAGGAAGTTTCATAGAAGAAGAAGCTTCATAGAAGAGGAAGCTTCATAGAAGAGGAAGCTTCATAGAAGAGGAAGTTTCATAGAAGAAGAAGCTTTATAGAGGAGGATGCTTCATAGAAGAGGAAGCTTCATAGCAGAGGAAGCTTCATAGAAGAGGAAGTTTCATAGAGGAGGATACTTCATAGAAGAGGAAGTTTCATAGAAGAGGAAGTTTCATAGAAGAGGAAGCTTCATAGAAGAGGAAGTTTCATAGAAGAAGAAGCTTCATAGAAGAGGAAGTTTCATAGAAGAAGAAGCTTCATAGAAGAGGAAGCTTCATAGAAGAGGAAGCTTCATAGAAGAGGAAGCTTCATAGTGGAGGATGCTTCATAGAAGAGGAAACTTCATAGAAGAGGAAGCTTCATAGAAGAGGAAGCTTCATAGAAGAAGAAGCTTCATAGAAGAGGAAGCTTCATAGAAGAGGAAGCTTCATAGAAGAGGAAGCTTCATAGAGGAGGATGCTTCATAGAAGAGGAAGCTTCATAGAAGAGGAAGCTTCATAGAAGAGGAAGTTTCATAGAAGAAGAAGCTTCATAGAAGAGGAAGCTTCATAGAAGAGGAAGCTTCATAGAAGAGGAAGCTTCATAGAGGAGGATGCTTCATAGAAGAGGAAGCTTCATAGAGGAGGATGCTTCATAGAAGAGGAAGCTTCATAGAAGAGGAAGCTTCATAGAAGAGGAAGTTTCATAGAAGAGGAAGCTTCATAGAAGAGGAAGTTTCATAGAAGAAGAAGCTTCATAGAAGAGGAAGCTTCATAGAAGAGGATGCTTCATAGAAGAGGAAGCTTCATAGAAGAGGAAGCTTCATAGAAGAGGAAGTTTCATAGAGGAGGATGCTTCATAGAAGAGGAAGTTTCATAGAGGAGGATGCTTCATAGAAGAGGAAGCTTCATAGAGGAGGATGCTTCATAGAAGAGGAAGCTTCATAGAAGAGGAAGCTTCATAGAAGAGGAAGCTTCATAGAGGAGGATGCTTCATAGAAGAGGAAGCTTCATAGAAGAGGAAACATTTGAGTAATAAAGTGTTGAGTTATGGAAGCAACACAGAACTTTCTTCTCGAGTGTAATTCAATATGAAGTGAAGTGGTGGGCCTTTGGGTGTGGCGTTTCACACTGATTTTTGCTTAATAAGTCAATCTTGGGTAGGTTTGAATTTGTGATTGATATTTGTTGAGAAAGAACGCAGAGTCTTGGAATTCACGTGTGCTTTATTCAACGACTAAGAAGCGAGAGAGATAATGTACTCGTATGGGGATAATGAAAGTAGGAAGTTAAGAAGAAAGTAAATTAGGTAGGGTTGCCAGAGCTATATTTCTAACACCCCCACTTATTGAAATAATTAATTACACAAAATAACAATTCATTTTTCAAGGAACAAATTTTTTTTTTTTACGAAAAGTGTAAATTACATACTCGTATGTCTAATTATTTTTCATTAATTTTTCAATACGATTTTTGATGCCCATTCCTTTGGCACAATTTAATATTTTGTTGCTAGATACTGCTTTGGTTAGGCAATCAGCTACCATTTGTTCAGTTGGGACATAGGAAACTTCAAACATCCCAGCATTGATGTAGTCGCGTATAAAGTGGTGACGCACGCCAATGTGCTTTGACCTTGCACGGAAAGAATCTGTTTGAGCCAAAGCTAGCGCTGATTGATTATCGCAGGCAGTTTTGATAGGCCTCCGGTCAACCGACGACTCCAAGTCTTTGCCGAATTGTTGTAGCCAGATTGCTTCCTGCACAGCCGACGACATCGCCATATACTCCGCCTCGGTACTCGACAGCGCAACGGTTGGTTGTCTTTTGCTGCCGCAGGATATTGCTCCACCACACAGCGTAAGGACATATCCAGTACAAGAGCGCCTCTTATCGATGTCGGACGCCAAGTTCGCCTCCGAGTAACCCACGAGACCTTCAGAGCCGCCATAAAAAAGTTTATAATTAACAGTGCCATTTAGGTACCTGAAAATTCGTTTAACAGCGGCCCAGTGGGGTTTTTCATGCTTTGCGTTGAACAGAATAACATCGTTAACTGCGAATGCAATGTCAGGCCGCGAGCCGTGTGCTAGATATAACAGACTCCCTATGGCCTCCTGGTACGGTACGCTTACCAAATCTTCGTCGCAGTCGTTCAGCGATAACTTTTGGTTAATATCACTTGGCGTCGATATCGGCTTCGAATTTTCCATGCCGAATCGTTTCAGTATTTCGTGAGCGTATTTTTGCTGATCCAAGTAAACTCCTGCTGCACTATAAGTAATACTGAAACCAACACAAGTTTTCGCCACACCCATGTACTTCATCTTGAATGTTGTGGTAAGTTGACGCACAAATTCATCACGAACTGCAGGGTCATCCCAAAAAACGAGAATGTCGTCAACGATTAGTTTTGCGTCGTGTCTGAAGTAAACGCAGGGATCTGTTTTGGATTTCATCAAACCGAAATCTTGCAATGTTTTATCTAACAATAGGTTCCACTGTCGGCCACTTTGCTTTAGCCCGTAGATAGCTTTGCGTAATTTGCAAATTTTTCCGCTGTTTTCACCGTAGCCATCGGGCAGCTCTATAAAAATTTCTTCCGTCAAGTCGCTTTGTAGGTATGCGGTGACAGCGTCTAACTGAACAATTTTGAGCCCCAGTTTGACGGATTGAGCGATCAAATAGCGTATCGAAGTGTAGCGCACTACAGGGCAGAAGGTTTCGCTGTAGTCTAGCCCGAATTGCTGGGAACAACCTTTGGCAACAAGGCGAGCTTTATAGCGAATAACGTTACCTTTTTCGTCGCGTTTTGTGCGAAAAACCCACTTTGATTTAATCGCCTTTCGATTAACAGGCAGATTGCTTTTTTTTTTTTTTTTTTTTAATAACCAAATATTTTATTGCAATCTGTTACATTCAATCACATTCAGCAATATTTAATAACTTAAGACTAATTTTTGTATTTACTGTCTTTTATGGACTACATCCAGTGGTGCAGCCATTGCCTATTAGCACAGGAGATCTGTTGTGGATTTTCTCTTCAGTCGGATGAAAGTGAAGGGGTTGGAAGTGAGTTCCGATATCAGTGGATTTGGGTGGACTAGGAGTCTCAGATTGTGCGAAGTAGCGAACTTTTTTATTTCTTGAGCGACTGTAGGAACTTTGAGGTCACGATGGATTTGGTTGTTTGTGACATAATAGGGCGCGTTTACAATCATTCTTAGGGTTTTTGATTGGAATCTTTGAAGTATTTCAACATTGGAAGTTGCCGCAGTGCCCCACAGCTGAATACCGTATGTCCAAACTGGTTTTAAAATTGCTGAGTACAAGAGCAATTTGCTATCGATTGAGACTTTGGAGTTTCGATTCAAGAGCCAGTGTAGATTTCTGAGCTTTATACCGAGTGATTTTCGTTTTGTAAATATATGTGTTTTCCAAGTTAATCTTCTGTCGAGGTGCATCCCAAGGTGTCTAGCCTCATTACATTGGGGTATATTTATGCCGTTGAGTTTAACGGGTGGGCAGGTGTTTCGTTTGAGAGTGAATGTAACCTGGATTGATTTTGTTTCGTTCAACTTGATTTTCCATTTTTTTAGCCAGTCAGTAATTTTGTTTAGCCCACTCTGGATTTTAGAGGAAGCTAAGTGTGGGAGAGTGTCAACAGCTAAGACAGCAGTGTCATCTGCAAAGGTACCTATGGTGACTCCTTCAGCTGATGGTAAGTCGTACGTGTGAAGTAGATAAAGTATTGGGCCCATGACACTTCCTTGGGGTACGCCTGCTGCGTTTTCATGGAGCTCAGATTGTTCCTCACCTTGCTGTACGAAAAATATCTATTTGTAAGATAGGACTTGATTAACACATAGTAGTTAATGGGGAGTGTAGTTTTTATTTTGTAAAGCAAGCCATCGTGCCAAACGCGATCAAATGCTTGCGAGATGTCAAGAAACGCTGCTGTACAATATTTTTTATGTTCGAATGCAGTGTGTATATACTCAACAATCCTATGAACCTGTTCGATTGTGGTGTGTTTTTTCCTGAATCCAAATTGATGATTTGGAATTAGCTTTCGCTCTTCTATAATTGGGAGTAGTCTTTTCAGGAAAAGGGTTTCCATGAGTTTAGAAGCAATCGGTAACAAGCTAATTGGGCGATACGATTCAACTTTATCAGCGCTTTTTCCGGGTTTGAGAATCATTTTTAATTGTGACACTTTCCATTGGGGAGGTATAAAGCCAGATGTTAGTACCGCGTTAAATAAGTTATGTCACTCCTTCTTCTGGAAGTTGTTTTACTATTTTTCCAGTGATAAGGTCGTACCCAGGGGCTTTTTTAATATTTAGCTGCTTTCACTTCAGATTTGGAAAATTTACGTATGGGTAGGTCCATCTGATGGGTATTACTCAGAACACTTTTCACTTCTTCTGTTACACATGCTGGGGGCTCGATTTCATGTGGGGTAAATACTTTTTTTAAGTGTCGGGCAAATGTGACTGTTCTTTCAAGGTCACTTTTAGCCCATTCGTTATTTTCCATTCGTAAACCGGATTGGAACATTGTGGGTCTCTTTAGATTCCTAGTTGCTTTCCAGAGAGAGTATTCTGTAGCAGCTGTTGCATCGTGATTACTGAGGTAATGATGGAGTTGGGTGTTTCGTTCGTTATTAAGGATCTCTTTAAGTTCTTTTGTAAGCGCATTTAATTTTTTCTTGTCCTCAGGATGTCTAGTTTGTTGCCACTTTTTTCTTGCATATCGCTTTTCTCTCAGTTTTTCTTCTATAGGTTTGGAGATGTTCGTTGATTTTCGTTCATTTAGTGGGAGGGTGGAGTCCCACGCAGCTTGTTGCAGGCAGTTGTTGAAGTGTTCAACAGCCGCAATGATGTCTTCTTCAGATTTCAGTGATAGTTTTAAATCAATTGTGGAAGATACCATATATCGGAAGCGATTCCAATCAGTTTTGTGATTATGTAAGCTACATTGACTGGGAAGAAGGGCAAGATTGTTGTTAAGCTCGACGAGAACTGGAGAGTGGTCAGAAGACAGCTCAAAACATGGGCTACATTTAAGATCACTAAGCATGATACCTTTCGTCACACAGAAGTCAATCAAGTCGGGAATTTTTCTTACATCTGTTGGCCAGTATGTTGGTGTACCTGAAGAGACAGGGAGTAAATTTAATTTTCCAATGGCCGCATAAAGCTGTCGACCTTTTGGTGTAGTGAGACGGGAACCCCAGTATGTGTGCTTTGCGTTATAGTCTCCTCCAGCTAGGAATCTATTGCCAAGGATCTTAAAGAATTTCTCATACTCCTCCATTTTTATTGTGTGTTTAGGTGAGCTGTAGACAGCGGAAATTGTAATTGGCCCTTTCCAGTCATCAACAATTATATTCGTGGCTTGTATAGCTTCTGTGCGATAAGATGTGCTCTCATAGTGTTTTATGTTATTGCGTATTAATATTGCTGAACCTGCATGAGCCTTATTATCTGGGTGCAGGGTGTGATAAAACTTAAAGTTCGGAATCTGAAAATGGCTTTTGTTGGTGAAATGGGTTTCAGATATTAGGAGTATATCTATTTCGTATGTTTTAAGGAATTTTTTAATTTCTAATAAATGTTTTGACAGCCCATTAGCGTTCCATAGAATAATTTTTATGGGATTGAGGATGAGCAATTCTTAGTCGTGAGGGTCACTAATAAGTTCATCATTGTTGTGATTTGTTGCATGACTTGCCGGAGTAGCATTATCATTTCTCGCATTTCGTTCGGAGCTTGGGTTTCTGCAGGAACAGTATTAATTGGTAGGGCCGTTGTGTTTTCATTAGTTGCTTGTGTTGAGTGCCTGAGCGTATGAAAGTACATTTTGAGTTTGTTTTGATGTACTGGGATTTACCAGAACTTACTGTTGTTGAGTAGGATTCATGGGTAAATTGTCGTTTTTCCTTAATTGTGGGTATTTCATTTTCTGAAGATTTTTATAGACTACACAACCTTTGTAATTTGCTGGGTGATTACCTTCACACAAGGCGCATTTGACTTCATCTGATCTGCTTTTACGTACACAATCTGAAGACGTGTGGCTTCCGGCGCATTTAATGCACATTGGTTTCCTGCGACAGTACGTTTTTGTATGCCCATACTGCTGACAGTTAGCGCATTGGGGAATATCGCGAGTCGGTCGGGGGGGCTCAAAAACAATTTTTGTATGAAGCAGGTATTTGACTTCATAAATTGCATATAGCCCATGTTTGATTTTCGGCGTGAGAGCTTAACTCGCATTGCATAGCAGACTTCCAGCTTTCGCAGTCGGCGTTAGACAAAGCTTCGTGTACAGTGAGTGGATCGTCACACGTGTCTCTTGTTGCTGCGAAATGCGAAACATAACCCTGACTGCCGAAGTCGCTCGGAACAGCAGGCCTCGTTGATTTTCGCAATGATTCTGGTATCGATATTTCAATGTCTGGAACGAACGTATCGTCTGTAGCATCGTCGAAAGTCTCTTCGCTTGCGTCTTCATCAAAGTCTTCGCTCTTTACAGCTTTGTGTTCTTCTTCCAATGCCCTCACTGAAGGTGAATCGTCTTCAACATCGACTGAAACAAATGAAACGATTCTGGGCTCGGTTTCCATGAAGACTACATCGCGGCTCGTTGTAATTTTCTTCGTTTGTGGATTAATACAACGGTACCCTTTTGTCAAGTCGCTATGCCCAACAAACATCAGCTTCTGCGCCTTTGGATCCCATTTGTGTCTGCGTTGTTTATGTATGTGAACCATCACGGGAGATCCAAAAATTCGTATTCCATTTAAATCGCCGTCACGACCTGTCCACAGCTTTCCCGGAATTTGCCCATTTAATGCTGAACTAGGTGAACGGTTTATAATATATACCGCCGTATTTACCGCCTCTCCCCAATACGATTTAGATAAGTCAGCTTCAAATAACATGCATTTGGCACGTTCTACAATCGTACGGTTGTATCGTTCGGCGACTCCGTTTTGCTGCGGAGTGTAAGCAGCTGATTTTTGGTGTAATATGCCGAACGAACGACAGAGCGAATCAAACTGCTCGCTAAACTAAAGGCTACCTTCCGACCATTGGTATTGCTTAAATTTTGTCGAAGTTTTTTATGCTCATTGCAATCTTTACTAAAATGGCCTTTTCGTCCACAATTATAGCACTTTAGATTTTGTTTGTTAAGTTTAGGGTATTTTCTCTTCACACTTAAAAATGCACTTCCACAGTCTGCTGTTTTTTCATAGTCTCCATCTAGAAGCTTCATTTTAATGTTTTCACCGGTAATTTTTGTTCCACTACTTTCTATGCCCATTATGAACGGCTTAAAGTCATCGCTTAACCCCGCAAGCATTATGGCACCTAACCATTCGTAGCAACCTGTAAAAGCAAAGAGAGGTGCGCTCTATACGAAGGCACTCATGCAGCTGGCAGCTACAAATGTCCTGTATATCAGAAGGCGAGGAAAGATTGCGGACAGTGAGAATCGTGCAACTAAACTTAAACCGATGCGCGGCGGCCCAGGATCTCCTGACCCAAACTATGTTCGAACAAAAATTCGACGTGGGGCTATTGTGTGAACAATACCGAAATTTAAATTGTCACAACTGGGTACCACGGTAAAGCTGCTATATGGGCAAGTAACGATAGCTCAATTCAGCAGAAGATGACAATGGCGGAAAATGGTTTCACATGGGCGAAAATAAAAAATGTGTACTTCTTTTTTTCATGCTATGCTCCCCCCAGTATGACTCTAGATGACTTCGAGAGGATGTTGATGGCCTTGGTGATAGAAGCGCGAGGTGAAAGTCCGGTCGTAGTAGCAGGAGACTTCAACGCCTGGTCCACAGCATGGGGAAGTACACGCACAGATCAGCGAGGAAGAATTCTGCTCGAATGCCCAGCTCCATTATCGTTAGACTTTTTAAACCACGGTAGTAAGAATACATTCGAAACAGGCAGGAGGGGTTCCGTGATAGACCTCACCTTCGCACACAATGTTATAACTAGCAACGCACAGTGGGAAGTCAGCAGCATATACACACACAGTGATCACCGGGCTATTGAAATAGATATCACTGCGCAGAAAAAACAACGAATTCGCAAAGTGCCAACAAAACGGTGGAAATGGCAGGTTTTTGACGTAGAAGCCTTTAATACCGCCTGGAAAGACGAGGAAATCCCCCTGGACCCGGCAGAAAAGATGGAGCATGGCCTGTGACGTGGCAATGCCAAGAATATCAAACAGAATTGTGAGGAAACCAGTCTACTGGTGGAATGACGAAATCGCTAATGCGAGGAAAAGATGTAACCAAGCGCGCAGAAACGCAAAACGAGCTCGCAATAGGCCAATTTGGGAAACGCTGCATCAAGTACATAAAGAGTGTAGGAAAGTACTGAAAGTAGCCATTAAAAACAGCAAAAACGCATATTTTAAGGAGCTCTACGACAGTTCTGATCTCGATCCATCGGGTAACGCATATAAGGCAGTGATGACCAAACTTAAAGGGCCAAGAGCACCGCAACCAACAGAATATAAATTGATGCGTAAGGTGGTTGCAGCGCTCTTTACCCCACAGGAGGAAACAATTCTGTACAACGGCCAACAAATAAACAGCACAGAAATCCCCGAAATTTCCACTGATGAGGTAGTGTTCACTCTGCGGAAAATCGCTGACGGTAAAGCACCCGGGCTAGACGGTTTGCCCAATATTGCGGTAAAAGCGGCGGTCAAGGCAAGACCTGAAATCTTCACGCAGGTGTATAATGCATGCTTAAACGAGGGAATATACCCAGATATTTGGTAAAGACAAAGGCTGGTATTACTGCTTAAGCCCGGAAAACAGCCGGACCACCCATCCTCGTACAGACCAATTTGCATGCTCGATACGCTGGGTAAAATCTTAGAGAGAATTATCTGCGATAGACTGCAAGAATCACTTGAAAAGCCAGGAGGATTGGCGGCAAATCAATTTGGATTTCGGAGATCGCGATCCACCGTGGATGCAGTCCAAGCAGTGATGGATACTGCAAGAGAAGGACTCAGCGGGAAGAGATGGGTAAATGGAAACAAAAAATACTGCGGAGTGATCACATTGGATGTGAAGAACGCTTTCAACTCGGCGAGTTGGCCATTAATCATAAGCGCCCTCCGGAAATTCGCTGTCCCGGAGTACTTGTTGCGAATTTTAGCCAGTTATTTTGACAACCGAGTACTACTGTACGATACGGACGAAGGGGCAAAGCAATATAGGATCACGGGGGGAGTACCCCAGGGTTCTGTGTTCGGCCCTTCATTATGGAATGGTATGTACAATGACATACTCCAACTGGACCTACCGGAAGATACGACGGTGGTAGGCTATACGGACGACATTGCTGTGGTTGCAGTAGCAAAACAGCTGGATATGCTCCAAACGATATGCAATGATGCGATCGTCAGAATAAGAAGCTGGCTTGATGACTCAAAACTGGAATTGGCGGCCCAGAAAACAGAGGTGGTCCTGCTGAGCTCCAGAAAAGTGCGAGAGCATATAACAATAACGGTGGGCGAACACGAAATTACATCGCAGCCGTATCTGCGGTACTTGGGAGTGATCATAGACGCGAAACTGACCTTCAAGGAACACCTTAGGACAGTATGCGAAAAGGCTGCCCGCGTCAACGGTGCGCTCACAAAGATGATGCCAAACTTGGGAGGGCCCAGATCAAGTCGAAGGAAGCTACTATCAAGGGTGACTACCTCGATCATCCTATATGCGGCTCCAATTTGGGCAGAAGTCGCGCGTACAGAGAGTGTCTCAAAAGGAATCCGATCTGTACATAGGCTCAGCGCGCTAAGGGTTGCTAGCGCCTTTCGGACAGTTTCGGATGATGCCATTTGTGTGTTATCAGGTAAGCCACCAATCGACCTGCTTGCATATGAAATTCAGGATTTGTATAGGAGAGTGACAAGACCAACGGCTGCAGATAAGCTTGAAATAAGACAGAAAACCATGCAACAATGGCAGCAAAGATGGGAGCAATCCAGCAAAGGCCGATGGACATTCCAACTGATACATAATATCAACGAATGGTACTCGCGCACACACGGCGAACTTAACTTCTATTTGACACAGATGCTTAGTGGCCACGGGTGCTTCAAGGAATACTTGCACAAATACAAATACGATGTTGACCCGTTTTGTCCGAGTTGCCCGGGAGAGCAGGAAAACGCGCAGCATATACTTTTTCATTGCCCGCGATTTAACGAGAGCAGAAACAACTTCAGCGCTATCTTAGGAGAACAACCAGCAGTGGCTAATCTGGTAGCGCATATGTGTGAAACTGAGACTAAATGGGAGGCAGTTTGTTCTACAGTATCCATTATGATGATAACTCTGCGGAACACTGAACGCGCCAAAATAGCAGCACACCTAAGTCAGCGCAGTAATGAGTAAAACGTTAATAGGGGTGGATCAAGATGTAGGACTGAAAATGGACAGACAAAACACTGACGATTCAGCGGTAATGCTGGTAACAGCCTCTCGCAGTATTACCTAAAGGTGAGGTCCCGAGAGGATAATCCGGCCGGACATCGGGGTAATTTAGTGGGTTAAGGCCCCACACTACAAGGGTTTTTGACTGCTTTACACCTCGTAAAAAAAAAAAAAAAAACCTAACACTATTTACAACCGCATTGCAGGCAAATATACTTGCGACATCGTCTGCAACTGTTGTGGCTGAGTTTGGTGAACATTCAACATTTCTCTGATGTTAGAGAGAACACTCAAGAGAAAACGCAACCTGACGAAACTCACGTATTCGATAATCTTTCTCTGTAGCTGTGTGCAAAATTATATGTGATTCTGCAGCTTGTATTTGGAGAAGTAATCAGCAACTGCTCCTCTAAGGACGTAGTTGTGTATTTTGTCAATTAGGATGCTGTGGTGGAGTGTGTGGAAAGTGTTTGTAATATCCTCGTAAACCAAAAGGAGCTCTTCTCTTACTCAATCCTGTGTAGAATTTAGAGTAAAAGTTTAATGAAGCACATGCGATGAGCAATCCTCCTCTGAAGACGATTTGATACTTACAGAAGTATTTTCTTTCAGTTTTAACACAGTTTATTTCTTATGTTTCCACCTTCTGCAAAGACGGGAAGAAGAGAAACTGGGTCAAGGATATTCAACATCTTTCTTACTTTAATGCATCAATCAAACTTAAATGGAAGTGGAAAATCATTCGCAGTAATAGAATTCGCAGTTTTCGTAGACTTTATATTGGGGCTAATCTGGAACAGGAAAATGAATTGTGTTTTAAGTACCGAACAAGAGGATTTTACTTCTGTGGGACAGAAATGGTACATGAATCATGACTCATAGAAATATGCATTGGTTCTAATATTTCCATGGTTATATGCATTGGAGCCTTAGATTAGATTAGATTGTGGTCAGAGCGGGAACCAGCCACCAAGTTACTGCGGCCAAATAAACCTATTGTGACACTCTCTATGCTTCACGATTCATTATTCATTATTCATTACGAATTCATAGATTACTTTAAGAGATTTGTCCGCCATACCTGACGGTTCTAGGAAGTGGTTACCTAAGTATCGAAGCTGGGTCCATATGAGACCATTACAGTGACAAAGCAAATGTTCAGCTGTTGCCACCTCTTCGTTACACAACCCACAGAGGTACTTTTGGTATAGGAGTTTGTATTTATATTGTATAGGTGTTTCATTACTCTACAGTTCCCAGCCAAAAGTCCCGTGACAATGCGAATACCTGACCAAGTCGACCTCAGTATCTCTTTGGTTCTCTTGAGAGAATGGAATGGCATGAAAATTTTATCTTGGAGCACAGATATACATAAGTCTTCTATCAAGAGATTGCACCAATCTACTTATAAGTAATAGTATACTATTGTAGGTGTTAGGCCAAAGTCAGACGATAGTAAGTGGACTAGGGTATTTAGCAATTCGTTCACATGGTCCTCATAGTCCCATGAGGATCATGTGAACGTTCACATGGTCCTCATGGGTTTATGAGGACCATGTGAACGAATTGCGGAATACACTAGTCCACTTACCATCGTCTGACATTGCCCAAGTGAGTGAAGGAAGTGCCAGTGAGGCATGTACTGCCAAGAGACTGAGATTTATTGTGGACTCTTGAATATATTCCACTACATAATGAAATATTCTTCAGTCTTGATAAATTCAACTTCATACTGGAGACTATGTATAACATTCTTCCAACATCATATATTAGATTACCTCCCCAATTGCATGAGAGGGAGATAGGAAAATATGTCATAGTTCCTAAGTCAGAATATTACCTCGAAGATAGGTTTCATCACTGCCTGAAACTCTTCTTTCTACCTTTATGCCTAGCTCAGAGTCGCCGGTGTAGGTGTCGGTAGATAGGTTGGAGTTAGGCTCAAGGGTAAAAGGAAGAGTTTCAGGCAGTAATGAAACCTATCTTCGAGACAATATTCTGACTTAGGATCTATGATACAAGTGGAACTTAAGTTGCTGTTATATCCGTCATGAATATCTCCGGCGCTCATCAGCCGAGAAACTCATGGCTGCTCTTAACTGTTCACTAACTTTATGAACCTTAATGACGTAGGGGGTCACATACCTCTTAGACTTACCTAGGACACCATAATTTTTGATTGGATTGTAGGATTAGGAATCAACCACAAAGGTTGGGACTACCCATTATCCCAAGCTCTTTAAATTATTCTATGGAAGACTACTCAATAAAACAATGAAAATTATGTAAAAATCTTCCCCCATGGTACGTGTTTTATGAAATTAAATGATTGTTTGAAGGTAGAAGACTGGAAGGCGCTTAGTGCACCATCATTTTCTGACCACAAATATAAAAGTTTCTCTGTTACATTCTCGACTAAATATAAAAATTGAAACTTCAGGAATCTCGAACTGGGATCTGTACAGGAAGATACCAGAAAATAAACGATTGAGACCAAGAAAGTTCTTGAAAAAGGGGTAAATTCACTCACAATTACTCTGATTAAAGCTCATCATAGGCCTCCAACACGAACAAAGCGCAAGTCGACACCTCCCTGGTGGAACAAGGAGTTAGGGTTGCAAAGGCGAAAGGTACTTGAATTCCTTAAGTTGGCCAAAGTGGCTGACTGTGAGCTATCGTATGTTGGATTGAGTACAGGGAATTATTAAAGGAATTCAAAAGGGAAGTGCGCGGAGCCAAGAGGGAATCTCGAAAAGACTTCTGTAGCAATATAGAAAATACAAACCAAATGGCTAGGCTCAGGAAACTGATTTCTAAGAATGCGACCGTATCCAATTTAATATGTAAAAGCAATGGAGACTGGACTGACAGCTGTGAGGACCTCGAGGACCTCGTCAGTACACATTTCCCGGGCTGTACTGACACTCTAGATCTCGAACCTATAAGAGATACTGTGAACGACATTCCAACGGATATCATTACAGCAGATAGAATAGAATGGGCAATCAATTCCTTTGACCCATTTGAATCCCCGGGTCTAGACAGAATCTTCCCAGCCATGCTCCAAAAGGTCAGCTATCTTTTGGTACCATGGCTAAAAATGATATATATAAGATGTTTAGGGTTCGGCTATGTGCCTGCTTCGTGGGGAGACAGGTGAGAATTGTGTTTATATCGAAAGCGGGTGAAAGCAATCCTCTCTACTCAAAGCAATACAGGCCCAACAGTTTGACCTCATTCCTCCTGAAGGCGTTAGAGAAGATACTAGACTCAAATATCAGGGACACAATTGCGCCAGACAATATGTCAAAACGCAACACGCTTATACTAAAAGCAGATCCACGGAGACTGCACTTCATTCGCTAGTACTGAATATAGAAAGGGCCTTAGAATATACAGAATATGCCAGATATATCAGGAGCCTTCCACAACATGACGAAGAATGCTATTTTGAATAGCGTGGCAAAAATTAATGTAGAACCCGCTGTTTATCTGTGGATGAAGCAGCTTCTAGGTTGCAGAAAGATAAGAGCAGAATGGAACGAAATTAAAGTGACCAAACAGGCACGGAGAGGTACCCCACAAAGAGGAGTGCTATCGCCGTAAACGAACTACTTAGGGACTTTGATGGGAAGGCACCTAAACTAGTGGCATATGCAGATGACATAGCAATAGTAGTAGCGGGAAAGCACCTAGATGGAAAGTGCTGATGGTATCATCAGAAAAGTAATGAACAACACTCTTAAATCGATCCATCAGTGGGCGTCTCGAGCAGGCTTGGAGGTGGATAAAGCAGACATGATACTCTTTACCAGAAAGTACTAGGTCCTGCGTGAAACTTTCCGAAGCTAGGAGAGAGTGAACAACACTCTTAAAACGATCCATCAGTGGGCGTCTCGAACAGGGTTGGAAGTAAACGCGGATGAAATGGACATGATACTCTTTACCATAAAGTACCAGGTCCTGCGTGAAACTTTCCGAAGTTAGGTGACAGTGAACTTACTCTCAAAGACCGAACAAAGTACCTTGGAGTAATTTTGGACAATAAGCTTATGTGGAGGCGCAATGTTGAGGAAACGGCGACGAAGGCCAGTAACGCGCTATATGCATGTAAAAGAATGCTGGGCGTTACTTGAGGTCTTTCTCCCTCGCTGATGCACTGGTGCTACACTGCAATAGTTAGACCAATCTTACTGTATGGTGCTTTAGTGTGGTGGACTGCAACAAAGAAGGCTACATATATAATGCCAATGAGAAGAGTCCAGCGCCTCGCTTCACTCTACATAACAGGCGCACTGAGAACCACTCCAACGGCTGGTCCGAAAAAGTACTCAACATGCCGCCTATCGACCTTGTGGCGGAGAATCTTGCAGCGAAATCCGCGGGGAGACTGACGGCTACGGCAGAATTCACTTACAGAATCTTCGGGCATAGCTCAATAGGCAGAAGGGGTTTGTGCAACACTGATTACATGACTCCGAATAAGTTCTGTTTAGAAATATAAAGGAATAGAATATCATCATATAGTCACAGACATACACTCTCTATCACTCGCAAGCATCACTCTTAGTCTAAATACTAAGTTTGGCTTTCAGCTTAGCTAAAAGGGTTTGTCTAGAAATGATCCTCTTACTGGAACCATCACCAATAAAGGAAAGTAAGTATGGAGAACCCAACAAAGAAGTTGAAGACAATGATTCTTTCATACAGACACATTGCAACAAAGAGTTTGCAATCAAATTTAGGAACGATCAAGACGGATCTGGGGCATATTTCTAACTATTTAATATATCACGGAACTTCCGCAGAGATCCAATCGGTTCCTTTTCAATTGAAATGCATTTGCTTGGTCTCTATGGAACATTACAATGAAGATGAGAATTAAATAGAGAAGAGTTGAACCATCGTAGCGAATCAGTCGACCCGTAGATTCGAGAAGGTGAGTGGTGTTCCATATCTAGTATAAACAAACATCGTGGCGAATCAGTCGATCCATGGATTTGAGGGTGAGTGGTGTTCCATATCTAGTATAAACAAACATCGGAGCGAATCAGTCGATCCATGAATTTGAGGGTGACTGGTGTTCCATATCTAGTCTAAACAAACATCGTGGCGAATCAGTCGACCCATAGATTCGAGAAGGTGAGTGGTGTTCCATATCTAGTATAAACAAACATCGTAGCGAATCAGTCGATCCATGGATTTGAGGGTGAGTGGTGTTCCATATCTAGTATAAACAAACATCGGCGCGAATCACTCGATCCATGGATTTGAGGGTGAGTGGTGTTCCATATCTAGTATAAACAAACATCGGAGCGAATCAGTCGATCCATGGATTTGAGGGTGAGTGGTGTTCCATATCTAGTATAAACAAACATCGTGGCGAATCAGTCGATCCATGAATTTGAGGGTGAGTGGTGTTCCATATCTAGTATAAACAAACATCGTGGTGAATCAGCCGATCCATGGATTTGAGGGTGAGTGGTGTTCCATATCTAGTATAAACAAACATCGTGGCGAATCAGTCGATCCATAGATTCGAGAAGGTGAGTGATGTTGCATATCTAGTCTAAACAAACATCGTAGCGAATCAGTCGATCCATGGATTTGAGGGTGAGTGGTGTTCCATATCTAGTATAAAGAAACATCGTGGCGAATCAGTCGATCCATGGATTTGAGGGTGAGTGGTGTTCCATATCTAGTATAAAGAAACATCGTGGCGAATCAGTCGATCCATGGATTTGAGGGTGAGTGGTGTTCCATATCTAGTATAAAGAAACATCGTGGCGAATCAGTCGATCCATGGATTTGAGGGTGAGTGGTGTTCCATATCTAGTATAAACAAACATCGTAGCGAATCAGTCGATCCATGGATTTGAGGGTGAGTGGTGTTCCATATCTAGTATAAACAAACATCGGAGCGAATCAGTCGATCCATAGATTCGAGAAGATGAGTGGTGTTGCATATCTAGTCTAAACAAACATCGTAGCGAATCAGTCGATCCATGGATTTGAGGGTGAGTGGTGTTCCATATCTAGTATAAACAAACATCGGAGCGAATCAGTCGATCCATGGATTTGAGGGTGAGTGGTGTTCCATATCTAGTATAAACAAACATCGTGGCGAATCAGTCGATCCATGGATTTGAGGGTGAGTGGTGTTCCATATCTAGTCTAAACAAACATCGTGGCGAATCAGTCGATCCATGGATTTGAGGGTGAGTGGTGTTCCATATCTAGTATAAACAAACATCGTGGCGAATCAGTCGACCCATAGATTCGAGAAGGTGAGTGGTGTTCCATATCTAGTATAAACAAACATCGTAGCGAATCAGTCGATCCATGGATTTGAGGGTGAGTGGTGTTCCATATCTAGTATAAACAAACATCGGCGCGAATCACTCGATCCATGGATTTGAGGGTGAGTGGTGTTCCATATCTAGTATAAACAAACATCGGAGCGAATCAGTCGATCCATGGATTTGAGGGTGAGTGGTGTTCCATATCTAGTATAAACAAACATCGTGGCGAATCAGTCGATCCATGAATTTGAGGGTGAGTGGTGTTCCATATCTAGTATAAACAAACATCGTGGTGAATCAGCCGATCCATGGATTTGAGGGTGAGTGGTGTTCCATATCTAGTATAAACAAACATCGTGGCGAATCAGTCGATCCATAGATTCGAGAAGGTGAGTGATGTTGCATATCTAGTCTAAACAAACATCGTAGCGAATCAGTCGATCCATGGATTTGAGGGTGAGTGGTGTTCCATATCTAGTATAAAGAAACATCGTGGCGAATCAGTCGATCCATGGATTTGAGGGTGAGTGGTGTTCCATATCTAGTATAAAGAAACATCGTGGCGAATCAGTCGATCCATGGATTTGAGGGTGAGTGGTGTTCCATATCTAGTATAAACAAACATCGTAGCGAATCAGTCGATCCATAGATTCGGGAAGGTGAGTGGTGTTCCATATCTAGTATAAACAAACATCGTAGCGAATCAGTCGATCCATGGATTTGAGGGTGAGTGGTGTTCCATATCTAGTATAAACAAACATCGGAGCGAATCAGTCGATCCATGGATTTGAGGGTGAGTGGTGTTCCATATCTAGTCTAAACAACCATCGTGGTGAATCAGCCGATCCATGGATTTGAGGGTGAGTGGTGTTCCATATCTAGTATAAACAAACATCGTAGCGAATCAGTCGATCCATGGATTTGAGGGTGAGTGGTGTTCCATATCTAGTATAAAGAAACATCGTGGCGAATCAGTCGATCCATGGATTTGAGGGTGAGTGGTGTTCCATATCTAGTATAAAGAAACATCGTGGCGAATCAGTCGATCCATGGATTTGAGGGTGAGTGGTGTTCCATATCTAGTATAAACAAACATCGTAGAGAATCAGTCGATCCATAGATTCGGGAAGGTGAGTGGTGTTCCATATCTAGTATAATAATATCTTCAAAAGGCGATGCTTATGCGAACTGTGTAGAACCCCCTTCCACTAGAGGAATAATGCTACTTAAAGACATTGTTAAGTTATTTCCTACTATCTCCTGTACGGAACTGAAAGTCCTGTGTGAGATCCTCCAGAGAGCGACCAGAGTATGAGGAGAATTGCGGCCGTAAATCATGACTTGTTTTACGAGCTCTTATTTCCGGAAAACACCAATTAGTACATTGTGCTTCTATCCACACTAACCTTGATTACCGCACCACAAACTGCGGCAATGAATGAAACAAAATAATAACCAATACACACACACACACATACACACACACAACCACGTACAAAGTCATTCGAAATTGCTGGGAGATATGTTTATCGTTTACTTGTAATAGACGTGAGCAATTTTCAACACCAAAGTAATTAAGCCAGAGGCCATTTATCACGAAAGCGAGAGCGCCGCAGGATCCGCCATAAAAACACACACACACACACACACACAGACACATATTTACCGTATAGTATATGTAAATATTTAAACGCAGGCAACTATTAACATTAGGAAAATGGAGGAACTAAAGAAAATGGCGCGCGCCAGAATGACCCAGAAGCATAAATGTGCATAAATTAAACATTCCGCGAGACTCGGTGTAAATGAGTGTGCGTACAGAGCCCCAGACAAGTCGTAATTAGTTTCTTTTGCACACACACACACTTACTCTGATAGAGGGAGACACACCCGCCCACGCCGAAACGCTCGCATATTCATGTGTGTTAATTTGAAATATGCAAAAACTTTCGCCACTCAAACGCTGCCACTTGAGCTGATGAAAAGCGTTTTTGTGCAAGTTCGCTTTATGCAAATAAATCAAATTAAATGAGCAGGCATTGCCAGCTATAAAGAGTCCACCCACCTGTCAGGACCAGTGTGTGTCTGTGTGTGCGTCTGTGTGTGTGTCTGTGTGTGTGTGTGTGTGTCTGTGTGTGTGTGTGTGTGTGTAGGGCGCATTTGTTTGTTTATGTGTGCGTATTTGATTTGCTAATTGCCCGCTGCACTTTAGTTAATTTTCAAAGCCTTACATTCGAGTTCGCGACTCATTCTCATTACTTTGCTGTGGCTGTGAACGGTAGTTGGAGTCGGCTCCAAAGGAAGCCTGTGCGCCTTGACAACCGCACAATAGCACAAGGAATTGTTCACTCAATGAAATTCAGCCCACCTACCAAGGGGAGAGAAACTCGCAAAGTTTGGAAAAAGTCGTCATTAAGGGCAAATCCTCAGTAGCGGTTCAGGGGCAAGAAAGGATAATTGATTGCTTTGCGGAGTTGTTGATCAGCACTCTCATTGGTACATGCTGGAATACAATGAAAATAGTGGCTGGAAGTTAGAGTATGACTTTTATATACGCTCACGGACTGTTTTGAACTTCATATGAACCAAGTCAGTTTACTATTCGAGCAGTTGGTCACAATGAGTTGGACACATAAAGGCTTCATTCGAAATTGTACTAGAGTGTTGGCACATGAAAATTCCTGCATAAAACCTGAGCGAGGTACAGTTAAACATACTCCGACATCAGGGAATTCCTGGCTAGTAGAGGATGGCACAATCGCAAAACAACATACCGTCAGACATCACAGAGCAACACCATGGATTCGGTCACTAGCATGGGGACTCTTCTTGGACTGACTCTCTAGTTACACTACATGACAGTGCGTTACTTTATTTTCTTCCAGCCGCCCTCTGTGGTCTAGTGGTAAGCATGCTAGACTCACACCACGAGGGTCGCAGGTGCAAATCCTGCCACGGGCTTGGTCTCCAAAATGCCTCTTTCTGATAATAATATTTTCTTCCTAAATTTAACTTTTTTCAGAGATGAACTCTCATAAAAAATTATATCTCATATTATTATTATCATGATCTTCCTGCATCACCGTCACCGAAGCCCTACTATGAATTTGTACCACGCTCCGAACACATAAAAACTGCACGAGACTGAATTTCCCATCGTGGTCTTAGTTCCATTTATGATATCAGGGAAACTTATCTTAAAGACTCGCCTCTTCACATTGTACAACATGCTCACCATTCAGGGAAATCGACTGAGACAGCCCATACATAGCTTAACGAGCAACAATGAAAAGGTGTTCGAAGGTAAAGAAATAGCTCTCTGTACATCGGGCTTTTGATAATGCTACTTTCAGATCAATTGAGGAGGGCATGAGCAGGAAAGGTATACAAAGACTGATCATAACATGGGTTCTCAATATGCTGAAAAGCAGAACAAAAATCTTTGAAACAGGGCCAGAATGGTTAATTGTCAGGTCAAGCAGAGGATGTTCTCAGGGAGGTGTCCTATCGCCACTATTATGGTTATTGATTATAGACGAGCTCTTGGAAATTATCAATGACCTCGTATACGAAGTTCAGGGCTTTGCGGATTATTTGGTAATTATGGTCAGAGGCAAGTTTGACTCTACCATAACAGATCGCATGCAACTAGCTCCCCTAAACTTAAGGTCCCTAGACTCAGGTTACTTCTTCTGGTGAAAAGTACCACGTCTGTCTTGTTCGGATTTATCGAGAGTCCTTTCTCCTGACACTAGTTTGACATCACGCAAAACTAGTGTCAGGAGAAAGAACTATCGATAAATCCGAACAAGACAAACGTGGTACCCGGATACACCAGAAGAAGGAAGCTGAATCTGGGGACCTTAAGTTTAGGGGCCAAGAACTTAACAATATCCAATGAAACGAAATATTTTCGAGTAATCCTAGACAAAGTGGATTTAGTGAACAATCCATCGTTTTTTCCAGCGTTAGGAGAGGTTGTGGTATCAAAACAGCGCTAAGGTGGTAATTGTGATGACTTGGATCAACCACCAAAACCAACCAACCAACCAACCAATCCTAGACAAAACTCTAACTTGGAAACACCATTTATCATACATAACTAGTAAGGCCTTAAGAGCAACCTACGCCTGCCAGAGGCTGTACGGTAAAACATGGGGACTACGACCAAAAATGGTGGGGTGGTACAAATGATCACCTGTGATTCTTTGGTATGGTGGCCAAGAGTAAGTCACACAAAGCCTCAGATGACCCTTAACAAGATTCACCGTTCAGTGTGGCGGGAGCAATGAGAGAGTGCCCCATACTGGCTTTAGGAATTATCTCTGGACTTACTCCTCTACACCTTGTGGTTAAGAGGATGGCAGCCATCGCGGCCCTAAGGCTACCTCATCTAGCCCATCTTAAAGAAGGCAACCTAACGGGGCACGCAGAGATTCTGAACAATGTCTGGAATTCTCTTTGCCTCATGGAATTTGACAACATGGACAGAAAATTAGACTTCTCCACGCACTTCAAAGTGGTCATCAGTGACCGTTCAGCGTGGAGAAACAATGAAATAATAATAAAACAGGACTCCGAAAGGAACAATTGCACGAGACTGCATTTACATTGCCCATCGTGGTCTTAGTTCCATTTATGATATCAAGGAAACTTATCTTAAAGACCGCCGCTTATCTGAAAGACTTGCCTCTTCACATTGAACAATATGCTCACCAATCAGGCAAATCAACTGAGACAGCAAAATTGAAAAGGCGTTGGAAGTTGTGGTATACAGATGGGTACAAAATGGAAGATGGCAGTGTTGGAGCGGGAATTGTAGGGCCAAATTTCCAAAAAGCAATTGCAATGGGATAAACAGCTTCCATTTTTCAAGCGGAGGTAAACGTGCTAGAAAATGTCTACGCAGGGTACACGCAGCTCCAAAATATGCATGCTCTCAAATAGCCAGGCAGCTCCGAAATCATCAAAATACTTCTCATTACAATCAAAGCTGATCTGGGAATGCTCTAAACTCCTCAATACCCTAGCAACGAGACACTCTGTAACGGTAATGTGTGTACCGGGACATTAGGGACATGAAGGCAACAAAATAGCGGACTCTTTGGCAAAAAGGGGCGCAGGCACTCCCTTCATAGGTCCAGAACCCTTCTGTGGGGTAAACAGCAGCTTCATAAATAACTTGTTGTGCGAAGAGGAAAAATGAGCTCTGCTGAACGACTCGAGAGCCCAGAAAGGCAAGCGGCAGTCGAGACTACTCATTGACCCTGAACACATCAGGGGGGATGCTGCTTTAAACCTCGGCAGAAATCACATCAAACTCTATACTGAACTTTTAACAGGACACTGCGACTCAATTACCATCTGGAAAAAAATAGGCGTGGTAGAAGGCGATTCCTGTCGACACTGTCAAGAGAAGCAGGAAACAGCAGAACATATTCTATGCACTTGCCCAGTGGTGGCAAGACGCAGACATAACTTCTTACGCAGCGGGTTCTTAGCTCCAAATCACCTGGTTAAAGTTAAGCCCACAGCAGTTACGAGATTTATAAATAGTCTAGGACTGTTTTAGTTGGGTACGAGGCTGCACAATAGATCTCTTGGGTCACGGTGTTCTTTTAGCCTGTCAATAATAATAATAACAGATCCACAAAGACTTCCTGATCTTATTGACTTCTTTGTCGCCAGAAAGATTTGAGCCAATTACCTTTGCATAGAATACGGGTTAGATATGATTTCTGACCATTATCCAGTCTGCTTAACAATACCTGAAAATGTAGTTAATAAGGAACCACCACTAAATTTAGTAAATAAATACCCCGATTGGGAATACTTTAATAAAATCCTGCCCGATCACAGAAATAAACTGTACTGCAGAACTAGACGACGAAATTCTCTGAACTTGTCAATTGCTATAAAACTTGCAGGCTGGCGTAGTACACCAGTCAAAAGAAAAGTCACAGCAGGACACAAGCAAAAACGCAGAACATGTCGACGGTGGCAACAAACAAGGCCTCCATCTGACAAAAGCTGGCTTAGTAAAACATCAAAAGATCTCTTTCCGTTCAAAGCTGGACGAATGCATTGACTCTGAAGTAAACATGCATAATCATGACGATATAGAAATAGAAGCACTTAGATAGATATTATATATTTAAGGGTGTTATACACTGTGACCTGAAAGATCTATTGTGATGCCCCTATTTATAGAAGCACTTAAGATTGTTCAATTTATACAGAAATCGGTACACCGCAGATTCAACGAAAGAAGATTGTTATAAGCTACCCACGTGAATTAAGAGATCTCGTGAGGAAGAAATCTTCCTCAATCTGCGTTTTTGTGCTATGAGATCTCTTAGTTCACGTGGGTAGTTTATACCAATCTCCACCAAACCCGATTTCCTAATGACAAATGCAACTTTAACAATGCAGCTCAGAGGCTAAGCGATCCCTTCGTGAATTCAAAAATGATTCCGTTAATTTGTACGTCAGCAGCCTTAGTACCGAATGTAGATCCGGATATTCTCCATGGAACGACTAAAACGACCTATCAAACATATTCCGCAATAAGAAAACCTGATGGTAAATGCGATAGAAGAGCTCTTGAGAAAGCAACTGAACGTGTCGAAAACATCTTCTCTACTGATGCCACAAATGCCAACGTAGATATAACTATAAATTATAGCTCTGATAATGAAAGCAACGAACAATTTCCACCAGTTTCTATTCTAGAAATAAACGATCTAATCCAAAAGGGGTCAAAGAACAACAAAACTTCCGGATTTGACCTCCTTACGGCGGAGATCCTGAAGAAATTAACGTGCAAAGCTATAGTTAGATTAGCCGATATAATTAGCGGTTGTTTCGCCCTAAAATATGTGACCACCTGCTGGAAAATAGCTGAAGTCGTTATGACTTGCCAACCAGGTAAGCCGCAGCAGGAAGCTTCATCATACAGACCAACATCATTACTGAGAAACAATATCGAAGGTATTTGAAAAATTGCTACTAAAACTTCTTAAGCCAATCATTGAAAGACCGAGTCTTATGCCATCGCATCAGTTTGGCTTTAGAGATAAACACTCAACAACCGAACAAATACACAGAATAACAGAGCAATTGGAAAATGTTTCGAAGAAAAAGTCTGCTCAGCCAAATTTCTTTGACGTGGCTCAGGCTTTTGATAAAGTTTGGCATCAAAAAACTTGGAGGCATCCTCCCAGCCGACTACTGCGACATTCTAGACTCATACCTGTCTGATCGATTCTTCAGTGACAAATGTGAAAAGGACTTTTCCGAGCTCAAGCCCATCAAAGCAAGAGTTCCACAAGGCAGTAGTCTTGGGCCTATCTTATACCTACTATATACATCTGATACAGCAACACCAGAAAATACCATTATAGCAACTTTTGCAGATGATACAGCAACTGATACTGACTGTTGCGAATACAGAAACTGAATCAACGCTACAACTCCAGAACGCTGTTGACGAAATAGCTAATTGGACCACAAAATGGAAGATCGCTGTAAATAATTCGAACACTACGCACATGAACTTTTCAACAACAAAAATATATATTAAGATATTTGGCAGCCAGGCACGGTATTCAAATACAATAAAGTATCTTGGAATGACCCCAGACACAAAACATAAATGGAGGGAACATATTAAAATTAAAAGAGACGAATTAGAAATTAAGTTGCAACAACTAAAATGGCTGATTCTCAGAGACTCTTTGCAGTCCGTTCACTGCAAGTAAACGGTTTACAAACAAGTCCTGAAACCTCTCTGTTTGTCTGACGCGCAGCTTTGGGGCTGTGCAAAGAAGTGTCATGTACAAATAGTTCAGCGCTTCCACAACAAAGTGCTACGCTCCATAGTTAAAGTCCCCTGGCACATCAGAAACAGCGATCTGAAAGTAGCGACAGTCAACACCGGAATCATAAAATTGGCCGAATCTCATCCAGAAAGACTCCGCCAGCACACAAATGAAGAAGCCAGCGAGTTGCTAAATGTGATCAGCTTAAAACGACGACTGCGACTTACCAAACCTTTTGAACTGGTGGAGCGGATTCAATAAGTCTCGCTAGAAGTATTGATTTCTTTATATAATTTATTGGATGTAAGCAGCTCTTTGGTCATAAATGAGCAGCCGTTGTGGAAAGAAACATTGTATACTTATTATGTCACATAAAAAGAAAATATCTCTTAGCAAACACCAAAGTGAACTATCAAATGAACGTAACACTAACTGCTCGTTTTCGAGGTGAACAAAAAACTGTTCACAACCAACTGTTCAGTGCCCTTCCAAACAAAGAACCCCACAATGCATGGGCCAAAAGCAACACAGAAAAGGCTTCACTTTTTTCGGAGTACCTCGAAAGTATCTTCAAGCCGAATGACACATCGACTGTAGCGGAATTGGAATCCCTCCACCAGGATAAAGATGTCGATATCCCTCTGGTTACAGACGTTGAACTACGAACAGAGATAAGAAAATGTATGGCCAAGAAGTCGCCAGGAATCTTCCTCATCACTAGCGAAATATTAAAGCAGCTCCCTCAAAATGTAACATCTAAAAAAAGAAAAACTATGAATGCTACTGGAAAACTGCCGAGGTAATTATGTTCCAGAAGTCAAGGAAGCCAGCGCACGATGCAACAACGTATCGGCTTATGTCTCTACTGCCCATAATTTCAAAACGAATGGAAAAACTTCTGGCGAAACGTCGCAACCACTTAATTGAGCAGAGAAAACTAATACCCGGGCACCAATTCTCCAACACTCAGCCATTGATCAAGTCCGCAGAATTACTCGAGTTATTGAAATCGCCTTCGAAGAAGAAAAGGTGTGTCCGCTGTATTTCTTGATGTGTCAACAGCTTTCGACAAAGTATGCCATGGCGGGCTCATCAACCAAATTAATGCTCAGTTACCAACACATTAGTATAACATACTAAAATCTTGTCCATTAGATAGTTTATATCGAATCATGGAACTAAAATCATATCTATCAGATCGGTTACTTCGAATCAAACTGGCAACCACATACTCTGAACTCAAGGAAATAAAAGCTGGTGTCCCTCAGGGTAGTATGTTGGGACCCTACTCTTTACATGTGACTTAATTATGGACGAAAACTGCGTCACAGCAACATTTGCAGACGACACCGACTTTCTAGCGGTGTAAGAATCAGTGACTGAGTCTATCGCAACTGCAGCATCATCTAAATGAAATCTTAGAGTGGACAGGCACAGCCATTCTAGCGGCTGAAGAATCAGTGACTGAGTCTATCGCTACTGCAGCATCCTCTAAATGAAATCTTAGAGTGGACAGGCACAGCCATTCTAGCGGCTGCAGAATCAGTGACTGAGTCTATCGCTACTGCAGCATCATCTAAATGAAATCTTAGAGTGGACAGGCACAGCAATTCTAGCGGCTGAAGAATCAGTGACTGAGTCTATCGCTACTGCAGCATCATCTAAATGAAATCTTAGAGTGGACAGGCACATCCATTCTAGCGGCTGAAGAATCAGTGACTGAGTCTATCGCTACTGCAGCATCATCTAAATGAAATCTTAGAGTGGACAGGCACAGCCATTCTAGCGGCTGCAGAATCAGTGACTGAGTCTATCGCAACTGCAGCATCATCTAAATGAAATCTTAGAGTGGACAGGCACAGCCATTCTAGCGGCTGAAGAATCAGTGACTGAGTCTATCGCTACTGCAGCATCATCTAAATGAAATCTTAGAGTGGACAGGCACAGCAATTCTAGCGGCTGAAGAATCAGTGACTGAGTCTATCGCTACTGCAGCATCATCTAAATGAAATCTTAGAGTGGACAGGCACAGCCATTCTAGCGGCTGAAGAATCAGTGACTGAGTCTATCGCAACTGCAGCATCATCTAAATGAAATCTTAGAGTGGACAGGCACTGCCATTCTAGCGGCTGAAGAATCAGTCACTGAGTCTATCGCTACTGCAGCATCATCTAAATGAAATCTTAGAGTGGACAGGCACAGCCATTCTAGAGGTGGAAGAATCAGTGACTGAGTCTATCGCTACTGCAGCATTATCTAAATGAAATCTTAGAGTGGACAGGCACAGCCATTCTAGAGGTGGAAGAATCAGTGACTGAGTCTATCGCAACTGCAGCATCATCTAAATGAAATCTTAGAGTGGACAGGCACAGCCATTCTAGAGGTGGAAGAATCAGTGACTGAGTCTATCGCAACTGCAGCATCATCTAAATGAAATCTTAGAGTGGACAGGCACAGCCATTCTAGCGGCTGAAGAATCAGTGACTGAGTCTATCGCAACTGCAGCATCATCTAAATGAAATCTTAGAGTGGACAGGCACATCCATTCTAGAGGTGGAAGAATCAGTGACTGAGTCTATCGCAACTGCAGCATCATCTAAATGAAATCTTAGAGTGGACAGGCACAGCCATTCTAGCGGCTGCAGAATCAGTGACTGAGTCTATCGCAACTGCAGCATCATCTAAATGAAATCTTAGAGTGGACAGGCACAGCCATTCTAGAGGTGGAAGAATCAGTGACTGAGTCTATCGCAACTGCAGCATCATCTAAATGAAATCTTAGAGTGGACAGGCACAGCCATTCTAGCGGCTGAAGAATCAGTGACTGAGTCTATCGCAACTGCAGCATCATCTAAATGAAATCTTAGAGTGGACAGGCACAGCCATTCTAGCGGCTGAAGAATCAGTGACTGAGTCTATCGCTACTGCAGCATCATCTAAATGAAATCTTAGAGTGGACAGGCACAGCCATTCTAGCGGCTGAAGAATCAGTGACTGAGTCTATCGCTACTGCAGCATCATCTAAATGAAATCTTAGAGTGGACAGGCACAGCCATTCTAGCGGCTGAAGAATCAGTGACTGAGTCTATCGCTACTGCAGCATTATCTAAATGAAATCTTAGAGTGGACAGGCACATCCATTCTAGCGGCTGAAGAATCAGTGACTGAGTCTATCGCTACTGCAGCATCATCTAAATGAAATCTTAGAGTGGACAGGCACAGCCATTCTAGCGGCTGCAGAATCAGTGACTGAGTCTATCGCTACTGCAGCATCATCTAAATGAAATCTTAGAGTGGACAGGCACAGCCATTCTAGCGGCTGCAGAATCAGTGACTGAGTCTATCGCTACTGCAGCATCATCTAAATGAAATCTTAGAGTGGACAGGCACATCCATTCTAGCGGCTGAAGAATCAGTGACTGAGTCTATCGCTACTGCAGCATCATCTAAATGAAATCTTAGAGTGGACAGGCACAGCCATTCTAGCGGCTGCAGAATCAGTGACTGAGTCTATCGCAACTGCAGCATCCTCTAAATGAAATCTTAGAGTGGACAGGCACAGCCATTCTAGCGGCTGCAGAATCAGTGACTGAGTCTATCGCTACTGCAGCATCATCTAAATGAAATCTTAGAGTGGACAGGCACAGCAATTCTAGCGGCTGAAGAATCAGTGACTGAGTCTATCGCTACTGCAGCATCATCTAAATGAAATCTTAGAGTGGACAGGCACATCCATTCTAGCGGCTGAAGAATCAGTGACTGAGTCTATCGCTACTGCAGCATCATCTAAATGAAATCTTAGAGTGGACAGGCACAGCCATTCTAGCGGCTGCAGAATCAGTGACTGAGTCTATCGCAACTGCAGCATCCTCTAAATGAAATCTTAGAGTGGACAGGCACAGCCATTCTAGCGGCTGCAGAATCAGTGACTGAGTCTATCGCTACTGCAGCATCATCTAAATGAAATCTTAGAGTGGACAGGCACAGCAATTCTAGCGGCTGAAGAATCAGTGACTGAGTCTATCGCTACTGCAGCATCATCTAAATGAAATCTTAGAGTGGACAGGCACATCCATTCTAGCGGCTGAAGAATCAGTGACTGAGTCTATCGCTACTGCAGCATCATCTAAATGAAATCTTAGAGTGGACAGGCACAGCCATTCTAGCGGCTGCAGAATCAGTGACTGAGTCTATCGCAACTGCAGCATCATCTAAATGAAATCTTAGAGTGGACAGGCACAGCCATTCTAGCGGCTGAAGAATCAGTGACTGAGTCTATCGCTACTGCAGCATCATCTAAATGAAATCTTAGAGTGGACAGGCACAGCCATTCTAGCGGCTGAAGAATCAGTGACTGAGTCTATCGCTACTGCAGCATCATCTAAATGAAATCTTAGAGTGGACAGGCACAGCCATTCTAGCGGCTGAAGAATCAGTGACTGAGTCTATCGCAACTGCAGCATCATCTAAATGAAATCTTAGAGTGGACAGGCACTGCCATTCTAGCGGCTGAAGAATCAGTCACTGAGTCTATCGCTACTGCAGCATCATCTAAATGAAATCTTAGAGTGGACAGGCACAGCCATTCTAGAGGTGGAAGAATCAGTGACTGAGTCTATCGCTACTGCAGCATTATCTAAATGAAATCTTAGAGTGGACAGGCACAGCCATTCTAGAGGTGGAAGAATCAGTGACTGAGTCTATCGCAACTGCAGCATCATCTAAATGAAATCTTAGAGTGGACAGGCACAGCCATTCTAGCGGCTGAAGAATCAGTGACTGAGTCTATCGCAACTGCAGCATCATCTAAATGAAATCTTAGAGTGGACAGGCACATCCATTCTAGAGGTGGAAGAATCAGTGACTGAGTCTATCGCAACTGCAGCATCATCTAAATGAAATCTTAGAGTGGACAGGCACAGCCATTCTAGCGGCTGCAGAATCAGTGACTGAGTCTATCGCAACTGCAGCATCATCTAAATGAAATCTTAGAGTGGACAGGCACAGCCATTCTAGAGGTGGAAGAATCAGTGACTGAGTCTATCGCAACTGCAGCATCATCTAAATGAAATCTTAGAGTGGACAGGCACAGCCATTCTAGCGGCTGAAGAATCAGTGACTGAGTCTATCGCAACTGCAGCATCATCTAAATGAAATCTTAGAGTGGACAGGCACATCCATTCTAGCGGCTGAAGAATCAGTGACTGAGTCTATCGCAACTGCAGCATCATCTAAATGAAATCTTAGAGTGGACAGGCACAGCCATTCTAGCGGCTGCAGAATCAGTGACTGAGTCTATCGCTACTGCAGCATCATCTAAATGAAATCTTAGAGTGGACAGGCACAGCCATTCTAGCGGCTGAAGAATCAGTGACTGAGTCTATCGCTACTGCAGCATCATCTAAATGAAATCTTAGAGTGGACAGGCACAGCCATTCTAGCGGCTGCAGAATCAGTGACTGAGTCTATCGCTACTGCAGCATCATCTAAATGAAATCTTAGAGTGGACAGGCACAGCCATTCTAGCGGCTGCAGAATCAGTGACTGAGTCTATCGCAACTGCAGCATCATCTAAATGAAATCTTAGAGTGGACAGGCACAGCCATTCTAGCGGCTGAAGAATCAGTGACTGAGTCTATCGCTACTGCAGCATTATCTAAATGAAATCTTAGAGTGGACAGGCACATCCATTCTAGCGGCTGAAGAATCAGTGACTGAGTCTATCGCTACTGCAGCATCATCTAAATGAAATCTTAGAGTGGACAGGCACAGCCATTCTAGCGGCTGCAGAATCAGTGACTGAGTCTATCGCTACTGCAGCATCATCTAAATGAAATCTTAGAGTGGACAGGCACAGCCATTCTAGCGGCTGCAGAATCAGTGACTGAGTCTATCGCTACTGCAGCATCATCTAAATGAAATCTTAGAGTGGACAGGCACAGCCATTCTAGCGGCTGCAGAATCAGTGACTGAGTCTATCGCAACTGCAGCATCATCTAAATGAAATCTTAGAGTGGACAGGCACAGCCATTCTAGCGGCTGCAGAATCAGTGACTGAGTCTATCGCAACTGCAGCATCATCTAAATGAAATCTTAGAGTGGACAGGCACAGCCATTCTAGCGGCTGAAGAATCAGTGACTGAGTCTATCGCAACTGCAGCATCATCTAAATGAAATCTTAGAGTGGACAGGCACTGCCATTCTAGCGGCTGAAGAATCAGTCACTGAGTCTATCGCAACTGCAGCATTATCTAAATGAAATCTTAGAGTGGACAGGCACAGCCATTCTAGAGGTGGAAGAATCAGTGACTGAGTCTATCGCAACTGCAGCATCATCTAAATGAAATCTTAGAGTGGACAGGCACATCCATTCTAGCGGCTGAAGAATCAGTGACTGAGTCTATCGCAACTGCAGCATCATCTAAATGAAATCTTAGAGTGGACAGGCACAGCCATTCTAGCGGCTGAAGAATCAGTGACTGAGTCTATCGCAACTGCAGCATCATCTAAATGAAATCTTAGAGTGGACAGGCACTGCCATTCTAGCGGCTGAAGAATCAGTCACTGAGTCTATCGCAACTGCAGCATTATCTAAATGAAATCTTAGAGTGGACAGGCACAGCCATTCTAGAGGTGGAAGAATCAGTGACTGAGTCTATCGCAACTGCAGCATCATCTAAATGAAATCTTAGAGTGGACAGGCACAGCCATTCTAGCGGCTGAAGAATCAGTGACTGAGTCTATCGCAACTGCAGCATCATCTAAATGAAATCTTAGAGTGGACAGGCACTGCCATTCTAGCGGCTGAAGAATCAGTGACTGAGTCTATCGCTGCTGCAGCATCATCTAAATGAAATCTTAGAGTGGACAGGCATGTGGTGCATTAAGCTGAACGAAACTAAATCGGTCTACATAGACTTCGTATATAATAGAGCCCGATATTTTCCATTATATATAAACGGCGTACAAATCCCCTACCATAACATCGCGAAATACTTAGGTATGAACCTGGATACTAGCTTAGATAGAAAGCTCACGCCACAGAGAGAAAAGCAGAAATATATATTGGCTCATGGGCAAACGATCTGCGTTATCCACTTATAACAAAAGTCTCTTATACAAGCAGGTATTCAAACGGGCATGGACCAGTGGAATTCAACTATGGGGTTGCTCAAGTTCCTGCAATATAATGCAGATCCAAAGATTCCAAAATAAAGTACTGAGATGTGCCGTAAATGCACCGTGGTAGATCCGCAGCAGCGATTTTAGCATCAAGTCAGAGGCCGCTACAATACAAAAATATGCCAAGTCCCACATGGAAAGACTATCTAACCATGTGAACAAGGAAACCTCAGTCCTTACGCATCCTAGCAAAAGGCTTCAACGTAAAAAGCTGCACCATCTCATTCAGTAACCAACTTCTCTGCAAGTATTGTGCAGAGCATCAATAAAATTACTTGTTTAGGCACCTTACTCAAAAATTAAAGAAACTAATTCATAGTCACAATGAACTCTTTGATTAATACTACGAAAATTGTGGCATAGTTCAGTTATCCAAAAATAAATGAACCTATTCATTAGTTTAAGGAACGCTTTGATTAATATTATGTAGATTCTAGTTTAATTACCTTACTCAAAAGTATCCTTCATGAATATTAGATAAATTCTGGTTCATTCAAATCTAAGCAAATGCGACTCCATTAAGCAACATATTCACAGCAAAATTCTCACAATCCCATGTTCCCAAGTGTCACTCGGATCATGTGATTGTGGTGTGTGTATGGGTGTGGCCCAGGAAAACGTTAGCTTTCCATTCAGCCGCTGCCTTTCATATATCACAAAAGGTAGCTTCCACCTGACGACCACAGAGAGTCGGCTGGCTGTGTCAGCATATGTGTAAATGGCCCTCCCATTGGCGACAAAGGAGCAGCCCAAATATTTACATAATGTCTTCGGGCTGGGCTGCTGCCCACTTCTGAGGCCTTATCTGCCACCAAACAGACCGAGCGAGTCTCTTTTGTGAACTCATCCAATAAGCCTGGTTGGCACAAGGTGCACCTCTGAGGGGTTTCTATTGAACATTGACCTCGCATGTTCACTAACTGCGTATCCGCACACATCACTTTCGAATGCTGGCCGCTCGGGTACATGTTGACATTGATAATTTGCGGCACCAGGATGCTGGCAAATGGATGCTGGCAAGTTTACTGCCTGGGTACATATGTAAAATGTTTAGTTAAATATTCAAAAGTAAATGTGCTTGGCACCTCTCCCTGCCTTTCACTCACTCTGCCTTCCTCTCCCTCCATCCCCCACCCCTCCCTTCCTCAACCACCCTCTCTCACCCTATCCCTCCCTTTCACTCACTCTCCCTCCTTCTCCCTTTACTTTACCAACATGAACCGTATCTTTAACCAGCAGGGACGGTACAATCGGTAAAGGCCGCCATTGACATAGACTGCATTCGGAATAAATTCGTCGTTGAATGAAAGCACGGTGGGTGGCTCCATTGTAGGCAGGACAGTACATCTGAACAGAGTTACTCTTACACTCCTTAGTGGTCTGCTGGCAGGACTTTACATCTGAATAGAGCTACTCTTAGACTCCTTACTCTTAGACTCCTTTGTGGTCTGCTGGTGGGACTTTACATTTGACCAGAGCTACTCTCAGACTCCTTAGTGGTCTCCTGGCAGGACTTTACATCTGAACAGAACTACTCTTAGACTCCTTCGTGGTGTGTTGGCTCCTTTGTGGTCTTCTGGCTGGACTTTACATCTGAACAGAGCTACTCTTAGACTCCTTTGTGGTCTGCTGGCAGGACTTTACATCTGAGCAGAGCTACTCTTAGACTCCCTAGTGGTCTGCTGGCAGGACTTTACATCTGAACAGAACTACTCTTAGACTCCTTTGTGGTCTTCTGGCAGGACTTTACATCTGAACAGAGCTACTCTTAGACTCCTTTGTGGTCTGCTGGCAGGACTTTACATCTGAGCAGAGCTACTCTTAGACTCCCTAGTGGTCTGCTGGCAGGACTTTACATCTGAACAGAACTACTCTTAGACTCCTTTGTGGTCTGTTGGCAGGACTTTACATCTGAACAGAGCTACTCTTAGACTCCTTTGTGGTCTGCTAGCAGGACTTTACATCTGAACAGAGCTACTCTTACACTCCTTTGTGGTCTGTTGGCAGGATTTTACACCTGAACAGAGCTATTTTTATACTCCAATGGTCTGCTGGCAGGATTTTAGCTAAATCTACGAGTGTGCTTTACACAATATTGAAATTCCAGTTGAAGAGAAGAACCAAAAGAAACTGTGGCAGATATTCTGAGAGCTTGCCTTGCCTACTCACGAAAAAGAATGAGCATCTTTGGTAGGAACAAGAAGTATACTCGTATATGCACATATTTTGTTGAAGGTCCTTATTGATGGCCAGAACTGTATACTTCCTAATAAGGTTTAGAAAGAGAACACCTGCATAGTGGCTCAAGGGTAGCCATAATGACCTCAGCTCCCAGAATTTTAACCCTAATCCCCCATTTGCTGCATATTCTTGAACTGGTTCTGTTAATTGAATTGCGAATTATTCAAACTCTGTAGAAACTGTGGGCGTGGAATTGTGTATTTCCAACACGATTTACCCCTCCATCCTGTTACAGAGTGTAGGGCACAAAGTAACCCAAAATAAGTATGGGACAGCAACTGAACCAAAAGGATGAAAGCAAAGGAAACCCAATTTGTCTGCGAGTAGTTTAATTTAGCAATAGGACTTTGTGTGGGCACCATTGATTTATGCACAGAAAAAACGGCACAGCAAAGCTGCTCACATGTCGAAACGTTCCTAACTGGCTTTTATAGCAACAATTGTCGCTGACCTTCTCCTCCACTGGTGACACTATTGGTCATTTAAATAAATTGAAAACCCAAGCACACACGCAAAAGTACCCAAACACACACTCACAAACACCCAAAGACACACAAATACACCCACACAATCACACACACACCCCCCTACTGACACTCCAATCACAACCATGCCCACGTGCCGAGAAATGTATAAATTAATTTAAAAGATTTGCATAAACACAAATTTTTGGTGCTTGACTTTGATTTGGATTTTGTTTTCGACTTCCTTTTTTTTCATTGCCTTCCAAGTGAACCTGGCAGGGGTGTGTATGTGTGAGTGTGTCTGTGTGAGTGTGGGCGTGTGTGTGGGCCTCTTTGTGATTTACATCTGGCTGAGCTTTAATGGTACACTGAATCATATTTCAGTTATTTCCGGTCCGTATAATCAATACTGGAAAGCATGTCATACGAATTGAGCGTCGTTTCCTCTTCTCTCTACGAGTGTCACCCTAATCTCACTGACTAAAATATGCCAACATTTTGGGTACGCCATGGTCTGGCGAATATGCCAACCTTTTGGGTACGCCATGGTCTGGCGAATGCCTTTTTTTAAGATTTAAGAAAGCGAATAATGCACCTGCAGAGCTGCTTGGGAATCTTGATACAGTCAACTGCCGAAAAGCTGAGAGTCCCTCAATAAAGATGACATAAATGCAGCAATGGAAACCCTTAAAAGGAGCAAAGGAACAAAGTTGGAGGAGTCGATGACAGTCCCGCTTAACTTTGGCAGATCTTCTGCGGCTGTTTTTAAGAAAATATTGGTGGGAATAGTTTTCATTTTGCTTAGTGAAAGCAGGAAGTTATATTCAAAACTCTCAAAGACTGGCAATTTAGTGCGATGCAACATAAGGAGGCATATTCGTGTGCTTCCTTCAGTCTCTAGATAGCAACTGAAATCATTCTGACCGAGCACTTGATACTGAAACACTTCATCACTAATTTAGGTTGGCTCGAGACTCAGAGAAAGGGATGAGATCTTGTTGTATGACAAAAGTAGGGTAGGTCAATAAGTGCCTGAAAATTACAACAAATCGACAACCCAGCGGACATCTCAGAAGTTGATACTGAAACACTTCAACACTAATTTAGGTTGCTTCTAGACTCAGAGAAAGGGATGAGATCTTGTCGTATGACAAAAGTAGGGTAGGTCAATAAGTGCCTGAAAGTGGCAACAGACCGACATCAAGCCGACATCTCAGAAGTTGATACTGAAACACTTCAACACTAATTTAGGTTGCTTCTAGACTCAGAGAAAGGGATGAGATCTTGTTGTATGACAAAAGTAGGGTAGGTCAATAAGTGCCTGAAAGTTACAACAAATCGACAACCCAGCTGACATCTCAGAACTTGATACTGAAACACTTCAACACTAATTTAGGTTGCTTCTAGACTCAGAGAAAGGGATGAGATCTTGTTGTATGACAAAAGTACGGTAGGTCAATAAGTGCCTGAAAGTTACAATAAATCGACAACCCAGCTGACATCTCAGAAGTTGATACTGAAACACTTCAACACTAATTTAGGTTAGTTCGAGACTTCGACAGAGGAATGAGATCGTGTTGTGTTACAAAACTAGGTTAGGTCAATAAGTGCCTCAAAGCTACAACAGGATGTTCCCTCAAATCCCATATATTGCTTGTCAAGAAGCATCTTTCATAAGAACCAACTTCAGTTTTCTGAGTCGTAGGTATTATTAGCCTCAGCGAGCTCTGGCAAGGAGGGTAACCACTTGTACCCACAATGAGCCCTGAGAGGAACCGTGGGTGCGGCAGAGTTCACCGGTAGTGGAACTCCTTGTTGCTATCTTAGCTGAGGATGTAAAGTGGTGGTGGTGGTAAGTCTACCACCGCTCTATAACTATGCATCGATAAAGACATGGAACTCTTAAATGCGAATTGGGAGTAACGTATCCCCACAGTGGTCTCTTAGCAACCGAAATTCCACTTCCATAACGAGGCAGAAAATATGAAGTCAGTATATACCGGTAAAGCCAGAGAAGTACCGACTTAATTCGGTATTTCTCTGCTGGTGGTCTTTTGAATATAAAAATTAACCTCATTATCTCGGTATTTCTCTGCTGGTGGTCTTTTGAATATAAAAATGAACCTCATTATCTCGGCTTCCGATTCAAATATCCACGCAGAAAACAGAGGCTAGATGAGAAGATAATTGCCCTTCAAATACATCAAATCGAGTGGAATAATCATCGGATGAATATTGTTGAGAACACCACAAGAATTTGATTGATTTGGATGTCGACACTCTTGGAAGGAAACCTGATTTTCACATGAGAAGGGAATGGATGCTGATGTGAAATCTTAAAGTATCATAAGATAATTGCAATATCAAAGAGAAGAGATGAATCATATCATAGAAAGTCATTCGCTACTGCTTCTACATTTGCCACATATCCGCCAGGAATCTCCAACTTTTTGAGCTTGAAGAATGCCAGGATGAAAAAGCTCTGTGGACACAACCAGTCAAGCATTCTCTAAGTGAACAAAAATTGAGAATTACAAAGCAAGTGAAATGAAAATCTTGTTCCAGACTGTGAGCGATGAACAGTGCTGAAAAGTATCAAATTAATTGCTGAAATTCTGCAATTCAATTTGCTTATAATGACAAATCTTTAAACGTATCAAGACCTTAAAGAGAGTCATTTTTTTAACTGAAAAGTATTTTTGCTCGCTCTCAGAATATGTTTTCCCTGGCCAGTTATTTGCGGAAACTCCGCAATTAATTGCGGAAAGGCAGCAATTAGTTTTTTGTTGTGTGCCGCAGCAAGTCTGCCACAATTTACTGCGTGCATGTTCCACGACAATTTTAGAGCTCTTATGCCGTCCATGATACTGCTCCACTCTGATCGGTGCTAACCAACTGTCTGCTAATCTAATCATCTGCTCCATCCATCAATTTCAGCGTAATCCAATTTAATGCACTCTCATCCAATCTCTACTCTTCTACTTTGTCCAGCTTTCACGGCTAAATAATAAATAATGGCTGCGATGTAATCCCCCGTCGTTACGAAACCAATGCTACAAATGTTTATGTTCGATGCTGTGCCCCACCTTCCAGTTGCCCGACTCTCAGGAGGACCATGTTCGGTGGCATACGAATGTGCTGCGTCCTCTGCTGGAAGCAGGGCAATAAATACACGCAGTATACCCGTGCCGGTATCGTGCAAAGACACATGAATACGCAAGTATCCTTTGGGCATCACAGCTGAAATTTGGCACTTATGTGCTTAGAAGGGTTTGCTGCTCTTTTAGTGCTCATATTTGGCTCGTTACATAATTACCGAATATAATTCTTCAGAGTCAATGGTAGAGAGTTTTCTAAGCGAAGGACAGTAGTCGCGGGAAGGATTGCAAAGGACTTTATTGACACTAAGGTAGTAGAAGGAATTTAGGGTGGTGGCTTATGCTATCCACTGTCAGATTGTATGTTGGTATGCGGTTCAACTGTTCCCACTCTTCTTCAGAATGAACTCAATAGCATGCACTTCTTAGAAAAGGACTTATCTTCACTGTAAGATTGTGTGTCAATGTTCTTAATTGCGGTTCAGCTGTTCCCACTCTTCCTCAGAATGTACTCAATAGTATGCATTTCTTCTTAGACAAGGACTTATCTCCACTCTCAGATTGTGTGTCAATGTTCTTAATTGCGGTTCAACTGTTCCCACTCTTCTTCAGAATAAATTTAATAGCATGCACCTCGTCTTAGAAAAGGACTTATCTTCACTGTAAGATTGTGTGTCAATGTTCTTATTTGCGGTTTAACTGTTCCCACTCTTCCTCAGAATGTACTCAATAGTATGCATTTCTTCTTAGACAAGGACTTATCTCCACTCTCAGATTGTGTGTCAATGCTCTTGATAGCGGTTCAACTGGTCCCACTCTTCTTCAGAATAAATTTAATAGCATGCACCTCGTCTTAGAAAAGGACTTATCTTCACTGTAAGATTGTGTGTCAATGTTCTTATTTGCGGTTCAACTGTTCCCACTCTTCTTCAGAATGAACTCAATAGCATGCACCTCCTCTTAGAAAAGGACTTATCTTCACTGTAAGATTGTGTGTCAATGTTCTTATTTGCGGTTCAACTGTTCCCACTCTTCTTCAGAATGAACTCAATAGCATGCACCTCCTCTTAGAAAAGGACTTATCTTCACTGTAAGATTGTATGTGAATGTTCTTAATTGTGGTTCAGCTGTTCCCAGTATTCTTCAGAATGAACTCAATAGAATGCACCTCGTGTTAGAAAAGGACTTAGAAGTGTCTACAGGTACATTTAAGTTCGTTTCGAGGCAGGAGTGACTGCAAATAAGCTCATTCTCAGGGAGAGTGGGTGCAGTTCAATGGACATTAGCATCATTGTCGTAATATCTGACAGTAGAGCGGCCACACATGTCGGGCTGACTGTAGCTACTGTCCAGCCTAGCTACACTGAACAGAGTGCCTCTCAGTTGAGTGTCCGCAAATAGTAAACAAACTCATCAGAGATGGTGTTCTAAGAACTTCATTGGAGTCACATCACCCTGAGGATGACTAAGAAGTTAAATCACACTGTGGTTGAGCAAACAGGGATCACACCATTGGAGAGTAACCACGGATAACATATATTCCAAGATAAGTGTATATAGTTCAGCTACACCTCGTCTGTGAATGAGACAATTCCTCGAATGCGTAGAATACCACAACTGAATTGTCATAAGAATCCATCAATCATGATCAATTGTCATCAATTATGGGTATGGGAAGGGCGTATCCATGGGTATATGTGATATATATATGTGTGTATATGTGATATATGTGTGTATATGTGATATATGTGTGTATTCATTTACAAATAGTACAGTTGTATAACTGGAGCCCCAGCCATTCACATATTCCGATTCACATGAGTAGGAGTAGAACTTAAAAATTAACGCTTCTCACATTACTTCCAATGGGGCCTGCACTGTTCGAGCAGAAGAACAAGTGAAGAGGGAACTACTCGTGGCTGAATTCGGAAGCAACTATTATGGAACAGTCTTCAAATGCGGCGAATTTCTGCCACAAAAGACCTCTTTGACGGCCACGAACGATCTTGTGAGTATTATGTCCTTTCTTAGCACCAAAGAGCAATCAATCCTACCAAGCGTGTTCACTTTAACACTAGCATCAAGTATTCTCTTTCAAGTGACCTTACCTCTTGTTCTGCCAATTGTCTTTAGGAGAAGAGCTGAGCTATTCGCTACTCAGTTAATGGAGCGCAATTGCACAATTGGAATATTTGCATAGGTTCGGATTCGGATAAAGCAGAGAATACAATTGGCTCCGAAGGGAATCCAATTGGATCCGAAGGGAATCCAATTGGATCCGAAGGGAATCCAATTGACTTCGAAGGGAATCCAATTGGCTCCGAAGGGAATACAATTGGCCCCGAAGGGTATACAATTGGCCCCGAAGGGTATACAATTGGCTCCGAAGGGTATACAATTGACCCAGTAAGGTGGTGATACCGCTTGCTATCAGCAAAAAAAAGTACATGAATATTCAGCTTTAAAGTAATATTGAGGCAGGTGACCTCAGTCAGCTCAAATACACTCGTACTCGTACCCTAACATAAGTCTACTCTCAATTGAATGCGTCAGCTTATGTCCTCTTCATATTTATATGCCTATTTCCTTGCAGCTTGAGAATTAAGCCATAGAAGACTTATGAGGAAATGACCCCTCCCATTCAACTCTTATGAATTGTTAGGATGCAAAGTCCACAACCAGTTAGAATCATTCGCAATTATGTGATGTTGCTTCGTATAGTCCTTGCAACCAGGCTCAATGAAATTGTTTTCGTTTGCAGTAAATTTTGTATTTATTGCTACTCGGAATATATTTCAAATCAAAAACCAAATTGAACTGAATTAAATTCCAACTTTGTTCCAAAACAATTAACATTCATTTTATCAAAGAATTACACCTCACTCAGACTCTCGTTCTTTGTGCGTTCATTTAAAATGTACGAGTATCAAAAGGACCCCTCTAGCACCATGAAGGGATGAGAAAGAGTTCTGTTTGTCGCAAAGGGGTGAGGGTGAAAGAACAACATTTTAATACGAACAGAACTCAAAATTCATCTAAATTTAGAAGGCAAATGAAATCTCAATAAAAGAAGATACATTTCTGTGCGGTTCGGGCTCCACAGCAGTAGCAACAACAACAACAGACATAAAAACCGTAACGGCATATCATCATGTCGCCCCTGGGTGTGGGGGAGTAGTTTCCCAAAATCCTTTCCAAGTAAGCAGACAAAACGAGCCATAGTCGGAAAACATTCATATGTAAACTCACTACGGGCCAATGCACACACACACAACACATACACAAACACACACAAACACACTCAAACACACACAAACCCATGCAAACACAAACACACAAATACACACCACACACAAACACACGCACACACACACATACCCACATATCCTAATATATGTACATACACATACGGCAGAACCTCACACTGCCCAGCTGGAAATGGTATCAAGTGCTCAATTTTTCTCATTGTCGAACGGTCATGAGTGAGGCGAATTCCCCGAGGGTTTATAACGAAAGTGTTCTGCAGACATGTTAACAACCGCCGTACCTACACGCTCATAAAACTGTCTATAAAATCGCTGCCAGCGGTGAGCAGCGTCTGGCTCTGCCACTTATTATGAGTGCGCCGAACATTTTTGCCGAGTGGGTTAACGGTATTTATGACAATGCGGAATTTTTCCGCTATAAGCAGGAATAAATCTGCCAGTGCCGGTTGCGAAAATGCTCTGTGGTGAGACCTTAAAATGTGCCACGGTGTGCGACAGTCACCCACGCAGCCAGCCCGCCAGGCAGTCAGGCCTATGAGCCCGTGGACGTGAGCATCAACCATTCCGCTGCACACTAAATACGAGCATTAAAATATGGCAGTAAACTGTCATCAATTTGGCCATTGCTGATACTCTTACCGCAGTTCAGTTGGTCGCTTCTTGGACTGATATGAGTAGATTTACATTTTTCTGCATTATGTGTGGAGAGGCGCTTGTGGAGTGGGGCGACTTTCGTGACGTGTTTCTGAATGGATTTGCTGTTGGGTGATGCTCGTTTAGGGAAGGTTTGTGAATCAGTTTAGGTAAGAGACTCTGATGGAAACGTTGTTATAAATCAAATGAATAGTATAAAAGATACGCATGCTTATACAGGAGCAGATATCGAACGTGTCTGTCAAACCAGGTATAACCGCCTCATATACACAGGAACACAAACACAAATACATTCAATACATATAAAGCTTACACTATACATATATACCCATAAGGTACGAGGGGTACTATTTATATTTCGGGAATAGCAAATAAAAACAAACATTTTTAAATGAAAATGGCTTTTATTGTTTTTCAGAATATTCCCCTTGATGATGATCAATACACTTTCCCATCCGTTCAAACCACTTGTCGTAGCAGTTTTTTCATTCCTCTTGAGACACCTCCAAAACATGGTTTTTGAGCGCTTCAAATGCTTCTTCGGCACTCATAAATCGTTGACCACGCAGTTTACCTTTGATATTCAGGAACAAGAAGAAGTCATTGGGTGGGTGCCAAATCAGGACTGTACAAAGGATGAGTCATCAATTCGATGTTTTGACTGCTCAAAAATTCACCTGTTTGACGAAATGAGTGAGAGCTCGCATAGTCAGGATGGAGAATGATTCGTCTTTAGCGGTTGGTTTTACGAATTTCTCCGAAGACTTCCGGCAAGCAAATGGTCGTGTACCACTCCGAATCGACCGTCCTACGTTGCTCAAGCGGAACAGTGGCCACTTGACCCATTCGGCCGAAGAAACAGGCGACCATTTGCTTCGCTGTGCTTCTTCCACGAACAACTTTTGTTGGATTTAGGTCGTCTTGGAATACCCACTCCGTCGATTTTAGTATTGTTTCCGGCTCATACGCATATATCCATGATTCGTCACCTGTCACGATTTTATACACGTCTTTTGAACGGTCGAACTTTTTAATCATTTCCTTACACCAATTGACACGAGCCTTTTTTTGAGCGATTGTCAAATTATGTGGGATCCAACGCGAACAAATCCTTTTTTCAGCCAAATGTTCATGCAATATTGAATGTATGGAAGTGGAAGTAATGCCGAAGGTGTCCTCTCTCTCACGATATGTCACATGACGATCTCACATTATCAGTTCACGCACTGCGTCGATGTTTTGTGGCACACCAACCGATTGTGGACGACCTTCACGGAGTTCGTCGGCGACCGAACTACGACCACGATTGAATTCACTATACCAGCGATATACTGTGGTTTTTGATGGTGCTCTATCGCCATACAAAGAACTGAGTTTATCGACACATTCTTGTTGAGATAATCCTCGTCGAAAGTTGTGAAAAATAATCGAACGAAAACCTTCTCTTGAAATTTCCATTTTTGGGCCAAATTGATTTTCTTAACTCACTGTAAACAAAAAAAAATGTCACTTGTACATCAACACGTTGTGAGTACGTTTATGCTAAAAAGTGTCAAACTTTATTATAGTGTCAAACTTTATTTGCCAGATTTTAGCTATTGACATTAGTGTTGCCAGTTACCGAAGTATAAATAGTACCCCACGTATTATAAATAATATTTGATAGTAATATATATTCATGTGAGTAGCTTCCATCAGTTAATCCTTGCTTTAACAGCATCTCCTTTTATCCACATCTTTCCATCTCCATTTGTATCTTCAAATATCCTCATAGCTGAATTTCTGTAACTATCAACATCTCTATAATGGTTTATTGGCATCATTTCCGTACCGTATTCCTCCATTCAGATATCAATTGCCAGAATGCTCTTCAATTTGCGTACCACAAGAGTAGTGGGGAACTGAAATATCCAATTGGAAGAAGAACAACATCAATAGCAAAAAGAAAAGAGGCTTCTCCTATTAACAATATAGTGAGAAAAGTGAGTTTGTGTAGGGGGAAAGGTGAGTTTGGCAGAAACACTCACAAACCTTGTATAAAAGAGTCCTCAGCCAACTTCTTCTTATTTAGTTCCATCACACCAAGGGTTCGGGAAATCACTAAAGAAGGATTACTTGATTGTCTTGGATATGAGAGTGCTTATAAGACTGCCAAACTGAGAAGAACTTCAAAAAATCCCGGCAATTTTTAAAAATCACTTCAAGTCCTTGTTTCGCCTTACTACGCCAGCACTAAATCTAAGGCCACTCTGTTCTCTCCATTTCGGCCAGCAGGTGTTCTCTTCACTTGGAAATGTTCCTGTGAGTACTTCGCTATATCCATTTACGTACTCACTGCTGAAGACCTAAACACAATTTGAGCAGTCCTTTGGACTCGTTCAATCGACCATCTTTCAACTGAAAGAATTTTGTACATAATTACAAATTGTGGAGGTCCTGCTAAGCAGCAAAGAAAACTGGCACCACGTAGATAAATATGTAGAAAATATGCTCCGGGGGAAAAAGCGGAACCTGGACGCAGGAATAATGTTGAGAGTCAAATAGGGACGAAGTGAGAATCTCCAACTTGAAGAAACTATAAAAAGGGTTCTAGGGTGGGGAGATGTTCTCAGCGAGGGAGGGGGATGTTTTAGCGAGTGCAATCCTCACATACCAAATCTGTGACGACAGTTTTGATGATGCGACAGGCATTTGCACCCTCTCTACCCACCAAAAAAAAAAAAAAAAAAAAACATTATTACAAAGTACTCAATCGAATAATGTGGTATTAATTTTATTGTGTAGGGGATTTAAAGCACCGCAACCTTTCGATCTATTGGGGCCCCATCACAGGTTCAAAGCAGAGAAGACAGAGAAAAGAAACTTAAACGTCAAACGGTAAAGCAGCGAAATAAAGCAGACGGACCTCGTACACGAATCCACTGAAAATCGTGGTGAATCCACTCAGAATCGTGGTGAATCCACTCAAAATCGAGGTGTGTCCGCTACGGACGCTGGCAGCCAAAAAGACTTTCCTTTCTCTGTTTTCTCTGGTTCAAAGTACATCTTTGAGTCCCATCCTCTGGATAAACGTGACAAGTTTTGGCTACAGAAGTTTGACATCAATGGCAGAGCCTTGGAAGAATCCCAAGTATTTCCTGCGGGTGTGCATGAGAGTTAGCGGTACTGTTGGAGTGAGTGTACACGACAGTGAGGAGGAACGTAGCGTATAGCATGTGCGTAGGTGTCATTTAAATTTTTCTTAAAGTGAGTTGACAAATTTTGGCCTATTTTTACGTCGGCTATGTTCATAATTTATGTTGACAAACGGGCTGCTTCGGCCAAGTTTTTTTTTCCACTTTTGGCGGCCGCATTTCACACCACAAGTCAATGATTTATCACTGCTGTTCATCATACGCACAGCTGCGTGTGCGCTCCGCATTAACACTCCCTGGCTGGTGGCAGTGTGAAGCGGACTAGTGTTGAGGAGGGAGGGAGGGGCTCCAGAGCTGGTGTTTCGTTATGGAGGCGAAAATCAACTGCACTCAAGTCGCTGACAGAAAAACCTAAAAAAAGACAACTTATCATATGAGCGAGTTGAGACACAAAGGGAGCTCTGAATTTGAGAGCAATGGGAGGAGACATGAAATATTTTTTAATTCAATCCCAGCTGAGCTTTCCATGCCCACTTGGCAGGCGGACGTACGCGCAATTACCCACAAATTGCAATTAAATTGAAAACCAAACAAGCAAATCTTGAAATGAGCGCCTGCACAGATCTGCTCCGAGTACCTTCGCCTGTGTGTGGACCTCTGTGGCGCGTGTGGTTGTGTGCAGTGACAGTTGAAGTTCGCAGTGGTGCGTTCCGGCAGCATTCCAGGCGTGGCAGCGGTAGGTGGAGAGGAGTGTTGTGACTTCTCTGACAGGCTCGTGATTTGCTTAGAGCGGTTGAGAGATTCGCAGCACAAATCGAGAAATCTCATTAAACGCTTACAACAGGAGCAGCCTGTGCAACGGGAGAAGGCATAGCGGTAGTACTGACAACGACAACAACAACAACAATAACAACAACAAAGTTTAAAGTGGCATCAGCAATCGGGTGCTGAAAGTGGTTGAGCAGCAGCACTGATAATGAAGCTTTTTGATGTGGTCATGTGTGAAAATTGTAAATTTCACAAACGCTCATTCACACGTTGGGGGAGGCGGGGGTGTGCATATGTTGACAAGCCTCTGCACCCAACCGTAAATTGACATTTGTGGCCACGTAGAAAGTCAGGTACTCAGAAAGCATTTATCAAAGGAGCCACACTGGTCAGACTAAGGGTGTTCGAACTGAGATTTGGATATCACATCCTGTCAGATCTTGGCATTTGCTGATTAGAAATCCTGTGATTTTATGAGTTGCAAAGCCCAGTGGAAGTGCTTTAAGACTCCGTAGTTGATTGTTGCAGGAATTATCGGCCAGCAAAGACACTGTTGACGACATGTTACCTGGAGTGTCGGACCCGTACCCACGCCAGACCCGGGTTAGACGTCACAGCGAGTCTTTAGCTTGGATATACTTGAGCAGCGATGAGTCTCGAAGCCGCTGAGTGCTCCACCACATTACCATATGTGGCTAGTCATTGGCTGATGGGGATGGAAAATTGACAGATTGAGTATAAGTACAGCAATGAAGTCACTTCAACCAACTTCAGCACCCACCCAATTTTGTGCTGTGTGTATAGGCGAATGTGTGCTTTCGTATGTGTGTGTGTGTATGTGTTTGTATGTGTCTGTGTGTGTGTTTGTGTGTATGGGGAGTTGCTTGCTTCACTAGTGAACTAGCAACTGTGATAAATACGTGCAGCGATTTGGAAGCTAATCGTCTTGCATGATTTCTCAGCTCGCGAGCAGATTTTTCATTTGCCGCTCAGTGCGAAAAGGCTGACCACACAAACACACACACCCCAGTCATATTGGCCAAATCACTTTGCTGTGGCACAAATCTGCGTGTGCATTCAAATAAGGATATAAATTTGTTCAGTGCACCACATACAATTGCAGTGCATATTGATTTCAGGGCTGCCACTAGGGACGTATCAGTGGAGCTGCCCGTATGACAGTTATGGATGTGTTCATTTGGGCTACATTCGTGATTGATGTCACCTGTTCTGATAGTGATATTCGCCGCTCAGTCACCTATTTCATAAATAGCACCAGAGCACCTCGAAAATCAGCGAGTTTTTAAGGTAAACACTTAAAATGTGTCGTCAGGACCCTCAAGAACCAGAGAAATATGGGGTGAAAACTTAAGTATCGTAAGAATAGCTCGAGAGGCAGAATTATATTGTCATTATATGTGCATTAGTGAATTTGTTAGTATATTTCTATACGGCAGGTATACTGAACCAGAGAACATAACACAAGAAACTTTTGAATTTAAGCCCCTTCCGTCAAATTGGTGCTACCACGAATTATGTTGGTTATTTCTCTCACGGAACATAATAATATTGTAGGAAAAATGCACATATTCCCAGTAGAATCCTATTCGCAATGTATTCATACTACTACCTGAGGAAGGATGGTCCAGGAAGCATTGACGAAAAGGTGGAATATGTTTAGAAGCTGTTCATACTACTCTTTGAGGATGGAAAGTCCAGTAAACACTGACGAAAAGGTGGAGAATGTATAGAAGCTGTTCATACTACTACCTGAGGAAGGAAAGTCCAGGAAACACTGACGAAAAGGTGGAGTATGGTTAGAAGCTGTTCATACTACTCTTTGAGGAAGGAAAGTCCAGGAAACACTGACGAAAAGGTGGAGTATGTTTTAAAGCGGTTCATACTACTACCTGAGGATGGAAAGTCCAGGAAACACTGACGAAAAGGTGGAGTATGGTTAGAAGCTGTTCATACTACTATCTGAGGAAGGATTGTCCAGGAAACACTGACGAAAAGGTGGAATATGTTAGAAGCTGTTCATACTACTACCTGAGGAAGGAAAGTCCAGGAAACACTGACGAAAAGGTGGAGTATGGTTAGAAGCTGTTCATACTACTATCTGAGGAAGGATTGTCCAGGAAAACTGACGAAAAGGTGGAATATGTTAGAAGCTGTTCATACTACTACCTGAGGAAGGAAAGTCCACGAAACACTGACGAAAAGGTGGAGAATGTTAGAAGCTGTTCATACTACTACCTGAGGAAGGAAGGTCCAGGAAACACTGACGAAAAGGTGGAGTATGTTTTAAAGCGGTTCATACTACTACCTGAGGAAGGAAAGTCCAGGAAACACTGACGAAAAGGTGGAGTATGGTTAGAAACTGTTCATACTACTCTTTGAGGAAGGAAAGTCCAGGAAACACTGACGAAAAGGTGGAGTATGTTTTAAAGCGGTTCATACTACTACCTGAGGAAGGAAAGTCCAGGAAACACTGACGAAAAGGTGGAGTATGGTTAGAAGCTGTTCATACTACTATCTGAGGAAGGATTGTCCAGGAAACACTGACGAAAAGGTGGAATATGTTAGAAGCTGTTCATACTACTACCTGAGGAAGGAAAGTCCAGGAAACACTGACGAAAAGGTGGAGTATGGTCAGAAGCTGTTCATACTACTATCTGAGGAAGGAAAGTCCAGGAAACACTGACGAAAAGGTGGAGAATGTTAGAAGCTGTTCATACTACTACCTGAGGAAGGAAGGTCCAGGAAACACTGACGAAAAGGTGGAATATGTTTAGAAGCTGTTCATACTACTATCTGAGGAAGGATTGTCCAGGAAACACTGACGAAAAGGTGGAATATGTTTAGAAGCTGCTCATACTACTACCTGAGGATCGAAAGTCCAGGAAACACTGACGAAAAGGTGGAATATGTTTAGAAGCTGTTCATACTACTATCTGAGGAAGGATTGTCCAGGAAACACTGACGAAAAGGTGGAATATGATTAGAAGCTGCTCATACTACTACCTGAGGATGGAAAGTCCAGGAAACACTGACGAAAAGGTGGAATATGTTTAGAAGCTGCTTATACTACTACCTGAGGAAGGAAAGTCCAGGAAACACTGACGAAAAGGTGGAGAATGTATAGAAGCTGTTCATACTACTACCTGAGGAAGGAAAGTCCAGGAAACACTGACGAAAAGGTGGAGTATGGTTAGAAGCTGTTCATACTACTATCTGAGGAAGGAAAGTCCAGGAAACACTGACGAAAAGGTGGAGTATGGTTAGAAGCTGTTCATACTACTATCTGAGGAAGGATTGTCCAGGAAACACTGACGAAAAGGTGGAATATGTTAGAAGCTGTTCATACTACTACCTGAGGAAGGAAAGTCCAGGAAACACTGACGAAAAGGTGGAGTATGGTCAGAAGCTGTTCATACTACTATCTGAGGAAGGAAAGTCCAGGAAACACTGACGAAAAGGTGGAGAATGTTAGAAGCTGTTCATACTACTACCTGAGGAAGGAAGGTCCAGGAAACACTGACGAAAAGGTGGAATATGTTTAGAAGCTGCTCATACTACTACCTGAGGATGGAAAGTCCAGGAAACACTGACGAAAAGGTGGAATATGTTTAGAAGCTGCTTATACTACTACCTGAGGAAGGAAAGTCCAGGAAACACTGACGAAAAGGTGGAGTATGGTTAGAAGCTGTTCATACTACTATCTGAGGAAGGATTGTCCAGGAAACACTGACGAAAAGGTGGAATATGTTAGAAGCTGTTCATACTACTACCTGAGGAAGGAAAGTCCAGGAAACACTGACGAAAAGGTGGAGTATGGTCAGAAGCTGTTCATACTACTATCTGAGGAAGGAAAGTCCAGGAAACACTGACGAAAAGGTGGAGAATGTTAGAAGCTGTTCATACTACTACCTGAGGAAGGAAGGTCCAGGAAACACTGACGAAAAGGTGGAATATGTTTAGAAGCTGCTCATACTACTACCTGAGGATGGAAAGTCCAGGAAACACTGACGAAAAGGTGGAATATGTTTAGAAGCTGCTTATACTACTACCTGAGGAAGGAAAGTCCAGGAAACACTGACGAAAAGGTGGAGAATGTATAGAAGCTGTTCATACTACTACCTGAGGAAGGAAGGTCCAGGAAACACTGACGAAAAGGTGGAATATGTTTAGAAGCTGTTCATACAACTACCTGAGGATGGAAAGTCCAGGAAACACTGACGAAAAGGTGGAATATGTTTAGAAGCTGCTTATACTACTACCTGAGGAAGGAAAGTCCAGGAAACACTGACGAAAAGGTGGAGAATGTATAGAAGCTGTTCATACTACTACCTGAGGAAGGAAAGTCCAGGAAACACTGACGAAAAGGTGGAGTATGGTTAGAAGCTGTTCATACTGCTATCTGAGGAAGGAAAGTCCAGGAAACAGTGACGAAAAGGTGGAATATGTTAGAAGCTGTTCATACTACTACCTGAGGAAGGAAAGTCCAGGAAACACTGACGAAAAGGTGGAGTATGGTTAGAAGCTGTTCATACTACTATCTGAGGAAGGAAAGTCCAGGAAACACTGACGAAAAGGTGGAATATGTTAGAAGCTGTTCATACTACTACCTGAGGAAGGAAAGTCCAGGAAACACTGACGAAAATGTGGAGAATGTTAGAAGCTGTTCATACTACTACCTGAGGAAGGAAGGTCCAGGAAACACTGACGAAAAGGTGGAGAATGTATAGAAGCTGTTCATATTACTACCTGAGGAAGGAAAGTCCAGGAAACACTGACGAAAAGGTGGAGTATGGTTAGAAGCTGTTCATACTACTATCTGAGGAAGGAAAGTCCAGGAAACACTGACGAAAAGGTGGAATATGTTTAGAAGCTGTTCATACTACTATCTGAGGAAGGATTGTCCAGGAAACACTGACGAAAAGGTGGAATATGTTTAGAAGCTGCTCATACTACTACCTGAGGATGGAAAGTCCAGGTAACACTGACGAAAAGGTGGAATATGTTTAGAAGCTGTTCATACTACTACCTGAGGAAGGAAGGTCCAGGAAACACTGACGAAAAGGTGGAGAATGTATAGAAGCTGTTCATACTACTCTTTGAGGAAGGAAAGTCCAGGAAACACTGACGAAAAGGTGGAGTATGTTTTAAAGCGGTTCATACTACTACCTGAGGAAGGAAAGTCCAGGAAACATTGACGAAAAGGTGGAGTATGTTTTAAAGCGGTTCATACTACTACCTGAGGAAGGGAAGTCCAGGAAACACTGACGAAAAGGTGGAGAATGTTAGAAGCTGTTCATACTACTATCTGAGGAAGGATTGTCCAGGAAACACTGACGAAAAGGTGGAATATGTTAGAAGCTGTTCATACTACTACCTGAGGAAGGAAAGTCCAGGAAACACTGACGAAAAGGTGGAGAATGTTAGAAGCTGTTCATACTACTACCTGAGGAAGGAAGGTCCAGGAAACACTGACGAAAAGGTGGAGAATGTATAGAAGCTGTTCATACTACTCTTTGAGGATGGAAAGTCCAGTAAACACTGACGAAAAGGTGGAGAATGTATAGAAGCTGTTCATACTACTACCTGAGGAAGGAAAGTCCAGGAAACACTGACGAAAAGGTGGAGTATGTTTTAAAGCGGTTCATACTACTACCTGAGGAAGGGAAGTCCAGGAAACACTGACGAAAAGGTGGAGAATGTTAGAAGCTGTTCATACTACTATCTGAGGAAGGATTGTCCAGGAAACACTGACGAAAAGGTGGAATATGTTAGAAGCTGTTCATACTACTACCTGAGGAAGGAAAGTCCAGGAAACACTGACGAAAAGGTGGAGTATGGTTAGAAGCTGTTCATACTACTATCTGAGGAAGGAAAGTCCAGGAAACACTGACGAAAAGGTGGAATATGTTAGAAGCTGTTCATACTACTACCTGAGGAAGGAAAGTCCAGGAAACACTGACGAAAAGGTGGAATATGTTTAGAAGCTGTTCATACTACTACCTGAGGAAGGAAGGTCCAGGAAACACTGACGAAAAGGTGGAGAATGTATAGAAGCTGTTCATACTACTCTTTGAGGATGGAAAGTCCAGTAAACACTGACGAAAAGGTGGAGAATGTATAGAAGCTGTTCATACTACTACCTGAGGAAGGAAAGTCCAGGAAACACTGACGAAAAGGTGGAGTATGTTTTAAAGCGGTTCATACTACTACCTGAGGAAGGGCAGTCCAGGAAACACTGACGAAAAGGTGGAGAATGTTAGAAGCTGTTCATACTACTACCTGAGGAAGGAAAGTCCAGGAAACACTGACGAAAAGGTGGAGTATGGTTAGAAGCTGTTCATACTACTATCTGAGGAAGGAAAGTCCAGGAAGCACTGACGAAAAGGTGGAATATGTTTAGAAGCTGTTCATACTACTATCTGAGGAAGGATTGTCCAGGAAACACTGACGAAAAGGTGGAATATGTTTAGAAGCTGCTCATACTACTACCTGAGGATGGAAAGTCCAGGAAACACTGACGAAAAGGTGGAATATGTTTAGAAGCTGTTCATACTACTACCTGAGGAAGGAAGGTCCAGGAAACACTGACGAAAAGGTGGAGAATGTATAGAAGCTGTTCATACTACTCTTTGAGGATGGAAAGTCCAGTAAACACTGACGAAAAGGTGGAGAATGTATAGAAGCTGTTCATACTACTACCTGAGGAAGGAAAGTCCAGGAAACACTGACGAAAAGGTGGAGTATGTTTTAAAGCGGTTCATACTACTACCTGAGGAAGGGAAGTCCAGGAAACACTGACGAAAAGGTGGAATATGTTTAGAAGCTGTTCATACTACTATCTGAGGAAGGATTGTCCAGGAAACACTGACGAAAAGGTGGAATATGTTTAGAAGCTGTTCATACTACTATCTGAGGAAGGATTGTCCAGGAAACACTGACGAAAAGGTGGAATATGTTTAGAAGCTGTTCATACTACTACCTGAGGAAGGAAGGTCCAGGAAACACTGACGAAAAGGTGGAGAATGTATAGAAGCTGTTCATACTACTCTTTGAGGATGGAAAGTCCAGTAAACACTGACGAAAAGGTGGAATATGTTTAGAAGCTGTTCATACTACTATCTGAGGAAGGATTGTCCAGGAAACACTGACGAAAAGGTGGAATATGTTTAGAAGCTGCTCATACTACTACCTGAGGATGGAAAGTCCAGGAAACACTGACGAAAAGGTGGAATATGTTTAGAAGCTGCTTATACTACTACCTGAGGAAGGAAACTCCAGGAAACACTGACGAAAAGGTGGAGAATGTATAGAAGCTGTTCATACTACTACCTGAGGAAGGAAAGTCCAGGAAACACTGACGAAAAGGTGGAGTATGGTTAGAAGCTGTTCATACTACTATCTGAGGAAGGATTGTCCAGGAAACACTGACGAAAAGGTGGAATATGTTAGAAGCTGTTCATACTACTATCTGAGGAAGGAAGGTCCAGGAAACACTGACGAAAAGGTGGAGTATGGTTAGAAGCTGTTCATACTACTATCTGAGGAAGGAAAGTCCAGGAAACAGTGACGAAAAGGTGGAATATGTTAGAAGCTGTTCATACTACTACCTGAGGAAGGAAAGTCCAGGAAACACTGACGAAAAGGTGGAGAATGTTAGAAGCTGTTCATACTACTACCTGAGGAAGGAAGGTCCAGGAAACACTGACGAAAAGGTGGAGAATGTATAGAAGCTGTTCATACTACTCTTTGAGGATGGAAAGTCCAGTAAACACTGACGAAAAGGTGGAGAATGTATAGAAGCTGTTCATACTACTACCTGAGGAAGGAAAGTCCAGGAAACACTGACGAAAAGGTGGAGTATGTTTTAAAGCGGTTCATACTACTACCTGAGGAAGGGAAGTCCAGGAAACACTGACGAAAAGGTGGAGAATGTTAGAAGCTGTTCATACTACTATCTGAGGAAGGATTGTCCAGGAAACACTGACGAAAAGGTGGAATATGTTAGAAGCTGTTCATACTACTACCTGAGGAAGGAAAGTCCAGGAAACACTGACGAAAAGGTGGAGTATGGTTAGAAGCTGTTCATACTACTATCTGAGGAAGGAAAGTCCAGGAAACACTGACGAAAAGGTGGAATATGTTAGAAGCTGTTCATACTACTACCTGAGGAAGGAAAGTCCAGGAAACACTGACGAAAAGGTGGAGAATGTTAGAAGCTGTTCATACTACTACCTGAGGAAGGAAGGTCCAGGAAACACTGACGAAAAGGTGGAGAATGTATAGAAGCTGTTCATACTACTACCTGAGGAAGGAAAGTCCAGGAAACACTGACGAAAAGGTGGAGTATGGTTAGAAGCTGTTCATACTACTATCTGAGGAAGGAAAGTCCAGGAAACACTGACGAAAAGGTGGAATATGTTAGAAGCTGTTCATACTACTACCTGAGGAAGGAAAGTCCAGGAAACACTGACGAAAAGGTGGAGTATGGTTAGAAGCTGTTCATACTACTATCTGATGAAGGAAAGTCCAGGAAACACTGACGAAAAGGTGGAATATGTTAGAAGCTGTTCATACTACTACCTGAGGAAGGGAAGTCCAGGAAACACTGACGAAAAGGTGGAGAATGTATAGAAGCTGTTCATACTACTACCTGAGGAAGGAAAGTCCAGGAAACACTGACGAAAAGGTGGAGTATGTTTTAAAGCGGTTCATACTACTACCTGAGGAAGGGAAGTCCAGGAAACACTGACGAAAAGGTGGAGAATGTTAGAAGCTGTTCATACTACTATCTGAGGAAGGATTGTCCAGGAAACACTGACGAAAAGGTGGAATATGTTAGAAGCTGTTCATACTACTACCTGAGGAAGGAAGGTCCAGGAAACACTGACGAAAAGGTGGAGAATGTATAGAAGCTGTTCATACTACTACCTGAGGAAGGAAAGTCCAGGAAACACTGACGAAAAGGTGGAGTATGGTTAGAAGCTGTTCATACTACTATCTGATGAAGGAAAGTCCAGGAAACACTGACGAAAAGGTGGAATATGTTAGAAGCTGTTCATACTACTACCTGAGGAAGGGAAGTCCAGGAAACACTGATGAAAAGGTGGAGAATGTTAGAAGCTGTTCATACTACTACCTGAGGAAGGGAAGTCCAGGAAACACTGACGAAAAAGTGGAGAATGTTTAGAAGCTGTTATTTTATTGGAGTTTCCTCTTAGAGTATTCTTGGTAACAGACTTGTGAGGGAACTACATTTAACGTCATCATCACTATATTTAACGTCATCATCACTACATTTGACATGAACCCAAATCATTCTAATGGAAGATTCTTGAAGGAAATTAAGAATCTGTAGGATCAGCCATATCAGTAGGTGATAGCTTGAATATCCTTGCGTTACTCTTCCACAATAAATTGGATATTTTTCCAAATATATTTTCTATTATTATGTGCTTGAACTTTACTGCCATTTCAACCAATTTGAGAGATCCCCGATTGAAGATTTAAACTGTCATACTTTATCTTGCTCTGCTCTGTACTCAAGATGCAGATATATTTAATTTCGTCCTGGGAGTTTTGCATAGATTTCGTGTGAGGCGTTTCCAATATCCATTCCTTTATTATTCCTTCAGCTCAAGTTAGTGGTAGAGGGAGAGGATATCCTTCTCGCATACTGCTCGTATCGATGGTATCTTTTCTGTTCCTCATTTTTTGTCTCTTTTCTTTTGTAGAGCTCATGATTTATTTATTTGGGATTGTTGTTGTTGTTCCGCGGTATTAACATATATTTTTGTCATCTATCGCTAAATTTCTTTTCTTACAAAGCACTCGTTAATGAGAGAATATTCGGTCTGGTGTGCAGTGCTTCCATTTTTGTGCAGTGCTTCCAGTTCTGTGCCGTGCTTCCAGTTTTGTGCACTGCTTCCAGTTTTGTACTAGGAAGGCACATTCAGTGAGATGGATAACTAAATATTTGTTAAAGCCTCTCGATATACCTCCATTGAATCTCTTCCTTCTTCTAAATTTGTGCATATTTCCTCAGTGACTTCTGTGCACAAATTTTATGATAGAATATTCTTGTTAAAGTAGATAGTCTGGTATAAAACTTGATTCACATAATCAAGGAAGTGTTGCTGAAGGAACTTCCATAAATTAGAAGCACTGCAGTGTATATCTGAATCCTTCTGGAAACTCCATATTGTTCCTCCTTTGTCTGGCTTACATAGCACAATTTTTTCATGATTTTCTACTTCTGTAAAACGTGATTTATTGTAAAAGCTTGGTAAAGTATATTCCTCACATAGCAATTTATATACTCATAGTTTCCATTAAGGATCTACTTTGATTACCTTTTACCACAAATCTCTTCTTAAAAGTATTCTTTGCTGCTTCTGCAGACGTTTTCCCTATCGTTGTTTTCTGTTCAAACGAATCTGTCAGAATATTAACTTTGTTTTCCTTTATTATAGTCGAATCATAGTTACCTTTTAGAGTAGATCGGCGATGACTAATGAAGGAATAGGTCGTAATGGAACAACTTCTGGCATAATCGTATATTCTGAAGTACTTTTGATCTAAAAGACTCTGAAGATTGTGTTGAGCTTTCATTAGTCTTCAGAATAATACCATGTCACATATTAGCCATGAAATGTAGTCGAAGAAACATGCATATTGACACACAGCTTACTAACTGTATCCTATTTCTGACGATTTATCTATGTAACTATCCGGAAATTTCCTAAGAAGCCATTGAACAAACACCAAAAGGGAACAATCTTACAAATTAAATAGTTAAAATGCTGCATCAAAGTACTTCTTGACATCGAATTCAATTGATTTCGTTCTCTGGTGAGCAATGGAGGAATCATCAATATAATTAGGAGACTGAAGACAATTCAAAGAAGAAGATTTTCTCGACACTACTTCTGTGCAGGATACACTCCAGAGCATATTTGAAACATCAGTAAAATTGGACAAGATATTTAGCTTAGCTCTAGGAACATATTCTCTGATATCATTACTTGGAATAAGCATCAAATACGTCAATCTGAATCTTATTACTCTGTTAAATAGGTAAAATGTCCACCATTTTGGGACCTGTTAGCAACTTAAGGTTGGGAAATCCACTCACATCTTGTATTTCTCTCATCTATCTCTAAGTTAGATCGTTAATTTGTGCCTTATGTCAATGACCAAAAACTTCCTTTGTTCCTGCAACTGATTACATAGAATTGGTAGAAGTGTTTCTGTTTAGAATATAATGCTAAGTGGGGTGGGCCGGAGAACCGCCGAAGAAGGAGGTGTTCAAGCACTACATTGTACTATAGTGTTTCCATTTACTTTCCTATAATTTGTATCTTTTGTTCTGTTTGTATGTCTTTAGTGCATCTCAAAATGTTGTTCTGCTATTGAAATCTACTCTAACTAACCTAATCCAGACACTGTTCGGATATGCGATCTGTAGTGAGTTTATATTCAACAATGAGCAAATTATGCACCCATCTTTTGGAACAATTATTTAAGTTCCATTCGTCGTGGCAAATATTAAGGTACCCATTCCTTTAGGACACTAACGCGAGATGTTCTGACGCTTACAATCGCCCATCAACCACAGCAATGACCTCAATATTGTCCATATCACAGGGGCTGTTTTCGTGACCACCCTGAATATAGTGCATCTTTAAGGCAATTTCTACCCCTTGATCTACTTTTTGCAAATTCTATCCAAATTCGAGTGGTTTCACAGGAAGGGCATGTCTCAGCTCATGTGGTTAGCATTCAATCACGACTCGTCTGCATTTCTATCTCAGTAAAGGAATTGAATCACATCTGAGAACTGATCTTTTATACATTTTTTAACACTACCTGAGAACAGTTTTTATACAAGAATCACATCACGAACTGGTCTTTAGGTTGTTTTTAACACTACCTGAGAGCAGTTTTTATACAAGAATCACATCACGAACTGGTCTTTTATAGATTTTTTAACACTACCTGAGAACAGTTTTCATACAAGAATCACATCACGAACTGGTCTTTTATAGATTTTTTAACACTACCTGAGAACAGTTTTCATACAAGAACTACATCACGAACTGGTCTTTTATAGATTTTTTAACACTACCTGAGAACAGTTTTCTTACAAGAATCACATCACGAACTGGTCTTTTATAGATTTTTTAACACTACCTGAGAACAGTTTTCATACAAGAATCCCATCACGAACTGGTATTTTATAGATTTTTTAACACTACCTGAGAACAGTTTTCATACAAGAATCACATCACGAACTGGTCTTTATGTTGTTTTTAACACATCACGAACTGTTCTTTTATACATTTTTAACACTACCTGAGAACAGTTTTCATACAAGAATCACATCACGAACTGGTCTTTTATAGATTTTTTAACACTACCTGAGAACAGTTTTCATACAAGAATCAAATCACGAACTGTTCTTTTATACATTTTTTAACACTACCTGAGAACAGTTTTCATACAAGAATCACATCACGAATTGGATTTGTATACATTTTTTAACACTACCTGAGAACAGTTTTCATACAATAGTATCTATCGCCTTCCCCCGCCCTCACATCCTTCTTAAGTTTGTCGATCTTTCCAAATGTGAAGCGTTGTCATTAAGCAAAAGTTTTAAAATTCATCCCAACATCAGTTGGATCCTCATTTTTGGTTTGCCATCACTTCATTTCTGGCGATTTGGTGGTTCTTCATTTTATTCCTATGCTCATACATTCACTTCATCTATCGTTGTCCACCGAAGGACATTACTTTCAGCGTAGTTTTATCACAATGCACGGTCGTCCAAGTCCCTCAAAATTTGTCTTCAAATCTGTTAGCATAGTTTTATCACAATGTACGGTCGTCAAAGTCCCTCCTAATTAATCTGCAAATCTGCCACTTCGTTAATATTGAACTGTAGCCTCGTCTATGAGCGACTTGGCTCAATCGCCTGTTCACTTCTCTTCCAATCCTTTCGCCTATTTATTCATACTTCTCTTCTTGCTTAGTTGTCTGCTGTTCCCACCGCACATTTCTAGTACCTCTGCTTAAGAGGAGGCCTGGGGCATTGCAAGTGGGATTCCTCAAGTGACTCAAACCAAATCAAGCCGAGGATTATGCTGCTGGTGTTTTTTTCATTGTTGTTGTTGTACCACTTGTCGTTTTGTACCATTTGCTGCAATGGCATTCTCACTGTTACTCGTAAGCGTTCCATCCTGAGTGGCTTTTGGCCACGTCTACTTCGACCTTGACTGCTCCGTTCGCAACAGGTTCCACACTGATTTTTCTGTTTTTTGTGTCTCTGATGAGTGCCTCTGTTTTTTGTTTTGCTGAGGACATCGGTGTTGATGGATTTGAGTTTGGGGTCAGAATCCCTGAAGCCAGCTTCGGGTGCTGTTCTTATTCACCTTTTCAGTCGTTGTTGCATTTCGGCGATTGAAGTGGAGGTGTGACCTTCTTCGTGTTTGGTTAAGTGTCAAATTTGCAGAACTCTAATAAAACTTCTTCGCTAAGATTCCAGATATTTCATGGCATCTTCCCCTTCCATGCATTCTGGCTCTGTGGACATTGGCATGGATATTGGACCAATTTTCATCCCTGGAATTAAATTGAAAACGTAACCAGTTCCTTTGGTATAGAATATACCAATTCAATTGCAAATGACTTTCATTCCTCCAGTAATGCCTTCTATTCAGTTCTGGTTGGGGTTTATTAGGGCACCACATTCGAGTCGCTTATCCGCACTTTTTAATGTTCTTGCTGCACCACTTCTTTCATTATAAAAAGGTTGCGAATTTTTGGAATATGTGGATCACTCTTGATTATTACAATACTCATGACTCTTCCAAATTGAGAAGATTTATTTTAAGTAATTGTCTATAAAGGTGTCCTGCTGGTTCCTGGGATCCTGGTGTTACTTAAATAGCTTCTCCTCTTTGCTTTGGGGTCCTGCTATCCAAATACAAGTAAATGAGTCTTTGTCCTTCTCTAGATAGTAAATAAGTCATTATTATTCTCTGGATAGTAAATGAGTCTCTATTCTTCTCTGTCAGTTTATAGAAGAGTGAATAGAAAGAAGTTCAGGCCTGACTACATTTGTGGTGAATGCACCTGACTTCCCAACTGACCAACTTTCTCCTTATATCCCTAATAATCGTGCTTTTTATCTTACTCACATTCGACATTGCCATCAATGGAGGCCACTATAGACCCGGGATGTGGCGTGGCTCATTTGTTCAGTCCAGTTTCAATTTTCATTTATTTTCTGTTGAAGGAATTTGCTGGCTTCCACTTCGGCCATGTTCATAATTTATGTTGACAAACGGGCTGCATCGGCCAAGCTTTTTTCCACTTTTGGCGGCCGCATTTCACACCACAAGTCAATGATTTATCACTGCTGTTCATCATACGCACAGCTGCGTGTGGGTTCCGCATTAACACTCCCTGGCTGGTGGCAGTGTGAAGCGGACTAGTGTTGAGGAGGGAGGGAGGGGCTCCAGAGCTGGTGTTTCGTTATGGAGGCGAAAATCAACTGCACTCAAGTCGCTGACAGAAAAACCTAAAAAAAGACAACTTATCATATGAGCGAGTTGAGACACAAAGGGAGCTCTGAATTTGAGAGCAATGGGAGGAGACATGAAATATTTTTTAATTCAATCCCAGCTGAGCTTTCCATGCCCACTTGGCAGGCGGACGTACGCGCAATTACCCACAAATTGCAATTAAATTGAAAACCAAACAAGCAAATCTTGAAATGAGCGCCTGCACAGATCTGCTCCGAGTACCTTCGCCTGTGTGTGGACCTCTGTGGCGCGTGTGGTTGTGTGCAGTGACAGTTGAAGTTCGCAGTGGTGCGTTCCGGCAGCATTCCAGGCGTGGCAGCGGTAGGTGGAGAGGAGTGTTGTGACTTCTCTGACAGGCTCGTGATTTGCTTAGAGCGGTTGAGAGATTCGCAGCACAAATCGAGAAATCTCATTAAACGCTTACAACAGGAGCAGCCTGTGCAACGGGAGAAGGCATAGCGGTAGTACTGACAACGACAACAACAACAACAATAACAACAACAAAGTTTAAAGTGGCATCAGCAATCGGGTGCTGAAAGTGGTTGAGCAGCAGCACTGATAATGAAGCTTTTTGATGTGGTCATGTGTGAAAATTGTAAATTTCACAAACGCTCATTCACACGTTGGGGGAGGCGGGGGTGTGCATATGTTGACAAGCCTCTGCACCCAACCGTAAATTGACATTTGTGGCCACGTAGAAAGTCAGGTACTCAGAAAGCATTTATCAAAGGAGCCACACTGGTCAGACTAAGGGTGTTCGAACTGAGATTTGGATATCACATCCTGTCAGATCTTGGCATTTGCTGATTAGAAATCCTGTGATTTTATGAGTTGCAAAGCCCAGTGGAAGTGTCTTTAAGACTCCGTAGTTGACTGTTGCAGGAATTATCGGCCAGCAAAGACACTGTTGACGACATGTTACCTGGAGTGTCGGACCCGTAGCCACTCCAGACGCGGGTTAGACGTCACAGCGAGTCTTTAGCTTGATTTCATAGAAATATCAGATCCTGTCAGCTCTTGGCAATGTGCTCACAAGTATAACGGCAACAACAAATGTGTGGGGTCTTTTGCGAGATTATTCCCTTCCTTTGTGCTTCTATTACTGAGTGCGAACGATGTCCCCTCTGCCACATTGTAGGCTGTTCACTGCGAGGCATCAAGCAAACTGCCGATTGTGACCAAACAAGATTCATCATTATTTACTCTTTATTTACTCTCGTTGATTGTCAAACCAGAAATGGGATATCTAAAGGAGGCCTGTCATATGTTATATCTGAATTATTCATAGTACACTTGTAGGAATCACTTCAGGAGATTTTATTATTTTTGATATTTTTCTGTGGATATCCCTGCCCATATTTCTGATTTCAATTAAGTGAGTAAAGTTTAAATGGACAGGAAACTTCTGAAAAAACTTCAAATTTTAACATGGGCAGACGTATTTGGAAGCTTGTCTGCGTGCTGGAATCGATTTTGGCAGCCAATGTTCACCCAGACTCACGCTAATGCAAACGGTCGTATATAAGGAAAGACAAAAGGATAAAACACTTGCACTTGCGGTTTGGCTGAAGTACAAAATTAGCACACACACTCACATATATCTACATATGTATATTTGTTTATAAATACGAACATGGATGTCCACAACCCTCACTATTTGCTCATTCACATACATAAGTGTACATGTGGCCACAGCCGCTAGTCGGAATCTCAGGAATGGGGACAAAAATAACGCACTCAGAACTGAGCTGACCGGAAGGAAACACATGAGACCAGCAGCAGCAAGGTTGGGATACCTACAAAAAAGAGGCGGACGGTCGGCTTTTGAGTGAATCGCATATATATACATATGTATATTGCCCAAAGAACGGTGAAGTTGGCTACAATCTAACTCAAAGAGTGGACGCCTTCAGCAGTATGTCCACAAATTTAGGAGTAGGGACACAGATATTTCCAGACCAACCCTTGCTTGCTACGCATTCATAGTAATCCCACTGATAATGCGGCACTGCAACTAAAACTAATCTTTAGTTTGAGAAAATATTTTGGTTTTAAATAATTAAGTAAATAAACTGGCGACTCTGGTCTGGGAAGGACATTCAGATTGCAACCCAAGTTGGTGTGGCTCAGTGTCAATTTCTCATCGCATAATTTCCGTTCAGTGCAGTGGCGTTTTTTTCTTCACTTTCTCTTTTAGGACTCTACTTTCGCTTCCAAGTTTTCTGCTTTATGACGTGGTAATCGCCGATCGTTTGTCAGGATTCCAGCGGCACAGGACGAAACTCATGCCAACACACAGAAGCACACACACATGCGTAGCCACCATACACACATACATAGCCATACACCGGCAAACATAGTCAGATATGCATGCATGAGCTCACCCAAATACACTTTTTATTAGTGTGCGTGTCACAGTTACATAAGTCAATAAGGTCCTGGGTCAAAGTATGAGTTATGCGTGTGTGCTTCGTTGGCAATAAAAAACGAATTTTACCATTTTCTTCTCCAGTTTGTTTCTGTTTTTTGCCTTTGTTGCTCTCAAGATATATAAATGGGTTCCGCGCACATAATAAATGATGTCCATAATTTACGCTGCGTGATTGTATCCCGGGCATGTGTGGAGCGGAAGTGTGTATCATCCGTGTGCGCATGATGCTGATAATAAACCAGTACTGAAACATGCGAAGTCCTTCGATAAATCAACGCTGATTTTTCTGCTTCACATTTCCAATGAAAAACGAATTTGTTCGCTCAGAATCCGGTTGGGGGCTGCGCAGAGGAAATATTGCCATGAGGACCCAATCGATAAAGAGCCTCAATCAGTTATGTGCGATAGTGCAAGGTATGAGTAGGTTCTACTGCAGATCTACCGTTTCGCGCGGAAATGGAACAGTATTTGGATCTTCATCTACAAGTGTTATGTGGAAACAGTGAAAGAAATCGATATATCATCCGTCATCTATCATCCATTGATATACTAAGGACACACTAGCACCAGGATGAGAAGATATTAAGGAGACAATATGCATACGTCATACACTACACAAGACTTCATCGAGCGTTATCCAGTTCCGAAAGTCAGTGGAATGTGAAGTTCACGAGGTCTTACTGTTGGACCTATAGCACAGTTCTCATACTGGAGTGGTGCGATATTGTTCCTTTGGGGATCTTTTACGATATATTGTGGCCCCATTAGTGATTCGAAATGACTCCTTAAGACATAAATTGTTGTTTTGGGAATCCTTTAAGATATGTTGTGCCCCCATTAGTGATCCGAAATCCCTCCTTCAGCCCTATATTGTTATTATGAGGATCCTTTACGATATGTTGTGCCCCCATTAGCGATTCGAAATCCCTTCTTCAGTCCTATAGTGATGTTTTGGGGATCCTTTAAAATATATTGTGCCCCCATTAGTGAGTCGAAATCCCTCCTTGAGCCCTATAATGTTGTTATGGGATCCTGTAAGCTATATTGTGCCCCCATTAGTGATTCGAAATCCCTGCTTGAGCCTTATATTCTTATTTTGGGGATCCTTTAAGATATATTGGGCCCCCATTAGCGATTCGAAATCCCTCCTTCAGCTCTATATTGTTGTTATGGTCATCCTTTAAGATATATTGTGCCCCCATTTGTGAATCGAAATTCCTCCTTGAGCCCTATATTGTGGTTATGGGATCCTGTAAGATATATTGTGCCCCCATTCGTGATTCGAATTCCCTCCTTCAGACCTATATTGTTGTTATGAGGATCCTTTACGATATTGTGTGCCCCCATTAGCGATTCGAATTCCCTCCTTGAGCCCTGTGTTATTTATATACGTAAGAAATAGTTTTGGCTGCAGAGATTTCCCAACACCTAGTGAAACTTGGTGGAATGGGAAGTATCTACTGCAAGCATGCATTAGAGTATAGGAAATATCCAGAGAAGTATTTTCTTCCTTCATATGGAATCTGCGGGAGTTAGCCGAAACTGCGGCCATATTCACCAAGTATGTATTAAGTTGGCCATGTACTGCTAACACGCCAGTCACTATTCTAAGTTATCCTTAGAAAGATTGATGAATGCTTTGAAATTTCTGAAGAAATATGACTCAAGAAGTTTCTTAGCTGGCCTTGAATGGGGATGACTACTGTTACCCTCAGGGGATTTAAATGTATTGCCCATATGTAGTACCCTTGACTACTCAACTAGAAGCCCTCTCTTTTGCTGGTTCGTTTGGAAGTGGGTCAAAAGGTAAGGTTAATCATTCAGCGAGTTACTTTTTTCATATGATCGATCCATAGTTCCCATAAAATATATAAATATCTGTCTACCCAGTCACATTTTCACATGTGTGGAAATAGGGAAAAAGTCGCTCATAAAGAAATCTGTTTACTAAGGTGACTACATAATGTATGGCACGCTCTTGGAAGCCAATTGACTAGTCCATTTCACGACATAATGTTACGATTGTCGCCGATATCTGCATAGTTTGGCCGTCTCTATGGCAGGGTGTGATCCATGATTTTGTGCAGAGGTCGAATATTCAACCGATCAATGGATTAGAAGATATTCTAATCTTGTTTACCGTAATATCGGCCGTACGTATAAAAAATGTTCGCATACACTGAAAGGCTGCTTCCTCGTTTATCTAAAGGGATATTGCTCCATTCTGTCGCACAATAATCGGTTAATAAAGAGCGCCAAAAGCCACAATACCTTCGCTTCTCAGTTAATTCCACCTTTCTATTCTGACAGGCTATGAAATACTTTCTCATTACTCTTGTAAATTGTTGTCAAAGTTGAAAATTTGTGCAAAACTTTTTCTTTGAATATTCATTTAAATATAATTTTTAGTAAAAAATTTAATATTGTTTTTTTCCAAAGAGTTTTCGAGATTATCAGCAAAAAAATCATGTCGGATCCAATCAAAGAAAGTGAAGTCCCCATCGAGGAAGTACCAGAAAATGGTACTTTATTGGATGCCCTTCTGACAGGTATTGTAATTGAATCACCACCACCTTCGGCATCACCAATTTTATATATTGTAGAACTTTGTGCTGGCATCGTTTATCAACCAGACGCCATAAATAATGTACCCACTGATTCTATTCGTAACATAAACGCCGCTGTCCCCGAAGTGGACGTGAAGGTGGATGCTGGTAAAGCTCTGCCTGCTGGCGTCTTCGATTTCTTTGGGACTTCAGAAGAAGACGAAGAACCGTTGACTCCGTCAAACTCATCTGAATCTTCGGATGCAGAATTTGAAGATGTTTTCTTAAATATCATTAACGATAGAGAAATAATGCAACAAATTTTGGCTTCAAATCTTACTAATCAAGATCTGGAAGAGATTCTCAACGATTACTCTCTATTTACTCCACCGGCCTCATCGTCTGAGGAAGACACAGAGTCGGATGATGATGCACCACCGTGCAAGAGACCCCGAATGGAATAGAAGCCAGGTGACAAAACCGAGACCCAGAATGGAAGAAATACTCCTGACAACAAAATACTAATGGGGAGGCGACACGCGTTTATTTGTGTATATTTCGATATCTATTTTTAAAATTTATTTTGTGCTTATTTACGCAATGTATTTTTGTTGTTCGACACACGAGAACTAAAGAATTCCGTGATTGTAGGAACGGATTATAAAATTATGTAAATGTGTGTTTGGCTGATAACCGGTTGGGTGGCAGATCCAACACCATTGGAGTCCGAGATCTGTACAAGGTGGGAGCTCATATTAGTCAAATCATATTAGTTAATTTCTCCACCCTGACAGACACTATATAAAGATTGGATCTATATATTGGAAGTGTTCGATTTTGGTACGCGTAGTCCTCTGTCAAGTCTTTACTGTTGGTATTTTGCTTCCGGCAGGGTGAGGCCCTAAGACCCTCAGAGAACTACGAGTACAACTATGGAAGATATGGGCCCCATCCAGTTTGACCCCACAACTCATTGGCTCTAACAACTTTCCCCTCTATATTGCAGAACTCTACAAAGGGATGGGCGTGGCCCCTGATCAATGGAATGAAAGCTACATTTTTTATTTCAATTGCATGTCACTAAGTGAAGTTATGTATAAATAGTGGGTGTGGCCCAAGAATGATAAAGTACAATGATTGCGAATAGAGGGCTAAACAATTTTCGTTCTACGCATCTACATCACAATATCAAACTGCTCGTTGCTAACAAGATGTCCGCAATGCGACGATCGCTGCTCAACTGCCCGTTGCTGCCAACAATGTCCGCTGTGGTATGATCACTGCTCAACTGCCCGTTGCTAACACGATGTTCGCTCTGCGACAATCACTTGTTAACTACCCGTTGCTAAAACGACGCTCACTCTGCTTGCTGCCACTCTCAGGATTCGGCTATGATCACTTTTCACTGCTTGGTGCCAATGATGTTCACTTTGCCACTGTCACTGGTTAACTGATCTGCTACTACGATGTTCACTCTCAGCTACGCTCACTGTTCCACTGCTTCTGTTACTACGATATTCACTTGGTCACTGTCAATTGTTCACTGATCCCGATGTCAATTGTGCGGTCGTTTATATACTTCTTGTATACGGTGAATGTTCCCCATATATCGATGTTGTAGTTCCTGATTTTTTTATATGGGGTTTCAGCTTTAAAAGCCCCTCCATATGTTGTAACGAACCCTTTTTCGTTCTTTCGCCTGGGTAATGTTCGCCGGATTGCCAGGGGTCGTTTACAGAAATAACTATGAGTTTACTTAGTTTGTTTTTTTAAATTTATTAAATTAAATCTTTAGATAATAACTAATTTTGAGTTAATAGCTAATATTAATACTAATACAAAGTCTCGGTACAACGTTGGTAATTCTGGGAATTAGTGGAGTACCGATTACAGACCATATAATCCACTAATCCAGAATGGTCTCAGTAAGCGGTCGTACTTCTTGGTATTAGTGGAGTACCGATTACAAACCCTATAATCCACTAATCCACCAAGCGTTTGTAATTCTGAGCATTAGTGGAGTACCGATTACAAACCCTATAATCCACTAATTCAGAATGGTCTCAGTAAGCGGTCGTACTTCTTGGTATTAGTGGAGTACCGATTACAAACCCTATAATCCACTAATCCACCAAGCGTTTGTAATTCTGATCATTAGTGGAGTACCGATTACAAACCCTATAATCCACTAATTCAGAATGGTCTCAGTAAGCGGTCGAACTTCTTGGTATTACTGGAGTACCGATTACAAACCCTATAATCCACTAATCCAGTAAGCGTTTGTAATTCTGAGCATTAGTGGAGTACCGATTACAAACCCTATAATCCACTAATTCAGAATGGTCTCAGTAAGCGGTCGTACTTCTTGGTATTAGTGGAGTACCGATTACAAACCCTATAATCCACTAATCCACCAAGCGTTTGTAATTCTGAGCATTAGTGGAGTACCGATTACAAACCCTATAATCCACTAATTCAGAATGGTCTCAGTAAGCGGTCGAACTCCTTGGTATTACTGGAGTACCGATTACAAACCCTATAATCCACTAATCCAGTAAGCGTTTGTAATTCTGAGCATTAGTGGAGTACCGATTACAAACCATATAATCCACTAATTCAGAATGGTCTCAGTAAGCGGTCGAACTTCTTGGTATCACTGGAGTACCGATTACAAACCCTATAATCCACTAATCCACCAAGCGTTTGTAATTCTGAGCATTAGTGGAGTACCGATTACAAACCCTATAATCCACTAATTCAGAATGGTCTCAGTAAGCGGTCGAACTTCTTGGTATTACTGGAGTACCGATTACAAACCCTATAATCCACTAATCCACCAAGCGTTTGTAATTCTGAGCATTAGTGGAGTACCGATTACAAACCCTATAATCCACTAATTCAGAATGGTCTCAGTAAGCGGTCGTACTTCTTGGTATTAGTGGAGTACCGATTACAAACCCTATAATCCACTAATCCACCAAGCGTTTGTAATTCTGAGCATTAGTGGAGTACCGATTACAAACCCTATAATCCACTAATTCAGAATGGTCTCAGTAAGCGGTCGAACTCCTTGGTATTACTGGAGTACCGATTACAAACCCTATAATCCACTAATCCAGTAAGCGTTTGTAATTCTGAGCATTAGTGGAGTACCGATTACAAACCCTATAATCCACTAATTCAGAATGGTCTCAGTAAGCGGTCGAACTCCTTGGTATTACTGGAGTACCGATTACAAACCCTATAATCCACTAATCCACCAAGCGTTTGTAATTCTGAGCATTAGTGGAGTACCGATTACAAACCCTATAATCCACTAATTCAGAATGGTCTCAGTAAGCGGTCGTACTTCTTGGTATTAGTGGAGTACCGATTACAAACCCTATAATCCACTAATCCACCAAGCGTTTGTAATTCTGAGCATTAGTGGAGTACCGATTACAAACCCTATAATCCACTAATTCAGAATGGTCTCAGTAAGCGGTCGTACTTCTTGGTATTAGTGGAGTACCGATTACAAACCCTATAATCCACTAATCCACCAAGCGTTTGTAATTCTGAGCATTAGTGGAGTACCGATTACAAACCCTATAATCCACTAATTCAGAATGGTCTCAGTAAGCGGTCGTACTTCTTGGTATTAGTGGAGTACCGATTACAAACCCTATAATCCACTAATCCACCAAGCGTTTGTAATTCTGAGCATTAGTGGAGTACCGATTACAAACCCTATAATCCACTAATTCAGAATGGTCTCAGTAAGCGGTCGAACTTCTTGGTATTACTGGAGTACCGATTACAAACCCTATAATCCACTAATCCACCAAGCGTTTGTAATTCTGAGCATTAGTGGAGTACCGATTACAAACCCTATAATCCACTAATTCAGAATGGTCTCAGTAAGCGGTCGTACTTCTTGGTATTAGTGGAGTACCGATTACAAACCCTATAATCCACTAATCCACCAAGCGTTTGTAATTCTGAGCATTAGTGGAGTACCGATTACAAACCCTATAATCCACTAATTCAGAATGGTCTCAGTAAGCGGTCGAACTTCTTGGTATTACTGGAGTACCGATTACAAACCCTATAATCCACTAATCCACCAAGCGTTTGTAATTCTGAGCATTAGTGGAGTACCGATTACAAACCCTATAATCCACTAATTCAGAATGGTCTCAGTAAGCGGTCGAACTCCTTGGTATTACTGGAGTACCGATTACAAACCCTATAATCCACTAATCCAGTAAGCGTTTGTAATTCTGAGCATTAGTGGAGTACCGATTACAAACCATATAATCCACTAATTCAGAATGGTCTCAGTAAGCGGTCGTACTTCTTGGTATTAGTGGAGTACCGATTACAAACCCTATAATCCACTAATCCACCAAGCGTTTGTAATTCTGAGCATTAGTGGAGTACCGATTACAAACCCTATAATCCACTAATTCAGAATGGTCTCAGTAAGCGGTCGAACTTCTTGGTATTAGTGGAGTACCGATTACAAACCCTATAATCCACTAATCCACCAAGCGTTTGTAATTCTGAGCATTAGTGGAGTACCGATTACAAACCCTATAATCCACTAATTCAGAATGGTCTCAGTAAGCGGTCGTACTTCTTGGTATTAGTGGAGTACCGATTACAAACCCTATAATCCACTAATCCACCAAGCGTTTGTAATTCTGAGCATTAGTGGAGTACCGATTACAAACCCTATAATCCACTAATTCAGAATGGTCTCAGTAAGCGGTCGAACTCCTTGGTATTACTGGAGTACCGATTACAAACCCTATAATCCACTAATCCACCAAGCGTTTGTAATTCTGAGCATTAGTGGAGTACCGATTACAAACCCTATAATCCACTAATTCAGAATGGTCTCAGTAAGCGGTCGTACTTCTTGGTATTAGTGGAGTACCGATTACAAACCCTATAATCCACTAATCCACCAAGCGTTTGTAATTCTGAGCATTAGTGGAGTACCGATTACAAACCCTATAATCCACTAATTCAGAATGGTCTCAGTAAGCGGTCGAACTCCTTGGTATTACTGGAGTACCGATTACAAACCCTATAATCCACTAATCCAGTAAGCGTTTGTAATTCTGAGCATTAGTGGAGTACCGATTACAAACCATATAATCCACTAATTCAGAATGGTCTCAGTAAGCGGTCGTACTTCTTGGTATTAGTGGAGTACCGATTACAAACCCTATAATCCACTAATCCACCAAGCGTTTGTAATTCTGAGCATTAGTGGAGTACCGATTACAAACCCTATAATCCACTAATTCAGAATGGTCTCAGTAAGCGGTCGTACTTCTTGGTATTAGTGGAGTACCGATTACAAACCCTATAATCCACTAATCCACCAAGCGTTTGTAATTCTGAGCATTAGTGGAGTACCGATTACAAACCCTATAATCCACTAATTCAGAATGGTCTCAGTAAGCGGTCGAACTCCTTGGTATTACTGGAGTACCGATTACAAACCCTATAATCCACTAATCCAGTAAGCGTTTGTAATTCTGAGCATTAGTGGAGTACCGATTACAAACCATATAATCCACTAATTCAGAATGGTCTCAGTACGGTTGCATCAAATGCTGGAGTTAAAGTCTTGGTGCGTCGATGTTTTCTTCGTGTGCGTCGATGTGTCGTCGTCGATGGCTGTTCCGGAAAAGAAACTAATGTCGATGCGTAGTCGTCGATGGCTGATGAAGTACAGAGTTACTGCCGATGCGTAGTTGTCGATGGCTGTTCAGGAAAAGAGAGCGAGTCCCTCAGTTGCTGCTGCTTTTATAGCCCAGCTTCAGTCGCAAAGTTTCCAGAAAGTTCTGTCGTTGTATCAATTGTTTTCAAACGTAACCGCCATTATCGCTGCAGAATTCGGCTTTTTGTCAAGCACGTGGCATTGTTTGTTGTTGCACGCTCTGTTGTTGTTGTTGATGATGTCATGCGTCGATCATACTATTTATTAGGGGTGGGTTTTGCCAATTGCTTCTGATAATGCAAGAAATTAAATTCTTCTGGAACAATCGACTGCGGTTCCTGGCTTGGTTTGAAAAATTGATGGTGTGGCAGAAGAATTATGTTGGAGCAAAATTTATGGAAATATGGGAAATTTTGCTCCTTACAATGTTCATCTCCAGAGGAACATTTTCAAAACATTCTCGGAATTGGTTCATGTCTTGAACTGAATTTTTGTTTGACGTTGTCGTGAAACTTTTAAAAGTGGGCCTACTCGTACATCACATATTGTTTGGTCTGTTGTTATTGTTGGGAGAATGGACCCACTGTGGGACAGAGAGGGCTGCGCAAAAAGCACCGGAAACAAAAAACTGGTTTGTTCGAGTCGGACTCAGTGCGCTTCTCTCCTTCTGAGAAGAATATTGTGACGAAACAGCTATTTCAGTAAATACCAATAAATGTAAAATTCGAATTATGAACATAAAATCAAAGCTTCTGTTGCTATCTCTTTCTAGCTAATATTATGCCAGTAAGTCAAGAAGAGTGATGTTGTCTCATATTAGCATTAAGGATGAATTATCCATTATGTTAACTCCTGAACTAAATATTCGAATGATGGTAAAAAATAATATATCAAACAGTTTAAGCGCAGTTACGATTTGAAAGCACCAGTATTAAGAAGTGGTATAGAAGTCGCAGTGAGATTATGAGTAGTTAAACTGTTGTAATTAACCAATATTTGTGAAGCATTCCCTCAGTGAATTTCTGGTCATTTAGATTACTCTTATTAGAGATAAATTATCAAACAAGGCCTTTCGAAATACGAGTTCTTGTAATAATCCAGTGATTGAACCATTGGCGCAACGTAGGAATATCCTGTAATATACGAGGCCAGTGATGGTTGTGCTTTATGCTGGCTTTCGTGTGAGGATTGATAGGGAGTGGCTGCAGATTGATTGTATCCCTTGTATCCTTTGTTTTGAGGGAGGGTTTCGAGCAGGGCTCGTACTTAGGTTGAAGAGAATATCTAATATGGTGTCGTAAGTAGGGGGTTTTTTATACCCCATACCCGTAAAAACGAAAATAAAGGATATGGTTAGGTTAGGTTCTCGTGGCAGCATGTCTACAGACCCACTCACTCAGGGTCCGTTGTGAATCCACTGCGTAACATCGCACCTCCGATTCACTCGGTGTACCATTTCGAAGCCCTTATAAAGCGCAGGATTTGTTTGAAATTCAAAGCCCTTGTGGAGGTATGAACACATTTATAAAAGTTAGAATACAAGCGCGTGTGTGAAGAAGCGAATTAACAGCATAACAACCGAGATAAGAACTATTCACATTTGAAATTTTCTAATTTGGAAACTGTACCAATCCAACCAACCTTGACCAACCAAGAATTATCAAATATTACACCAGCTGGATTTGAAAATCGTCTTGTTCCCGAGGAATTTTGCGTGGCTCGATTCAGCGATGATTCCACTCTGTTATGCCAAATCAATTTACCATCGGATTCACGAACGCTCAAACTATACTAGCGCCGTGGCATAGTTGTAGGTTGGCGTGTACACATGTCAAGACTCCATATGCCCTTTATTACTCTCGCACAGCAGCCTCTCAATCCACCAATTGGGATCGCACTGCCGTCACACGAAAACAAGTGAGCCTAATTCCATTATTATAAACTGACCCGTACCCACCACTTACAACTGTTAACAATTCAGGCAAGCGCCGCATGTCCTCGAAGGTAATAATAGGCACACGACCACGGCTAATATTGCAGTAGTTGGTTGTGGGGCTGGGAAAAGCGAGAAGAACGATGACAAAAGGAGCCACACACATGCACGGAAGAGCTGCCCTTAATGGCGCACGTTTTGTTTTATTTGTTTGTTTGCCCGGCAGCTTCCCGGCTAGTTGGGGAAACACCACGCGCGGGACCACGAGGCACAGTGCTTCAAATCACGAACTTAAGTACACAAAACAGAAAACAGAAATTTTGAAAATGGAGCAAGAGGATATTCCAGACTTTGTGGAGTTGTCTTTGTTGAGCGTATATCCTTATAAAGGAGAGTGTGTTGAGAAGTAGACATGTCCAGACGGACAGAAATATCCACATTTCCAAGTATTGATAGATATATGCAGTCACGATAGAACCAACAACAATGAATACAGAGTTGGAGTATGAAAGGCAACGGAATCCCGACGAAACTTGTCGAACTATTTGTCAAACCCACTCTGTACTTTTCACTGGTTCAGTAGAGTTCTGTCCTTCAAACAGTTCCAACTGCCTCAGCGCTGATTTTTGTTCCGCACTTGTATGTGTTCCAATACATTAACTTCAAAGCAGTCTGTCGGCAACCTTGCTATCTCGTCATTAGAGATGCTGTCTCTTTCGTTAATTCTACGGATGCTAATCAATGAGTAATCACTGACGTTCTGTTGGACAACATTCTCAACAAAAGACCTCTTCTATAAAGAGACGACATTGTACGACGAAGCAGTTCAGTTGTAATTTAACAGCGGCAGCGATTGCATTGCTATGGAACTAAACACCCCACTTGTCAAATTAAACTTCGTTGATTATTTCAGAACTAATTTTCTGTTATTAAAGCAACAAAATAATCTAATCCAGTGATCGAACTTATCGTAACGAACCACTTTTCATAATAATAACAAATTGAGAGGAGTTTCTTTGACGACTAATTTGAGATCACGTTTTGAGAACTGGCTTGAATTTCACAATTGGGCGTTTCTAATGCACGAGAAACTACCATCGATGAAGATGGTTTTCCTGAAGATGGTATCCATTGGGATACCACCGCGCAACAACGCACCTCCAATTCACTCGTCGATCCATTTCGAAGCCCTAATAAAGAGTAGGATTTGTTTGACCTTCACGCCAGACACTTCTGTAAGAGTTGAAAGCATATTTGCCTAAAGAACCCGCTCTGCTTCTAGCCAGAACGGGGCACCTTCAGAAGAGATGTTCCACAGTCTCCTCCTCCTCCTCCTCCTCCTCCTCATCCCCACAGCTTCTGCAGTATTTATGAGAGAATACTCCCAACCTGAGAGAATGCCTGCCGAATAGCCAGTGACCAGTTACACAAGCCGCGATCTTAGAGACATCTTCTGTAGACAGGACAAGCAAGTCTCTAGATTTCCTCCTATTAAACTCCGGCCACATCAGCCTGGTCGTAATAAGGGCTATACTCAGCTTATCTGGTTGAGCAGCTTTTCAACGATCAGAAGGAGGCGCGTCATATATTTACAAGCACTTCCTGAGTAATTTTGACTTTGTCCGTTCATCCGTCTGTCGGTCACCTTTGGCCTTAATGGAACATTGCAAAAATATAGCCTCGATCTTAAGACACTAAATAGCTACGTGACTGCATGTAAACAAAGATCACACCTACCTCTCAAATATGGACCTGTGGGCACTTAACAGCTTGTGAAGAAACATGTGGATAAAGCCATAATAGGAAACTGGGTCCATCAGACAGAGGATAGTCCCCCCACCCGTATAAGCAGTTATGTTAAATTTGGTAGAACTGCAAGGGTGCATGTAAGGGTAAAGTGTGCCCCAAGTCGGTCTATCCCGCAATCACTCGTTACGAAAGGGGTCCAGACAATTTTGATTTTTCTCATTCTCAAAGCGTTTCAATCCGAGTGCACTACCACTAAGAAGTCTTCTATGCCTTTTCAATGGAACCCAATTTATGTGCTGGTGAAGGGAATATGGCAAGGTTGCTGTCTTCCACTGAGATAGTTTTCAAAGTATGCCACTCCATACTAGCGGGGCCTCCATAACTATTCATCCCCAATCACAAATAATAGCTGAACCCACCGCTATCTTGTCATTACCTCTCCATTTATAGTAACAAATCATTCAGGAAGATGAACATTGAACTTCAATTGTCCTTGTGGCTTTTTGAAGAATTTATTATTCAAATTGTTGTTGGTTTTCTTACATATTCAAACTGTTTGTAACATCAAAATTTGAAAAGTGTACAATATTGTGATAGGGATAACATGTCCTTTTGATACAAGATTCAATTTTCAATTATTATATATACTACATATAAGATTTTGACTTAGATGTTTCTTCATTCAGTGCCATTAATTCCAAAGTAGATGATAAACTAGTGATCAAATATGTTAAAAATTAGAAATACAACTAAAAAATCGAATTATTTTAAGTAATGTAACGAAGAGTTCCTATTAAATAGATGAAATGTTGGCATAATTTTCTTCTCCACGCAATAAATAACACAGTAATTTGCAAGGTCTTCAACTGATTGGTCTTATGGAGCACATTGATAATAGATTCCGTTCAGTTCTTTATAAAAAGGATATAGTGTCACAATTGTAGCAGACAGCAATAGAACTCCTTACCAATCTCACCACCGACTGCGTGATGGCATGTTTGGCAGCAGAATAACACTCCTGCAGAAGGATAAAAGATGGTCGTGTGATTGTGGTCCTGTATCTACGTGGCGATTCTAGTGAACGGTTTGCAATTACGATGTGCTTATTCAGTCTGTCTCTCCGGCAACGCAGCGTCACCATCATTCTGCGCTCTGAATGCATTCAACGGTTGAAAGTCTGGCGGGAGGACCATCAGTACTGTGCCTTCCGGATCAAACTCCCGCAGATATCGCACAGATTTAGCTTTTTGATCAATTATCTCGCTTGTAATGCCGTTCAGACATTCACTCAGGGGCATGAAATACCACGGCGGTAGAGCCCCAACACGATTTCGCTGATTGAACCCGTTCTCGCGGTCCCACAAGTAATGTTCCAAGCTACGGGAACGTTCTCGATTTACAATGTGGGACATTGAACGAGCGTGTTGTTGAGTTGGTTTCTGAGTTGACTCCATTTGTATCAGCACCACAATAGATCCTTTTAATGAACAGCACTGCTTATTTTTTCCAAATTTTTTCTCAATTTTTTCCAATTTTTTCCCAATTTTGGAGAGTTGACGTGAATTTAAATTGTTGTTTCGAAAACCAATTTTATAAATTATTTCAAAATATTTCGTTTAAAGCCTACTACGATCAGTTTCAAACAGATACAAAGTATATATTTGGGAGTGTTTTATTACAATTTTTCTATTTAAAGAGAAAAACGCAAATATTTGAATGTGCAATTTATAATTAATCATTTTCCCTTCATCCCAGGACTAACTGAGATGTATAAAATTAGAGAAAATGCCCTCTTATGGTATACAGACAGTTCTAAGACAATGGACGGAACTGGGGCAGGAGTATTTGGGCCTCGAATCAACTACTGGGAACCAATGAGTTCTCTCCCAAACATTTTTGAAGCGGAGATTCACGCTATTGAAAGATGTGCCCAGATCAACATTGACAGGAAGTATTGGAGAAAAACCATCGTGATACTATCCGATAGTCAAGCAGCACTCAAGAGTCTGAGATCACCCTTGGTGTGGTCAAAATTTGTATAGAACAGTATTGGGAAGCTAAACTCCCTAGGCAGTATAGACAAGTTATCTCTAATGTGGGTACCAGGCCACATAGGAGTAGAGGGAAATGAGAAGCCTGATAGCTTAGCTAGGAAGGCTGCGGCCTCTCTTTTCAATGGCCCTGAACCTTTCTGGGGACTATCATCCAACACCATTGGAGGTCTGCTGAAGAAGTGTACAAATGCAAGAAGAAGTCAAACTTGGAAAACTCTTCCGGGATTAAGACAGTCCAAAGCTCTTCTGGGAGATTTTAATCCTAAAAGAGCTAAGGAGTTAATAAATATGCCTGGGAGTAAATTAAGAAGCATCACAGGCATTCTAAGCGGACATTGTAGAGTCACCTATCATATGAATAAGTTGGGTTTATCTTCACAAGCCATCTTCAGCTTCTGTGGAGAAAGTCACGAAACCTCACTGCACCTGATCACAGACTGCGGACCATTGGCACACAGTAGACTCAGGTGTTTTGGAGAATTTATCTTAGATATGAGCAAGATCCCTCAACTTGATTCCTCCAAAATATGTGAATTCCTGTCGGAAATTAACCTGACAGAGATTTATAGATGAAACTATCCTCATCTTTCAAATAAATAGGGCATCACAATAGATCTTTCAGGTCGCAGTATATAACACTCTTAAATATATCTAATACAAGAACTTCCAATAGCCTTTGAACGCAGTGAGGCATGCCTTCTCGCGTGTGTATTTTTAGGGGTTTAAATTGACGCTTACCCTAAAACTATCAACCAATCAAATGGCGTGTTCATTTCGTAATAATATTATATATTATATTATAAATTGCCGATCACCGTGGTATAGTGGTAGGCATGCTAGACTCGCTTGGGTGGTCGTGGGTTCGAATCCTGCCCTGGGCAAGGTCTCAAAAATGCTTCTTTCTAAATCTTCTTCTCTATGAGTCGAAGGCCTTAGTTGCTAGTTCTCATTTCCCCATCCCTTGCAGACATAATTAACTATGCTTGAAGGTATAATGATAATAATAATATATCTGGTATCGCTTTTGTGATCTATAAGTGGGTCTATAGTAGGCGTGGTGGTCTGTAAGTATATTTTGATTCGAGTTCTAGTGTTACCCAATGAGCTTTACTGTCACCTAATTTATTTGTCAGCCTTTTGCCATCAATTGGACCGAGATTGTTAATATTTAAATGAGGAGTTGACAGTTTCATGTGTGTAAGGTAGGCGTGTCCTCTGTCCGCTTGGGTGCGTACAGCAATCTGGTGTCTCTAGCGGTCCAGTAAATGGCAGTGTTCCCGGCATTCCCTTCATCATGTGATTTCACGGAAGTCATGAATCTTCAGTTTCATCAGAGTACGGGTTGCAGAGGAGCGTTCCTTTTCATTGCACTACGAGCAGTTTTGTCAAATGTGCGGCGTCAGTTGCACGGCTGTGTAGTGCGTCTGTTAGGGTCGGTGCCGCAGACCATAACTATATTTATTTAATTTATTTTGTTTGTTTGAATTTTTTGCTCAATGCCAACAATTGAAATATGTGTTGAGTGGAAAATGTTCAATGTATTTTTGTGTTGGGCGCTTCTTTTATCTCTGCCTCACTCTCACTCTCCCTCTTCCGCATAATACAATTTATTTGCCTATCATATATTACCATCCCTACATACATTTTTGGGCATATTAAATTGTTTGGCAAATGATTGCAGAGGTCAGAAGGAGTCGGGACAGGTGTAGAGATATATAAATATGCTTCAATAGGATGACTTCCTGAATGTCATTTGTATCAGAAGAGACCTTTCTACCCCATTCGCCCTTGAGTTCGCCAGATTCTTATAGGATTCTAGTAGCATTGTGAATGATACAAATTGAAATGCTGTTGAAAGTCTATTTCGATCCTAGGAATACTCCAAATTGATTATCATGTAAACCAATTGTGTGAAAAGAGTTGGACAGACAGTGAAGGATAATCTACCTCTTAAGAAGAGTTTTCTTAAGATTTCTAAGATCTGTGAACAGCAGAGATTATCATGATCGACATATATACTTTTAGACCTACTGGTAGGTAAAATGGCTGGTGACCTCGGGTCGCCTCAATTAGCGTTTTGTTGTCAAGTCCTCGCGAACCTAAAAAACGGTAATACTTGAGCCGGAGTTGCTAACAAACTTGGATAGGTCTGAAATTTCTAAGCAGATCCTCCAGAAAACGACTTCCGAGATTTTTGAGTCTCAAGCGAGCGAGGGCTGGGCAATCACAAAGAAAGTCTACGACACACAGAAAGTGTCCGTCTGTTTCTTTCTCCTGTGGGTCTTCCTCTCGAGTTTTTTGGGTTCTAATTCTAGTTTGTTCGCTTCCTCTCAAGTTTTTTGGGTTTTATCTCGAGTTTCTTCGCTTCCTCTCGAGTTTTTTGGATTCTATCTCGAGTTTCTTCGCTTCCTCTCAAGTTTTTTGGGTTCTATCTCGAGTTTTTTCACTTCCTCTCGAGTTTTTGGGTTCTATCTCGAGTTTGTTCGCTTCCTCTCTAGTTTTTTTGGGTTCTATCTCAAGTTTGTTCGCTTCCTCTCAAGTTTTTTGGGATCTATCTCGAGCTTCTTCGCTTCCTCTCAAGTTTTTTGGGTTCTATCTCGAGTTTTTTCACTTCCTCTCGAGTTTTTTGGGTTCTAATTCGAGTTTTTTCGCTTCCTCTCTAGTTTGTTTTTGGGTTCTATCTCGAATTTGTTTGCTTCTTCTCTAGTTTTTTTTTGTTCTATCTCGAGTTTCTTCGCTTCCTCTCTAGTTTTTTTTGTTCTATCTCGAGTTTTTTCGCTTCTCTCGAGTTTTTTGGGTTCTATCTCGAGTTTGCTCGCTTCTTCTCGAGTTGTTTGGGTTCTAATTCGAGTTTGTTCGCTTCCTCTCAAGTTTTTTGGGTTCTATCTCGAGTTTTTTCACTTCCTCTCGAGTTTTTTGGGTTCTAATTCGAGTTTGTTCGCTTCCTCTCGAGTTTGTTGGGTTCTAATTCGAGTTTGTTCGGTTCCTCTCTAGTTTGTTTTTGGGTTCTATCTTGAATTTGTTTGCTTCTTCTCTAGTTTTTTTTTGTTCTAACTCGAGTTTCTTCGCTTCCTCTCTAGTTTTTATGATATTTAATTCGAGTTTGTTCGCTTCCTCTCGAGTTTTTTTGGGTTCTATCTCAAGTTTGTTCGCTTGCTCTCTACTTTTTTTTTTTGTTCTATCTCGAGTTTCTTCGCTTCTTCTCGAGTTTTTTGGGTTCTATCTCGAGTTTGTTCGCTTCCTCTCTAGTTTTTTTGGGTTCTACCTCAAGTTTGTTCGCTTCCTCTCTAGTTTTTTTTTTTGGTTCCATCTCAAGTTTGTTCGCTTCCTGTCGAGTTTTTTGGGTTCTATCTGGAGTTTCTTCGCTTCTCTCGAGTTTTTTGGGTTCTATTCTCTACAGCTCCTGCAATGAGCATGGAACGGAGTGCCCATTTTTTCATCATGTGTGCCGATAGTCCAATGACCCGAGCAGACAGCTGATTTTATGTCTTGGTTTATTGAGAAGCTGGTCTGTTCTCTTTGCACTGTAATCAGACCACATCATTCTAGAAATGTGCCTTGAAGTACTGCATTCAATTGGTTCTATAACTCGTCTATTTTTCTGCTGCCGTTTTAGTTGCACTCTACTACAAATACTTGAAAGATATCCTCCATCCCTGAAGCCTCTTCTGAAATGTGATGTTTTTAAAATACGAACATTACCCCACCGCCCGTGCAATATCATCATCGCCTCATCTATAATTGGTGTACTCTTCTTATGCTTTAGTTCCACTGCTCATATTGTACCACTTGGGTACATGGGATTGCAAGACTGCACATTGAAGCCTGAGTACTTAAAGGTGTAGCAAACTTACCACAGTCGGTGTAGCTGCTTGTACACATTTTTCCACTAGATCATATTTCTCTGCTTCTGTTTCTGTGTGCGTTTGCCGCGGCGCGAACACAATTTGTCACACAGCCATTGTGTGCAGCCTGCAATTTTTCATGATTTAATTGCATACTTCATTTTTCATGTGCTGCATGAATTTCCACATTCGCACATGACCTTAGGCCGGAGGAGCCGCGCTGCAAGCGATGATATGGCGTTGCCAATGACGATGGCTCTGGCTCTCGTGCTGGCACCGTATTCGCGCTCCTTTTTTGTGTTGACAGTTTTATTGGGATTTTCCTTTGTGAATGCGATAAATTTATTAACGCATTTTTAAATTATTGCAAGCAATTCCAAATTGCCACAGGGGCTCCGGGGCAGGGGCGATGGATGTGAGCAAATGTCGCACATTCTTGAGTGCACTGGACGGAGAGAGTAGGGCTTTAGGAGCCCAATAATAATTACAATTATTATCACAGCTATTTGGATGGCTCCTTTGTCATCTCAAAGACCCTCGTAAGGTCGTAAACAGAACAAACTATGTTCCCTTGCAGTTTCGAGGGGTATTCATTTAAGGCCACTTTTACACACTCATTACTCATCTTCTGTATTCCTGTGGGTACATTCGCCATCGGGTCTTAATTTCATATCAAAAGTTTCCTTTCTATGGTAAATATGATAATGAAATATGATAACAATGTAACTGTATAGGATGGTATCCAATAGTGTCTTCAATAGTTGATTAACTTCTTCTTTCCTTCAATCAACGCTATCAACCCCAATGCTTGCTATTGAAGAAAGAGTTAGGAAGGCCAATATTACTATGTTCACTTCTAAAAAGCCGGTCGGAATCAGGTGGGGACAGTCCCCACGAATTACGTACCGGCTGTACATTTCTGTGGTCAGGACTACATTGTTACATGGAATACGTCTGGTGGCCAGCCACTCAGAAACAAAGCTATTTGAAGCTTCCAAGCAACGTTTGAAGAACAACTTTTCTGTGCATTTCTAGTGCTTTAAGGACCACCCCAACTAAAGCATTAGCAGCGATACTCAACCTACCTACACTAGATCGGACAGGGAAACAAGTGGCCACCGCATCAGCGCTAAGGCTGAAAAGCACGGCGTCTTGGAATGATCGGCAGACTGGTCACTCGACTATCGTGCACACCTGGAGTAGTTGTATCCAATACATCCACCATTCTATATCTAATCTCCACTTTGATAAGCACTTCAAGACACATTTCCGTCTAGAAGGAAGTGGCAAACACCCTTACCAAAGAGAAAAGGGGAACTGAATTTCTACACCGACGGATCGAAGCTGGACGATAGAGTCGGCTTTGGAGTTTTCTCAATAGAACTGGGACTGCAACTTTCGTTTCGTCTCCCCGACCACTGCAGTGTTTATCAAGCAGAGGTCCTCGCCATAAAGGGCGTAGCCGTCTACTTAAGTAGACACGCCGTTACAAAAACATTATAAATATCTTCTCTGATACCCAGGCGGCCATCAAGTCAATGAACTCGTTGGCTCTGAAATCAAAGATTGCCCAGAACTGCCTGGAGGCACTAAATTATATCAGCACTATTTTCAGGGTACGCCTAATATGGGTTCCGGGGCATAGGGATATTGAGAGGAACTGTAGGGCTGATGATCTACCAAGACGGGGTACCAACCTTCCTTTGTGCACGGACAGATGCGAGGTTGGAATACCAATTGCCACCTCTAAACTGATGTTGACGGATATCGTCGTTCGTGAGGCCAATAGGTATTGGGCAGACGAAAGCGCTTGCTTAACGACTAGGCTAATGTGGTCGGAGCTTGATAGGAGAAAATCTAGACTTGCTTGTCCTGTCTACAGAAGATGTCTCCAAGGTCGTGGCTTGTGTAACTGGTCATTGGCTATTCGGCAGGCATTCTCTTACATTGGGAGTATTCTCTCATAAATTCTGCAGAAGCTGTGGGGATGAGGAGGAGGAGACTGTGGAACATCTCTTCTGAAGGTGCCCCGTTCTGGCTAGAAGCAGAGCGGGCTCTTTAGGCAAATATGCTTTTAGCTTTCTTACAGAAGTGTCCGGCGGGAAGGTCAAACAAATCCTGCGCTTTATTAGGGCTCCGAAATGCTTCGACGAGTGAACCGGAGGTGCGTTGTTGCGCGGTGGTATCCCAATGGACCCATGGTGGTCTGAGTGAGCTGTTCCTTAGACCGGCTGCCACGTTAACCTAACCTAATATAACCCAACCTACATCCCGGAGAAGTCTCTTGTGAAGGGAACTTCTTTGGGCGTATATTTTTCCATTGTGTGAAAAATCAAATATTGAACACGCCCATTTTATTCTAAGAATAATTTAAAGCCAGCACAGAAGATTTGGTGGAAATCCAAGGACCTTTCCATATGAGAGAAGTTCAACTGCAATGCCCGCAAATTCCATTTTTCCATTTTAAATTTCAAAAGTCACGAAAGAAAAAAGAAAAACGCGCCTTGCGTAATTTTTTTCTGTACTTTCAAAATTCGACGACTAAGGAAACCAAAACACGCGAAACGGAGAAAAGACTTCGAAATAAAAATCAAATTCAAAACACAGGTTTAAGTTTTTATCCTTTTTATTATTACAGGATGTAGATCCTTTAAGGATCCTTTAAATTTCGGTTGTCCATTTATAAAGCGTTTTTCCAGGATCTGATTTAATCCACTTCCAGTAGTCGCAAACTTAAGCCATATCCTTCTTGTGAGGTATTTTACCCGAAGCCGAGAGGTGCCTTTTGAGGTCCCTTTTAGTCAGGGAAAGACTACTTAAGTCTTTTCTGGATGAACAAAAGAAAAAAAAATTTCACTTTATGGATTTTTTTTCGAAATCGAAGACGAGTCGATTGAAATTTTCTCAAAATCAGCAAAGTGACTAATTATGCCCTCAGGCTGATTAACGTGGGTCAGTGGATGAACTATTGCCACGTCTCACTAAGGAAACCTTGCAGCATTCCAAATATAGGCGTTGGTCATACCTGGTTGAAGGGGGGAAGGAGCGGCCAATATGGCTGAGGGTGGTAGCTCAAGATACAATGACTTCAATGGTTTATTCCAAAACTGAAACGCAGTACGAGCCGAGAGAGTGATGGGAATCCCATGGTAAGTAACTAAACTGAATGTCTGCAGAAGCACTGAACTAGTTGTGACTTTCTGGAGACACACAAACTGAGGAACCAACTTCTATCGAAAGCACCCTGAAGCACAGTGAGACCCTGCAGTTGCGATTCAGTTAACTATGCAAACAGGTTGGGAGAAGCCCATTGCAACTTGATATAATAACTTATTTCACCTTGATATAATAACTTATCATCATAACATGAGAAGAATGCCTCGTAGTGAAGTTGGCCAATATCAGTTGAAACAAATCCAATTGTTCCAGCAAACCTCTCATTTTCAATAATCTATTCCGAAATTTCTACATTGCATATTCAATGATTCCTTTCGTATCGTTTGAAAAGTCCCCACGAAATTGTTGTTGAGACTTTTTCCAAAGGAATGGAATGGGCGGATAAACAACTGAATTCCAGTGGATGTTTCACGGCATCAGACTCAATCATGACAAATTGTATCCCAAGACAAAAAGCTAGAAGGGCAACTTTCTCGTATATTTTAGCACACCTCTTCAGGAAAACCATCTTCATCGATGGTACTTCTTCGGGCATTAGTGATATTGAAACCAGTTCTCAAAACCTGATCGGAAATTCGTCGTCAAAGAAACTCCTGTCAATTTGTTATTATTACGAATGTAGTTCCTAACGATAAGTTCGATCACTGGATTAGATTATTTTGCTGCTTTAATAACAGAAAATTAGTTCGGGAATAATCAACGAAGTTTAATTTGACAAGTGCGGTGTTTAGTTCCATAGCAATGCTCTCGCTGCCGCTGTCAAATTACAACTGAACTGCTTCATCATACAATGTCGTCTCTTTATAGAAGAGGTCTTTTGTTGAGAATGTTGTCCAACAGAACGTCAGTGATTACTCATTGATTAGCATCCGTAGAATTAACGAAAGATACAGCATCTCTAATGACGAAATAGAAAGATTGCCGACAGAGTGCTTTGAAGTTAATGAACTGGAACACATAAAAGTGTGGAACAAAAATCAGCGCTGAGGCAGTTGGAACTGTTTGAAGGACAGAACTCTACTGAACCAGTGAAAAGTACAGAGTGGGTTTGACAAATAGTTCGACAAGTTTCGTCGGGATTCCGTTGCCTTTCATACTCCAACTCTGTATTCATTGTTGTTGGTTCTATCGTGACTGCATATATCTATCAATACTCGATAAGGTTGATATATATGTCCGTCTGGACATTTCTGCTTCTGAAGACATTCTCGTTTATAAGGATATGCGCTCAACAAAGATAACTCCAAAATTCTGGAATAACCTCTGGTGGTCAGAATTTCCGTTTTAAGTTTTGTGAACTGGAACACATAAAAATTTAGTCGTCTCGATTGGCGCAGTACAATCAGAAACCAACCATTACGAGCCGCGAGATCCAAACTGTTGTTCAACTTTTGTTGCCTGCTGAGTTGGCTAAACATGCTGTGAGCAAAGCCACAAAGGCAGTAACAAACGGGTACAGAAGTCTGAAGTCGGGTTAGACCGACTTTGAAATACCCTTTAACTTTCCTTGTTGTGCGAGTTCAACAATGAGGTTGTTTTCTTGACAAATCATCATTGACTGTACTTTTGCAAAGTTTCGTAAAGATATCTCTGATGGTGTAGAAAAAAGGTGGCCACAGACGGAGAGACGGACGGATGGTCGGACGAAATCAAGAATCTATATTACATCCTTCCCTAGAGAACAATTTTGCATACTAGAATAAAGGAGAGGAGTACTATATAGGAGAATTATAAGGCTCTCAATGACAGGTTTCATGTGGCACAGGTTTCATGTGGCAGGTATGGCCAAATTGAAACAGTTCTTTACTCTTTGGATTGTCTTCATACCAGCTTCAGATGGAACACGTAAGATTTGCAAGTTGCCATTTTACGTTCTGTTGTGATCGTCTTCGTACTGGTTTACAGGCACTTCCAACTCTTGATTTGAAGCCTTTAATAAGTCAGTTGCGATACCAACCCATCTTCTCAGAGGGTGGACAACTTTATGCCGCTGATTTACTCGGAATCGCATTATTTGTGAACTTGTATCGTCGCAGAAGTCCTCGAATTGGCCGCTGTGGTGCACAGTCGCATCAAGTATTCACGCCACTGGGTTATTATGTGAGTTTCTTTCCTAATCCGTAAAAAATCTTTACAATGAGGAACCTCAATTAGGTTGGGTCACGCATTGTGGACCGATACGCTGAACCCACTCGTACAATGCGACGGGCTGCAAAAAAGTCTTCTGATATTACAAAGGTACGAGAAAATGTATTTAAAGGAAGTAGCTTACACAACATTGTCAACAGCCTATACACACTTGCCGTAGGGTATGTGGAGGTGTGCGCACTCGATGCAAGATTTAATGTGCTTGTTTTTATTAACTTTACGTATGATTTATTCAACCAAAGCAATCTTAATACTTTTGCAAACAATTAAAGTGGGAACTACGCAAATCCACGCCACGCACATTCAAAGCGTTTCATTCATTTCATAAATTATTAATTACGAATGAGCCTGGCAAAGTTAAAAATGTATATCCTGCTCCCTTTACGGCAATTAAGGCGCATAAATGGCATTTGTTCAGGGACACTGCGGATATGCCTGTTCAGGGGGCGAGCAGCGCCAGTGCCAGTGTCTCCCGGTGACGGTGCGGGCAGCGCAGCGAGTCTCAATAAATTTGGCGTCATTTATGAATGCGAAAATGAAAGGGAGAATATAAAAAGAAAATGGAAATGAAAATGAAAATGAAGAACAAGCCGAAGATGAAGTCAAGCGGAATTGAGCTCATTCAGAGGGAAATGAAACGAAAATGCATTTAAGTGGCGCGCGGATGTGTTGAAAAAGCAACGAAAAGAAACTCCAGCAATTCGGCACAGTAACACGGCGCAGCAATTCACCACAGCCCAAGCCGCCACCCACCATGCACCTCCCACCATGCACCACCCCCCATGAACAACCAAGCGCAGCAGTGTGCGCCCATTTGAAGGTTTTGCAAGTTTTCCGGTGGTTCATTTTCCTTGCATTTCTTTTCGCATTTGCACATCATGATTTTTAAGCTGCTTGAAGAACGCGGCTTTAAATGCCTTTTCAGAAATAGCATTTTTTGTTGTTATTTGTGTGGCACGAAAGCGGCTCCGTGCTCTTGGATTCTACAGTATGTCGAGCAGCGACAACGACAGCGAACATTAAAAGTCCTTTCCATGCTTTTCGGTGGATGATCAACTGGGCCTGGCTACATTTTGTTGCAGGAAAATTTAACAAATTTAATACTTTTAACCGGGAACATGATAATTAGGAATGATTCATCAGTTGAGATAGAATAATCGGCCCGCCATTATCCGTGCTTAGAACAGGACTGACTGAACAGGACTGATCGGGATTTCCATAGAATACTTGTGACCTCACCTCATTGAAGAGGACTGGGATAAAATACTTGTGACCTCACCTCATTGAAGAGGACTTGTCGGAATTTTTATAAAATTCTTGTGACCTCACCTTATTGAAGAGAACTTGTCGGAATTTTCCGAAAATCTTGTGACCTCACCTCATTGAAGAGAACTTGTCGGAATTTCCATAGAATACTTGTGACGTCACCTCATTGAAGAGGACTGGTATAAAATACTTGTGACCTCACCTCACTGAAGAGGACTGATCGGAATTTCAATAGAATACTTGTGACCTCACCTCATTGAAGAGGACTGGTATAAAATACTTGTGACCTCACCTCATTGAAGAGGACTGGTATAAAATACTTGTGACCTCACCTCATTGAAGAGGACTTGTCGGAATTTTTATAAAATTCTTGTGACCTCACCTTATTGAAGAGAACTGGTCGGAATTTCCATAGAATACTTGTGACCTCACCTCATTGAAGAGGACTGGGATAAAATACTTGTGACCTCACCTCATTGAAGAGGACTGGTATAAAATATTTGTGACCTCACCTCATTGAAGAGGACTGGTATAAAATACTTGTGACCTCACCTCATTGAAGAGGACTGGTATAAATAACTTGTGACCTCACCTCATTGAAGAGGACTTGTCGGAATTTTTATAAAATTCTTGTGACCTCACCTTATTGAAGAGAACTTGTCGGAATTTCCATAGAATACTTGTGACGTCACCTCATTGAAGAGGACTGGTATAAAATACTTGTGACCTCACCTCACTGAAGAGGACTGATCGGAATTTCCATAGAATACTTGTGACCTTACCTCATTGAAAAGGACTGGTATAAAATATTTGTGACCTCACCTCATTGAAGTGGACTGGGATAAAATACTTGTGACCTCACCTCATTGAAGAGGACTTGTCGGAATTTTTATAAAATTCTTGTGACCTCACCTCATTGAAGAGGACTTGTCGAAATTTTTATAAAATTCTTGTGACCTCACCTTATTGAAGAGAACTTGTCGGAATTTTCCGAAAATCTTGTGACCTCACCTCATTGAAGAGGATTGGTCAGAATTTCCATAGAAAACTTGTGACCTCACCTCATTGAAGAGGACTAAGAATATCATCAAAACCAGGGCAGATCTAAGCAAATGAGCCATTGTAGAAACTTTGTTGCGATCTGAAGTCTCAGCACATTAATGGAACAGATCTATATACTGTTTCTACCAATCATTGATCGCACTCTCTATCAAGTTTTCAGAGAGATTTTGTGGTCCAAGTGCTGATCTTTCTGGATGCAACGCAAGTGTCTATATCTCAGTCGAATATTGACCGTAGTGAAGAGATGTGTCACTATTATTCTTCAAAGTATCCATAGTTAACGATGAAACCCATAATTCTTTTCTCTGACAACTCAGCGCCCTTCAAGGCATGTTCGTCACTGAGTGTTTCCTCGAATCTTGTGAGAGAATGGTTTGATCTTTTTCCCCCTCCTTTCGTTACCCACTAATAAAGTTACTCTCTACTTGGTTCCAGAGAAGAAGGGCTGCTATGTACTAGATACAAAGGGTTCATTGGTTATGTGCATTGCCCTCAAGTCCAGTGATATTTATATTATAATTAGGGATTGGAGGAGTTATAAGGGGATTGTGTACTGACATGTTTTATTTGGTCTTAGACTTGGAGAGTATTAGACGGTACGACAGCACCGAAATGTCCTGTGAAGGTCTGTCTAAAGCAATAAAGAATCGTCATTTGTTCGCTGGATGCTAATAATGAAACCAACATTCTCTGCATTATTGGTTTGACAGAGAAAGCTTCAATTCAGATTCAATAGTAGAATCAACTCTTTATTAAAGGACCTTCTATCAATCATCCATTTGACGAGTTTCTATCAACTGAATCCTCTTAATCTCTCCTAAAATATCTTTGACAGAGGCCTTAATGCTACGAATGCCCTCTAATACAAGTTCCTTCCTATAATAAAAGTTCCTTTCTGGTTTCTGCCAGCCTTTCTAAAGAGAAAGGATATGACACTACAGATCTTTATCTGGGCCCTTCATGAGAGAATGTTATACTTTTTGGGGTATTTATATCGGAGCAATTGGGAAAAAAGGTACAGCTAATATTCAAGTTCGAAGGACATGAAGTGTGACAATATAATTTCAAGCCTTATATTTTCAACGGCATATCAGGGGCTACTTTTTTGTTTTGGTAATTTATGGGAGTGGTCAAAAACTTTGCATCTATTTTAGTTCATCATTTTATTATTGTGAGAATAACGATTTTTGTGCTTATAACATTTTGCTTGGCCAGAGTTTTGATACCCCCACTATTGCTCTCAAATACTCACATCATTCCAAAACACTGCCTCAATTGTATGAATGCAGTCTTGCAGGAGGTAAACAATTCAGCCAGTGCATGTGTGTGAGTGTGGTTAGTACGAAACCTTAAACCTCTTCTAGAATGAAAACTTTGTGCGCAATAAAATCAGGACTCGCCATGCCGAGCCGCTCCACTGAAGGTACAGTTGTGTCTGCTCGTTAAATTCTGGTGCCAGCAGCGCCACCATTTGCAGTTAATTGCCTCACGAATTGTTCATATTTTTACGTGGCTTCTTTTTTTAATTGTATGCTAACGCACCCACGTCCTCGTCTGCCTTTATCCGTACCCACTTCAACCTGCCACGCATAAGAGCCGCCGACGTTTTCATCGCTTTATTTACGCGCAGCAACTTTTACGAGCGCCGCACTTAAGTTTCTAATTAGAGAAGACAAGAACGAGAGACAGTTGAAAAAATAGAATAAAGGACGCCGCCGCACACACCGCTGCAGGATAATGAGAAATTAAAGCGCCACTTCAAATGCGAAGGGAAAAAAGCGCAGAAAAAAAAACTCGGAAAACCTAACAAGAAATAAATAAAAGTGAAGAAGTGCAAAAACGAAAACAAAAAAAAGGAACACAAACAAAGAAGAAATGTGCTGAAAAATATAATGGTCGCATACGCCGAGTATATAGACTACACCTCTGGCGGAGCAACACAACGGTAGCAACCCCACCCAGAGGTAAGCGGCCGGCCCTCCGTGCCGCCGTACCCAGTCCAAAGGTGGAATAATGGAAGAATGCAGGTCAGAATTTATGAGCTCGAATGAGGCGAGGCGAAAAATTGTTTATGTATTTGCAACACATTAACAGCAACAACAGCAGCAACAACAACAACAACAACAGCAGCAACAACAACAACAACAGCAGCCGCAACAACAACAGCAGCAGCAACAACAACAATAACAGCAACAACAGCAACAACAGCAACAACAGCAACAACAACAGCAACAGCAAAAACAACTACATAACACCAAACACCAACAACATCATCATCAAAGAACAACAACAGAGCCAGGCAGTGAAGCATTTTCGTCCGCCAGCCTGTGTAGGTATGCGCGCTGGCATCAAACGTGCCGCAGCAATTTTAAAAGCGTTCTCTCATTTTTATTACAATGCATGCGCCATGTAAGCATCGTGTCAGGATAATAGATGACGCCGTTAAGTTGTATAAACGTTGATGCGCCCTTGTGTACGGCTCATAATCACGTGCTGTATGGCAGCTCATTAAGTGCGCACAGGTACCGCTGCCGCACCAAGCCAGGCCGCGCGCCACACCACCTCAGCCGAGCAATTGCTCTTCTGGCTGTTTGCGAGAGACACCCAGAAGGGAAACCTTGCGCAGTGCTCCTAATAAGAGTGATGAAATTTCACGCACCTTATTGAGTGAGTGTGAGAATGTTTTATCTTTCCAGAGGAGTCAGATCAGGATCACAGAAAAAGCGCAGACTGATCCAGGGTACCTTCTAATATCCTGGTGTTCATTTTGGGTGTTGTAATCTTCACTGTATCGTTTCTCGATTGTGCTGGAGTTATATTCTTAGTATCCTTTCTCCGTTTGGGTAGAGCCAGGCACGGACTAGCCGTTGAAGCATCCTTTTAGGGAAACTGACTCGTTTTAGTCTCTGATTTACGCGAATAATAGAAATGAGCGAACTGGCAGAACTGATCCAACATACTGGAAAGTACTTTCCGCACATACTTACATTGATTTCTTCAAAGGATCCGTTCAAATTAACGTACAATTCAGCTACTCTCATCCCATCCAGCTGTACTCTTATTGTGTCTCTTGCAATTTCAGCGCAATATATTAAGAAATCCATGAAAGGACCAATTACAACTTGAAGTGTGGAACTGATTGGCAGATTGAAATTCAACTGGTTTGGAACTTAATCGATAATAAGGAGCATTTCTGCAGAAAAGAGCATATTTCTATATCGTACCGTTCATTTAGCTCCGATTCTCACCAAGACTGTGTCATTCACGCCTTTACAATTCAACGCCTTGACAATTCAACACCTTTACAATTCAACGCCTTGACAATTCAACACCTTTACAATTCAACGCCTTGACAATTCAAAGCCGTTCACACCACCAACGCCACGATCTGCTTGAATTAAAGACACGTTCAAGATATGATCACGAAACGCTTCAGTCTAAATCTGTTTTATTTGGGTCGAGGTCTGAGTTCCAGCTCAACAACTTAGACCTCGACACAAATATAGAAGATTTAGACCTTTTCCCAAACCTTTGGCGACATAATCATGTCACATGTCTTGTCTTAGAAGCCCTGGCGAGGTTTCCTGGAAAGATTAAACATATTTTTTTGGTCTCGCTTGCTTGCCACGAATCTCCAAGATAAGGTTCCACAATCAGTTGATGCGATACAAGTCTTGAGAAAGTATCTGCTGGGACTGACTTAAAATTCGATTCCAACAAACAATTAATTCTGTCACTAGGAGGATGTGTAAGATTATTAGATTCCACGATGTAAACACCACTGTTTTGTAGGCCCGGCACACAACCGAATCAATTACGGGATCCACACTCTCACCGTCACTGAGGACTCCAGAACTGTTAAGTGCATTGGAGTCCTGATGCGTGCTATTTCCCTGCAGGGTTGTAAACCCTGTGTATTTGTACGCTCATATTTACACGGACATGTGTGCTTGGAGACGTCCTGATGAGCTCGGTGAGCCTGCTGTGCTCGTTATCATAATAAAGCCATTGACTCATATACCCGCTCGAGCATGATACCAGCCATCCGTGCCGCGCAGCTGGTGTGTCGCCAGATAATGGCAACTGAACCGCAGCATAGTGGCCAATAAACTGTTCCTTGTTTATTTGTTTACATGTGCGAATAAATTAAACAGGACCGCAAACTGCAGTCTTGAGTGATGGAACTACGACGGGGCAGGTCGCTAAGAATGTGCCAGAACGTCAGTTATGAGAACAAGCAGATTATTTTTCGAAGGACATTTGAAATCGCTGCAATGGAATTACCATGATGCCGGTAAATATGATTGGAAACGAGATTTTCCTGCCATTAATGTCAGCCAAATTGGCGGAGGAAGTTCTTTGCCGTTGGTAATTCCAGGAGAATCCTTTTAATTAAAATGCCATAAAACACAAACCACATTTTTGTAGAACTTTTTTAGGGAAGGATTCCATTGAGCTTGAAGAAATTTTACTCCCGTTATTTGCACGACGGAATCTTCCCATCAAATAATCATAAGTGAGACTTTGCCAGGTCTTCTACCAATCAAAGGTGGATCTGTGCCACTATCTATCTGCAAAATCGCCAGGCAAACATGGCCGAGGCTAAATATGCGTCTATCTAGGAATATCATTAGCCTCAATAGACTACACGTTAGTACTCTAATAGGAGCCTTACGGGACATTGTCTTATAGGAAATCATGCAAGAAGAATGGGAGTTTATACGCATGATTTCTGCCACAGCTGCAGGAACGAGGAGGAACTGGAAACGGTCCAGCATATCTTCTGTACATGTCTAGATTTTTCAGAAATAGGGAACGTTTCCTAGGATCCCACTTCTCAACAAGTATAGATGGTCCATGCCAGTCAGGTATTAAGAACCTATTTCTTCACGATATATAATATAATAACTGACTAATTTTGATAGTCTGAGTGAGAAAAAGTTTCGGGAATGTCTCTATTTCCTATCGACCGGCACTAACGCTTGCCCGCGCTCTCTACGCACAATTCGGAGGGACTTGGTGCAAGGAATTCTCTCCGCAACATGCCATACTCCGAATTTACAGGCAGAATATGGTCATGCTCGCACCGGGTGGCATCCATCGGAAGTAGGGGTTCACGACGTGAACATAACCTTCTTCGCTTCGTAAAAGGCTCAGGGTGGTTCAATCTGGAGGGGGAAGATTAGCCACGTCCGGCAACCACGGCTCTCAACGTACCTAACTGGTGGTCGAAGTGGCATCACTGTTTTATTGGTGATGCGGCTGCCCTACTTACCTACCTACCTACCTTGCAAAGTCTTAGGAATCACTTCAATTTTTTATATATCGTCCTGGTTTGGTTACTAATCGTCACGTCACTAATTCAGACTAGCAATTGAAGGGTGAAAAAAGGGCTTAAACGACGTTCCATTGAACACAATTGTTGTTGTATTACTACAAGAACTAAAAATTCAGATGAAGACAAAGAGAGAGAAAGAGAAAGAGTTAGAGAGCGAGAGAGAGAAAGAGAGAGCGAGCTGAACATAAACCACAGCCCCACTAATAAAAGCCTTCTGTATTATAAGGAAGTGTTCCAGATTTGATATGCGCTGAAACTATTCTGCCTGAAGCTATTCCACGTGCCCTAACTCTGAGGACAAAATGAACATAAAAATGTTGAAATGAACATAAAACCGAGGAAACGGAATTGCTTGTTATCTTAGGTTATTAGCCTAAGATATGTGAGCGCTTGGAACTACACAATATGCGGTCCAAAAGGTTACTATAGGGGAGTTTGAACGGAACACCCTTGAAATACCAATATGTGTGTACGAGGGGTACTATTTATATATTTCGGGAATAGCAAATAATAACAAACATTTTTAAATGAAAATGGTTTCATTATTTTTCAAAATTTTCTCGCCTTTGATGATCAATAGACTTTTGCATTCGTTCAAACCATTTTCAGAGCAGTTTTTCCATTCCTCTTGAGACACCTCCAAAATATGGTTTTTGAGCGCTTCAAATGCTTCTTCGGCACTCATAAATCGTTGACAACGCAGTTTACCTTTGATATTCAGGAACAAGAAGAAGTCATTGGGTGCCAAATCAGGCCTGTACGGAGGAAGAGTCATCAATTCGATGTTTTGACTGCTCAAAAATTCACCCGTTTGACGAGATGAGTGAGAGCTCGCATAGTCAGGATGGAAAATGATTCGTCTTTAGCGGTTGGTTTTACGAATTTCTCCGAAGACTTCCGGCAAACAAATGGTCGTGTACCACTCCGAATCGACCGTCCTACGTTGCTCAAGCGGAACAGTGGCCACAACACCCATTCGGCCGAAGAGACAGGCGACCATTTGCTTCGCTGTGCTTCTTCCACGAACAACTTTTGTTGGATTTAGCTCCGTCGATTGTTGTTTTGTTTCAGGGTCATACGCATATATCCATGATTCGTCACCTGTCACAATTTTATACACGTCTTTTCAATCATTTCCTTACACCAATGGTCGAACTTTTTAATCATTTCCTTACACCAATTGACACGAGCCTTTTTTTGAGCGATTGTCAAATTATGTGGGATCCAACGCGAACAAATCCTTTTTTCAGCCAAATGTTCATGCAATATTGAATGTATGGAAGTGGAAGTAATGCCGAAGGTGACCTCTCTCTCACGATATGTCACATGACGATCTCGCATTATCAGTTCACGCACTGCGTCGATGTTTTGTGGCACAACTACCGATTTTGAACGACCTTCACGGAGTTCGTCGGCGACCGAACTACGACCACGATTGAATTCACTATACCAGCGATATACTGTGGTTTTTGATGGTGCTCTATCGCCATACAAAGAACTGAGTTCATCGACACATTCTTGTTGAGATAATCCTCGTCGAAAGTTGTGAAAAATAATCCAACGAAAACCTTCCCTTGAAATTTCCATTTTTTGGCCAAATTGATTCACTGTAAACAAAACAAATAGCACTTGTACATCAACACGTTGTGAGTACATTTATGCTAAAAAGTGTCAAACTTTGTTATGGTGTTCCCAGATTTTTGCTATTGACATTAGTGTTCAAGTTAGCCAATTCACGAAATATAAATAGTACCCCTCGTACACGGTTCTTGGATAACTGGGAGTTCCGACATTGGTGATAGCTCTTGTACCGCATTACAGAGTAAGCGACGACTTCATCACAATAACAACCTTACAACAGAAGCTTTAAAGTGTTGCTTGTGGTGATTTACAAGGAGGGTTAGGATACGAGTATATATACAAAATATGCCGAACTTTCTAATTAGAGTGACTTCTAATAACAATTATAATATTATATAATTATTTATGGTCTAATTTATTATTATATAAATTATTTTTGATAAACAAATTTTAGATAAGTGGACCTCTGACGTCATTCATTTCTGCAGTAGTGACGTTGAGGATTCTTATCGCAGCTAGTATATGGAATATTAAAGACTCTTTGTGCCTCTTTTCCTTACTCGTATTTAGATACAAACACTTGCTGACTTATATGACAGCGGAGGAATAATTATAAAAATACCACCAAAGGAACATACTTAATCCTCTCCAGCTTTTTAATTAGTTCACTAAGTAACCTTAATAGTGCATTGGATAAGGAGAGACTTAAGAATCCATTCACAACTTACTCGGAACATGTTCACTCCACAAATGAAGCCTCTTAAAACTGGGAGTCAATCAACCATCCCACTAATCTATAGAAATGCGCATTACAAAATGATTGTGCTAAGCGGAGAATAATGTTCTCCAGAATCCGCATGGTTTCAAAAGCGCTTCCCAGAAGAATCAGGAACTCATGCTTCTTAGAAAATGTGATATTCCTTGTAATGAAAAGGATGTGATAAGATTCCACTTCAGTAAACAGACCTAAACTGAATTAATATTGGATTTGGGCCTGGTTACTGAAAATATCGCTCAGATTTGACATGGTTTGCTGACACTACTGACAGCTTAAAGGCACTAGCGCAACGTGTCTAGGTACCAGTACACATACTCCACAACGTATCAGAGCAGAGCAACTGACCCCGAAATCCGTTAAAGACCTCTCAGATTTTACATGGTTTGCTGACACTACTGACAGCTGAAAGGTAGCAACACAACGTATCTAGGTACCAGTACCTAGTTATTGAGAGACACATACTCCACAAAGTATGAGAGCAGAGCAACTGAACCCGAAATCCGACACGCAGACATCCAAAAGAAGGCCTGGGCGTTCTTAAAACTCAGGGGCGTAGGGAATTCGGACGATTAACAGAACCATTTCCTACCTTGCCAAACGCTGCATGTTAGAAAAGTTTGCCGTACCCTGCTACCACCACGAATGTTTATATTTGTGGGTTCGCCTGCCCTCTCGAGGGGGGTTTTTTTGCACTTATTTTATATGCTTGCTTTGTGAGGCGGTGCTTCCGACACCATTCTTTTGCGTAGCTGGCGTTGACGATATGCTAATGAAGCTGCCAGCATTTCAGCGTGCCAGTGTGTAGGGCTGCGGCGTACTTGTGTATGTGTGTGTGTGTGTGCATGAGTTGAGTCTAGTATTACATGTAAGTATGTGAAATTGAAGTATATTCTTACGCAGATTTGTTGTCTGATTGTATTTGCCTGCCTTTGTTCCATGTGCAATTCTGTTTTTGATTGTCAGCTCTTCCCCGAAGATACTGTCAGCAGACGCCTGTCGTCATTTGACATGTGCCTTTGTGCATTATTCCCTTCTGTGATGGTAATTACAGAGTTAAATCCTGAATTTTGGAAGACTTATTTAAAGGAAACTAATTAAGAGCCTCACATAAGCACAATGTGTGTCAGACTCACGCTAGTTGACAAGCTGCAATCAACTTTCCTTGATATGAATTGGTGTTGCTATTCAAAACTTCTCCAGTTTAAAACAAATGCCATTCAGGCGATGGGACTCTAAAACCTTTCAAGGGAAGTGACGAGTCCTAGTAAGTTTTGTAGTTCCTTAACGGAAGCTAAGAGTATCAGGAATGCTTTATTGGAATGGGGCACTTTCGAAGTACCCTTTGTGTGAGAACTAATAATGTAAGATATAAACTTGCATTGTTTCAGACCTGTCACTCATCGTGTTTAGGGGAACATTCTCTTAATTGTCTTTGAGGTGATTGTGATTCCCCCAGTCCGGAGATGAGGTCCTAAGGAGCCTAAGTCAAGTTAATCGGGATCTCAATCAAAGACTCTCAGGTGAATCTTTGACTTCTATTCTGTGAGCTTATTTAACTCAGCGTCGAGTTTGAAGTTTGGCGTCTATCAGACCTGTTGAGTGGAGCAAGGAGGCCTCAGCTGCTCGAGTTACAATTCAATAATGTCAGCGTGGAATCTTGGGTGACTTTGTGGCCTCCGACTGAGTCCAGTGAAGCGTGAAATGTATTTATGCGCCTTGGCTCTCGTTGGCTTTGTATGAGTAGTTGCGGCAAAGTTTTCTGTATGTAGCCTACTTCTGTCAACCGGAAGCGAAACACTCCAAAGAGTAGTTCCACACACACACGCACACACACACACACACACACACACGCACACACACACACACACACACAGCAATACTGTCCATGCATGTTGCTTCTCTTAAGTTTTGTTTGAATATATTTTTCCCCAGTTTTTGGTCGCTTGCTTTCTTTCTGTTGCAAGTACTTTCACTGCGAATTTACAGTTCATAAAGTTTGCACTCATTTCGAGGATGAACTAAGGCGGCGAAATTGGTGGCACCAACGCTGCCAAAAATTGCCGGAAGTCGGGTCGAACTGAAATTGTTGTCTCATTTCAATGGTTTTATTGTGAAAGGCACGGCGCTGCAGGGCTGGCATCAATTGCAACCGAGCGCGTTGCGGTGGTGTGCCACGAAATGAGCGAAAGTGTTTTCCAGACATACTACAACGCGGTGAGTTCTGCAGATGATTGGGTACTGCTGCTGGCGGTCTCACCAGGTGCTGGGTAGATTGCAGCAGAACATTGGAATTGTCAATTGCAGGCGCCTTGGAGTTGCTTTAATCCACGTCTGTGGTGGAATGCGCCTCGGGTGAAGTGTATTACGCTGGCACACATGTCACCACACTGAAACAGTGGCAGGCACTTGGGTAGAGTTGCCGCTGCCATTGACGTAGGACGTTGAGGTGCCCGTTGCGGCTTCTCCTGTTGTTGTCGTTGTGCACTTCGTGTTTCCAGAGCTGAGTTTTATGAGACAATCTGCAATAATTAAAAAACAATTTCCTTTTCTTTTCGTCCTTCAAAGTGCCAGGCACTTTGTGGATGGTCACAAATTCACAGTTCGCCGCAATTGGTAGCCTCGACAATTGCGCTTTAAGGGTGGTAGGAAGAACCGCTGCCATAATGGAATTTGTGTAAATTGGTTTAAAAGCAGACCACACAATACAACGGAGTGCCTGCATGTCATTTATGTGTTCTCTGCTTTATGTATTTATATGTCCAGGGTTGCATTTATTATTATTATTATTATTATTATTGTACCTTACACCATTATTAATTATAAGTGCAAAATGTTAGGGGAATGAGTATTAGCTACAGAGGCTTTCGACTCGAAGAGAAAAACATTTTTAATAGAAAGAAGCATTTTGGAGACCAAGTCCGTGGCAGAATTTGAACCTGCGACCCTCGGGGAGTGAGTCTAGCATGCTTACCACTAGACCACAGAGGGAGGCTGCATTTATATTATGAGCAAATACATATAGTATAAAATTATATTCATTCCACAGAATTGTTATAAAACACTCCCAAATGGACACCTTGTGCCTGTTTGAAACTGATCGGAGTAGGCTTTAAATGAAATATTTGGAAATAATTTAAAAAATTGGTTTTCGAAGAAACAATTTAAATTCACGTCAACTCTCCAAAATTGGGACAAAATTGGAAAAAATCGAGAAAAAATTTGGAAAAAAATAAGCAGTGCTGTTCATTAAAAAGAATTTATTGTGGTGCTGATACCAATGGAGCCAACTCAGAAACCAACTCAACAACACGCTCGTTCGATGTCCCACATTGTAAATCGGGAACGTTCCCGTAGCTTGGAACATTACTTGTGGGACCGCGAGAACGGGTTCAATCAGCGAAATCGAATTGGGGCTCTACCGCCGTGGTATTTCATGCCCCTGAGTGAATGTCTGAACGGCGTTACAAGCGAGATAATTGATCAAAAAGCTAAATCTGTGCGATATCTGCGGGAGTTTGATCCGGAAGGCACAGTACTGATGGTCCTCCCGCCAGACTTTCAACCGTTGAATGCATTCAGAGCGCAGAATGATGGTGACGCTGCGTTGCCGGAGAGACAGACTGAATAAGCACATCGTAATTGCAAACCGTTCACTAGAATCGCCACGTAGATACAGGACCACAATCACACGACCATCTTTTATCCTTCTGCAGGAGTGTTATTCTGCTGCCAAACATGCCATCACGCTGTCAGTTGTGAGTTTGGTAAGGAATTCTACTGCTGTCTGCTACAATTGTGACACTATATCCTTTTTATAAAGAACTGGTGAACGGAATCTGCTATGAATGTGCTCCATAAGACCAATTAGTTGAAGACCTTGCGAATTACTGTGTTATTTATTGCGTGGAGAAGCAAATTATGCTGACATTTCATCTTTTTAATAGGATCTCCTCTTCGTTACATTACTTAAAATAATTCGATTTTTTAGTTGTATTTCTAATTTTTAACATATTTGATCACTAGTTTATCATCTACTTTGGAATTAATGGCACTGAATGAAGAAACATCTAAGTCAAAATCTTATATGTAGTATATATAATAGTTGAATTGAATCTTGTATCAAAAGGACATGTTATCCCTATCACATTATTGTACACTTTTCAAATTTTGATGTTACAAACAGTTTGAATATGTAAGAAAACCAACAACAATGTGAATAATAAATTCTTCACGAAGCCATAAGGACAATTGAAGCTCAATGTTCATCTTCCCGAATAATTTGTTACTACAAATGCAGGTGTAACGACAAGAAAACGGTAACTATTGTTTGTGATTGGGGATGAATAGTTATGGAGGCCCCGCTAGTATGGAGTGGCATACTTTGAAAACTATCTCAGTGGAAGACAGCAACCTTGTCATATTCAATTCACCAGCACATAAATTGGGTTCCATTGAAAAGGCATAGAAGACTTCTTAGCGGTAGTGCACTCGGATTGAAACGCTTTGAGAATGAGATGGTGAAGTAACCTAAAAATCAAAATTGTCTGGACCCCTTTCGAAACGAGTGATTGCGGGATAGACCGACTTGGGGCACACTTTACCCTTACATGTATCCTTGCAGTTCTACCAAATTTAACATAACTGCTTATACGGGTGGGGGGACTGTGCTTTGTCTGATGGACCCAGTTTCCTATTATGGCTTTACCCACATGCGTATTCACAAGCTGTAAAGTGCCCACAGATCCATATAAGAGAGGTAGGTGTGATCTTTGCTTACATGCAGTCACGTAGCTATTTAGTGTCTTAAGATCGAGGCTATATTTTTGAAAAGTTCAATTAAGGCCCAAGGTGACCGACAGACGGATGAACGGACAAAGTCAAAATTACTCAGGAAGTGCTTGTAAATATATGACGCGCCTCCTTCTGATCGTTGAAAAGCTGCTCAACCAGATAAGCTGAGTATAGCCCTTATTACGACCAGGCTGATGTGGCCGGAGCTTGATAGGAGAAAATCTAGAGACTTGCTTGTCCTGTCTACAGAAGATGTCTCCAAGGTCGTGGCTTGTGTAACTGGTCATTGGCTATTCGGCAGGCATTCTCTCACATTGGGAGTATTCTCTCATAAATTCTGCAGAAGCTGTGGGGATGAGGAGGAGGAGGAGGAGACTGTGGAACATCTCTTCTGAATGTGCCCCGCTGTGGCTAGAAGCAGAGCGGGTTCTTTAGGCAAATATGCTTTCAACTCTTACAGAAGTGTCCGGCGTGAAGGTCAAACAAATCCTGCTCTTTATTAGGGCTTCGAAATGCTTCGACGAGTGAATCGGCGGTGCGTTGTTGCGCGGTGGTATCCCAATGGACCCATGGTGGTCTGAGTGAGCTGTTCCTTAGACCGGCTGCCACGTTAACCTAACCTAATCTAACCTAAACTACATCCCGGAGAATTCGATAGTTGCCTCTTGTGAAGGGAACTTCTTTGGGCGAATATTTTTCCATTGTGTGAAAAATCAAATATTGAACACGCCCATTTTATTCTAAGAATAATTTAAAGCCAGCACAGAAGATTTGGTGGAAATCGAAGGACCTTTCCATATGAGAGAAGTTCAACTGCAATGCCCGCAAATTCCATTTTTCCATTTTCAATTTCAAAAGTCACGAAAGAAAAAAGAAAAACGCGCCTTGCGTAATTTCTGTACTTTCAAAATCCCACGACTAAGGAAGCCAAAACACGCCAAACGGAGAAAGGACTTCGAAATAAAAATCAAATTCAAAACACAGGTTTAAGTTTTTATCCTTTTTATTATTACAGGATGTAGATCCTTTAAGGATCCTTTAAATTTCGGTTGTCCATTTATAAAGCGTTTTTCCAGGATCTGATTTAATCCACTTCCAGTAGTCGCAAACTTAAGCCATATCCTTCTTGTGAGGTATTTTACCCGAAGCCGAGAGGTGCCTTTTGAGGTCCCTTTTAGTCAGGGAAAGACTACTTAAGTCTTTTCTGGATGAACAAAAGAAAAAAAAATTTCACTTTATGGATTTTTTTTCGAAATCGAAGACGAGTCGATTGAAATTTTCTCAAAATCAGCAAAGTGACTAATTATGCCCTCAGGCTGATTAACGTGGGTCAGTGGATGAACTATTGCCACGTCTCACTAAGGAAACCTTGCAGCATTCCAAATATAGGCGTTGGTCATACCTGGTTGAAGGGGGGAAGGAGCGGCCAATATGGCTGAGGGTGGTAGCTCAAGATACAATGACTTCAATGGTTTATTCCAAAACTGAAACGCAGTACGAGCCGAGAGAGTGATGGGAATCCCATGGTAAGTAACTAAACTGAATGTCTGCAGAAGCACTGAACTAGTTGTGACTTTCTGGAGACACACAAACTGAGGAACCAACTTCTATCGAAAGCACCCTGAAGCACAGTGAGACCCTGCAGTTGCGATTCAGTTAACTATGCAAACAGGTTGGGAGAAGCCCATTGCAACTTGATATAATAACTTATTTCACCTTGATATAATAACTTATCATCATAACATGAGAAGAATGCCTCGTAGTGAAGTTGGCCAATATCAGTTGAAACAAATCCAATTGTTCCAGCAAACCTCTCATTTTCAATAATCTATTCCGAAATTTCTACATTGCATATTCAATGATTCCTTTCGTATCGTTTGAAAAGTCCCCACGAAATTGTTGTTGAGACTTTTTCCAAAGGAATGGAATGGGCGGATAAACAACTGAATTCCAGTGGATGTTTCACGGCATCAGACTCAATCATGACAAATTGTATCTCAAGACAAAAAGCTAGAAGGGCAACTTTCTCGTATATTTTAGCACACCTCTTCAGGAAAACCATCTTCATCGATGGTACTTCTTCGAGCATTAGTGATATTGAAACCAGTTCTCAAAACCTGATCGGAAATTAGTCGTCAAAGAAACTCCTCTCTATTTGTTATTATTACGAAAATGGTTCCTTACGTTAAGTTCGATCACTGGATTAGATTAATTTGCTGTTTTAATAACATAAATTAGTTCGGGAATAATCAACGAAGTTTAATTTGAAAAGTGGGGCGTTTAGTTCCATAGCAATGCTATCGCTGCCGCTGTCAAATTACAACTGAACTGCTTCATCATACAATGTCGTCTATTTATAGAAGAGGTCTTTTGTTGAGAATGTTGTCCAACAGAACGTCTGTGATTACTCATTGATTAGCATCCGTAGAATTACCGAAAGAGACAGCATCTCTAATGACGAGATAGCAAGATTGCCGACAGACTGCTTTGAAGTTAATGAATTGGAACACATAAAAGTGTGGAACAAAAATCAGTGCTGAGTCAGTTGGAACTGTTTGAAGGACAGAACTCTACTGAACCAGTGAAAAGTAAAGAGTGGGTCTGACAAATATTTCGACAAGTTTCCTCGGGATTCCATTGCCTTTCATACTCTAAATCTGTACTACTTGTTGTTGGTTCTATCGTGACTGCACATATTTATCAATACTTGGAAATGTGGATATTTCTGTCCGTTTGGACATGTCTACTTCTCAACACACTCTCGTTTATCAGGATATACGCTCCACAAAGACAACTCCACAAATTCTGGAATATCCTCTTGCTCCATTTTCAGAATTTCTGTTTTATGTTTTGTGTACTTAAGTTCGTGATTTGAAACACTGTGCCTCGTGGTCCCGCGTGTAGTGTGTCCCCAACTAGCCGGGAAGCTGCCGGGCAAACAAACAAATAAAACAAAACGTGCGCCATTAAGGGCAGCTCTTCCGTGCATGTGTGTGGCTCCTTTTGTCATCGTTCTTCTCGCTTTTTCCAGCCCCACACCCAACTACTGCAATATTAGCCGTGGTCGTGTGCCTATTATTACCTTCGAGGACATGCGGCGCTTGCCTGAATTGTTAACAGTTGTAAGTGGTGGGCACGGGTCAGTTTATAATAATGGAATTAGGCTCACTTGTTTTCGTGTAACTGCAGAGCGATCCCAATTGGTGGATTGAGAGGCTGCTCTGCGAGAGTAATAAAGGGCATATGGAGTCTTGACATGTGTACACGCCAACCTACAACTATGCCACGGCGCTAGTATAGTTTGAGCGTTCGTGAATCCGATGGTAAATTGATTTGGCATAACAGAGTGGAATCATCGCTGAATCGAGCCACGCAAAATTCCTCGGGAACAAGACGATTTTCAAATCCAGCTGGTGTAATATTTGATAATTCTTGGTTGGTGAAGGTTGGTTGGATTGGTACAGTTTCCAAATTAGAAAATTTCAAATGTGAATAGTTCTTATCTCGGTTGTTATGCTGTTAATTCGCTTCTTCACACACGCGCTTGTATTCTAACTTTTATAAATGTGTTCATACCTCCACAAGGGCTTTGAATTTCAAACAAATCCTGCGTTTTATAAGGGCTTCGAAATGGTACACCGAGTGAATCGGAGGTGCGATGTTACGCAGTGGATTCACAACGGACCCTGAGTGAGTGGGTCTGTAGACGTGCTGCCACGATAACCTAACCTAACCATATCCTTTATTTTCGTTTTTACGGGTATGGAGTATAAAAAACCCCCTACTTACAACACCATATTAGATATTCTCTTCAACCTAAGTACGAGCCCTGCTCGAAACCCTCCCTCAAAACAAAGGATACAAGGGATACAATCAATCTGCAGCCACTCCCTATCAATCCTCACACGAAAGCCAGCATAAAGCACAACCATCACTGGCCTCGTATATTACAGGATATTCCTACGTTGCGCCAATGGTTCAATCACTGGATTATTACAAGAACTCGTATTTCGAAAGGCCTTGTTTGATAATTTATCTCTAATAAGAGTAATCTAAATGACCAGAAATTCACTGAGGGAATGCTTCACAAATATTGGTTAATTACAACAGTTTAACTACTCGTAATCTCACTACGACTTCTATATCACTTCTTAACACTGCTGCTTTCCAATCACAACTGCACTTTAACTGTGCATTTTTATTTTTTTCGGTCATTCCAATATTAAGTTCAGGAGATAAAGTAATGGACTGTGGAAGTGGCCAATCATAATTTAGTTTCGGTAGTTTGCCCCGTGGCTGACACTGCGACCTAAAAGATCTTTGGTGCCATTCTACATTTGTCATTAATGATCCATTTAATCACAACTGTCCGATCTACCATGCCCAGTTGGTTTAGTACCGGCATTTCTTCCGCAATGCCATAGCTTTTCGTCCGTTTGGTGATGTCAAAGCGTCACAATTAAAGTCATCAGGCCCTTTTCTACCTAGCTGCTCCTTGTCTAAAGAAAGGAAGTATCGGGTTGGTCAATAAGAGGTGTTATATTGGTATTCAAAGAAAAGAGCAATTTTTTGAGATAAATGATCGGATGTTTCTTTCATAATAAAGAGGAAGGTATGCCGGTTATAATGAAAGACAACATCAGCCAAATGGCTACTACGACCACGCTTACAGGACCATATCCTTTTCATGAAATTTTCCATAACCAAATCGCAAAGTGGCTGCCCTATGTCCTCGATAGCCTCACGAATTCTATCTTTGATGTCTTGAATCGACGCTGGGCTGTTGACGTAGTCCTTATCTTTCACGTGGCCCCAAAGAAAGAAGTCGCAAGGTGTTAAATCACAAGATCTCGTTGGCCAATTGTGATCACCTCTTCGAGAGATAAAACGGTCCGGAAACTTTTCCCGTAAAAGAGCAATGGTTTCGTTGCTTGTGTGGCACGTAGCGCCGTCTTGTTGAAAGTAAACGTTGTCCAGATCAATACCATCCAACTCCGACCATAAAAAATCATTAATCATCTCTCGATAGCGCAATCCATTCACCGTAACTGTTGATCCAACCTCATTTTCGAAAAAGTAAGGTCCAATGACCCCGCTGGACCATAAACCGCACCAAACAGTCACACGTTGAGGATGGAGAGGCTTCTCAACAATAACTCTTGGATTTTCCGAGCCCCAGATGCGACAATTTTGCTTGTTGACGTAGCCACCGAGGTGGAAATGGGCCTCATCAGTCAAGATGATTTTTCGATGGAATTCCGGATCATTTTCATGCATTTCAAGGACCCAATCAGCAAAGACACGACGTTGTTGATGATCGGCCGGCTTGAGTTCTTGTGTTAACTGAACTTTATAAGCCTTAAGACCCAAGTCTTTATGCAAAATGCAGTGTAATGACGTTTGTGGAATGCCCAATTCCAAAGACCGACGAGGGATGGACAAACCTGGGGTTTCTTCAACACTTTGGGCTACAGCAGCAATATTCTCAGTTGTTCTTGAGCGACGTGCACGGGTTTTATTCTTCACATCACTAACTTGTCCCAACAGCTCCAATTTTCCCACCAATTTCTGTATTGCGGTCCGACAAGGTGCTTCACGACGACCCAAAAATGCTTTAGTTTTGCGAACTGTGACTGCAAGATTTTCACCATTTTTGTAGTGAATTTTAAAAATTTCAATGCGTTGTTGAAGCGTGTATCGTTCCATTGTTAGTAATGGCGTAGTTTCTACTTGTCAAATGTCAAAGAATAAAAGCTTTAAAATTGACAGCTGCCGAAATACCGGATGATTCAAAATAACACCTCTTGTGGGAAAACCCTTTAGTTGAAAGAAAATTCTTTCAGTATCTTTTCCGCTTTATGGATGAATTTGAGAATGTCCATAACAGGAGCATTCTTTATTTCTTCCAGAGCCAGCTGGTCGTGGTGGAATATGTTCATCCTAGTCCTTGCCAACGCAATGCAGTGCATAGAATGTGTTCTGTGGTTTCCTCTTTTTCTAGACAGAGAGGGCACTCCGTATCATCGAGAATGTGGATTCTAGTCAGGTGATATTTCAGGTAATAATGACCTAATAGAAAACCTACTATTATTGTCTGCTTTGCACATATTGCGCAGTTCCTTATTGTAAGTGAATGGCCTTACCAGTCTTTTGGCTTGGCGAAGTCCCTCTATCCCTTCCCATTGTGACATTCTGAGACTATGTTCCCAGCTAAACCCTGGATTTAGTTGATAACATAAGTGGAAGTGGTTATTTTGTCCCAATATATTTGCTGATTCATTTGTCTTAGTTTTGCTTCCATATTTCCATAGTTGCCCCAGGTCAGCCTCCGGTCTAGTTGAACTCCTAAGTAGGTTACTTTGTTAGCTTCAGGAATAGATACGGCATTTAATGCGACCTTAGAGCAAACATCATTACGCAGGGTTCTTTTGTTTTCACGCTCTCACGTTTTAACGTGACGTGAATTTGCCAGTTGGCTAGTAAGGACTCAACTAGTTTTACGTGATCACTAAGGTCTCTGGATGCAGTTCTCGGACTTGTATGCAAACTCAAGAAGGTGAAATCATCGGCAAATAGCGACGTCATCAGGCGATTGTCTGCTGGCAGGTCTGAAGAGAAACACTTGATAACTGGAACCAAGCTATGTGAGGTCTAGACTACTGTAGGGACACATGACAAATGATTATGACCTAATTACGAGTATGCAAGTGAGCCTAGCATGGCTATCACTAGACCACGGTAGTCGGCAAATTATAATATAATATATAATATTATTACGAAATGAACACGCCATCATTGGTTGATAGTTCTAGGGTAAGCGTCAATTTCAACCACTAAAAATACACACGCGAGGAGGCATGCCTCACTGCGTTCAGAGGCTACTGGAAGTTCTTGTATTAGATATATTTAAGAGTGTTATACACTGCGACCTGAAAGATCTGTTGTGATGCCTCTATTTATTTGAAAAATGAGGAGAGTCTCATCTACAGATTTTCTGTCAGGTTAATTTCCGACAGGAATTCACATATTTTGGAGGAATCAAGTTGAGGGATCTTGCTCATATCTAAGATATATTCTCCAAAACACCTGAGTCTTTTGTGTGCCAATGGTCCGCAGTGTGTGATCAGGTACAGTGAGGTTTCGTCACTTTCTCCACAGAATCGACAGATGGCATCTGAATATATACGCAACTTGTTCAAATGGTAGTTGAGTCTACAATGTCCGCTTAAAATGCCTGTGATGATTCTTGATTTACTCCCAGGCATATTCATTAACTCCTTAGCTCTTTAAGGATTAAAATCTCCCAGAAGAGCTTTGGACTGACTTAATCCCGGCAGAGTTTTCCAGGTTCGACTTCTTTTTGCGTCTGTAGACTTCTTCAGCTGACCTCCAGTGGTGTTGGATGATAGTTCACAGAAGGATTCAGAGCCGTTGAAATGAGAGGCCGCAGCTTTTCTTGCTAAGCTATCAGCCTTCTCATTTCCCTCTATTCCTATGTGGCCTCGAACCCACATTAGACGTAGCTTGTTTATACTGCCTAGGGAGTTGAGCTTCTCCGAATACAGTCCCATTCAAGTTTAGACCTCACCAAGGGTGAGCTCAGACTCTTGAGTGCTTTATTCATTCTGACATACAGAAAATTCCAATCCTCTTTAAGAATTCTTAGAAAGCCAAACGAAGACGAAATTTGCCAAAAATAGAACACAACTAAAGACATTGACTAAGGTCATCACTAGCAGCGCTCTTTAAAATACCAGGTGAGCAGCAACGGAATAGTTTTTGATAGAGTTTGCGGTTTCGAAGAGAAGGAGGGATTGGGGAAACACTTTATTGCTACTTCTTACAAGTTATTGGATAAGTATTTTGTATATATTTCAGAAGTTTCCGTCATGCATGTCAAGGATCTGCAGACACTCACATAAATAATGGGAGACTTAATATAAATAATGTTACATAGTATCCCACATGTACATTCTTTATCCCTGGACAGACTTCTGAGGTTCATAAAATGGAATTTACTGAAACTTATTTGTCTTCCGGGACACTGTTTTGTTTGGGGAAACGAATTAGCTGATGACTTCTATATCTGTGGATCTGCGGGTACTCCAATGGGACCAGAGACATTTATGGGTATAAGTATAGCAGGGGGTATGGATTAGATCAGGAGCCATGTTAATAATTTTCGCAAGGACCGATGGTGCAGTTTAGTTGCCTGCAAATCAAAGAAGTGCTTCCTAGAAAGCCCACACAAGGGAGTTGCAAATTTCCTTCTGACATTACGAAGGAAAGATCTTCGATCATTGATTGGGGTAATCACAGGGCATACTTCATCGGGTCATCATATGGCGACCATAGATTTCTTTTATTAAAGATAAATTATCAAACAAGGTTTTTCGAAATACGAGTTCTTGAAATAATCCAGTGATTGAACAGAGCATTTGCTCTGCGCTTGTTCTGCCTTTGCCAGAATGAGGATGAGCATATTACGGTCAGATGTTTTGTGAATGGATAATGAACATTCCTTATCCCTGGACAGACTTCTGAGGTTCATAAAAGAGTCAAAGAAGTTTGAAAAGGTGAAAATTTCTTTCCAAATTCCTCTATCTCCCCACCCTCCCCTATTATATTTCAAGGCTTAGTACAATGGGCATCAATGCCTGAGTGCTTGGAGGCCTCCTGCTTCGGCGGTTCTCCGGTCTACCCCACTTCTATCTATCTACATATCTATCCCACAAAAACTCTGAGTACAATTTCAAGTCTTGGGTACAGTCTTAGGGCTTCCTCTGACAATCGCACCTAATTGCTGACATTACTTTGTAAAAAGAAGCCTGTCTGCCATCTCCAAAAAGGTCCTTTTTTGAGACTCGTTCATCTTGCGAGTTGCTTGGACGTTATGTTTCAATACGCCACTATTTATTTCCTTACTATAGTTAATTATAAAACACAAATTCTTATAACTAAAGTACAGAGCATCAGTTCCCACCGCTTTTGGCTCTAGATATCTTTGATGGTCCTTGCTTGATATGTCCGAGAAGCCTACAAATTTCAAATCAAACTTTGTTGTTGGATTGGCCGCCAATGCTTTGATTAGAACCTTGACACTGCTCAGCCCGCGAACACTCATCCCCAAATGGGTGTTTACAATAGCTCCACAAAATTAATATGCCAAGTTAACATTGTGTAGAGTGCAGGGTCTCAAAAGGATAATAAACAAAAATGGTGGACAAAATTTACTACGCTGTTGCAAGTTGGCTCCCAGAGGAAAACCCATTTGCATTTCTGTTGCACTCTGAAGCGGTGACAAAATACACACAAGCACTCTCTCGCACACACACACTCTCTCACACTCTCTCTCTCTCTCGCTCTCTCTTTCTCTCTCTTTCATAAACACACAAACACACACACCCAAACTTACGGCCATAGAGCCACATGTACACAGCTCCTCTTTGATTTACTGGGCGTTTAAGCCAAGTGCTGAATTATGAAGAAAAATCCCAAAAAGACATCAAAAAAATATTAATAAAAAGATAACGAAAGTAAAAATAAAGGAACAGAGCAGCAGCAGAATAAAGATAAAACGCTGGCAAAAGACGCTCAACATTGAAGTGGCCAACAAGTCAGGCAGCTAAGCGCTGTTGCATGGCAGCGAGGATGCCTTTGGGGCAACAAGAGTCGCGCTCGTGCGTCTGCACTTGGGCCGTTATGGCGAGTGTGCAGATTTTATTTATGCGTCAAATTAATAATAACTTTTATTTGCTTGCATTTTAATTGCACCGAAGCCAACGCAACGAACGCGAGTGTGGCTGACACGGAGTCGGGACGCTCTGATGCTGTTAGCTGCCACAGCTGCTGATGATGCTACTCAGTTCGGAGCGACAGCAAGGATGAGACGGCCATCAGAGTTGAGCTTTTTTTCGCTTTGTGGCGTTTGCAATTGTTCGTGCTCATGCAGTTGTGAAGGCAAACAGGACGAAAAAATAGAATAGAGTAATAAATTGGAAAACTAAATTATTGCGTTTATTCTGTTGCTACTCCTCGCTTTGCAAAATAGCGAACATTTTGTTTATGAGGCAGGCGGAATTTAAGGCGGCCTCAATTTTTCAAGCTGCCTGCAATGTTCTATAAATTAGCCTAAGAGCCACTTACCCCCGCCTGACAAGCATCGCTGAAAGCACTACGAATATCGTAGCACCACTGACAAGGTTGCTAAATGGCATTTTGCTACTCGCACCGCGTCAATGTAGGACGTGTACGTGGCCAAAGCCCGCCACGTTCACCTGGCCGCAAAGCCAGCCAACAGTCCCGTTGCCGTCACTTGATCTAATTTAAATATCTTAAAGTGATTTGTGATTTCTTCTCGCCTACCACCACACACATGCACTCACACACACATATACACTCGAATCGTTTACTGTAGCTTCCGCCTCTGCAATTCATTGCCTGGAGGCCTGATGAAAGGATGTGTGCGGACGACTTCCTAAAAGTTGTCAGACAAAGTAACGAAAATAGCAACACTCTTCATATTCGTGGTCTTTACTTCTCTACTGGAATATGGGTCACAAGTGCAGTTGAGTATTCGTACAACAGGAGAATGGAAAAGCAATGAAAGTTCGTGATGCTCGAATGTCCTAAGGAAGCTCTAGAAGGTCAGCAATTAAGGATAAATAAAGAAGTTTGTGAAGGCTACCAAAATTGTGTTGAAAACTTTGCTTTGTGTATTGGAGAGTTTGGAAATTATTACATAGAATCCAGCTTTCTTTTAAATGCTGTGAATCCTGAGCGGAACAAAAAATTATTATTCTTAATAAAGATGATGTGTAGGAACAAACGCGAAATTCTATGCTCATTTGTGGGATTTATCATGCGACTCTAGTACATTCTGTTCCAGAAAATATTCTGGAACAGAATGTACTAGAGTCGCATGATAAGACAGTGATAAATCCCAGAAATGAGCACAGAATTTCGCGATATTATCATACAATCTGGCGTCCCTGAAAAGTCCACATTTGAAATGGCAGAGGAAAGATCTGGTCACTATATTCATGTTGACAGCTATCGAAATGAGACAATTTCTGTTTGTTTGGCGCAAATGATGATATCAGAATTTCTTGTGAGAATTCAACAGAATATTTCGAAGGAAAAATCATCTCTCTACCAACTAAAGAGAAGCCTTATAAACCAAATTGGGAGTCTGCATCATGACATGGAATAATTCAGACTTAGTTCATTAAATATAGTTAATCAAATCGGGAGTCTGCATCAGGATATGAAAAGATTCAGACGTAGGTCATTAAATATAGTTAACCAAATTGGGAGCTTGCATCAGTATATGGAATGATTCAGACTTAGTGCATTAAATATAGTTGAGAACAACCACCGCTGCAGCCGAGCTTCCTGGACGCTCAAATGAGGTCTACTCAGCAGAATTTGATGAAAAAATAGAAGGATATGTTCATGAACGATTCATGATTGAAGGTACGCAAGATTGCCAAGACTATAGGCCACTAAGTTGAGCGATTCCACAACATTTTGACACAACAAAGGTATTCTGTCCGAAATCCTGTTTGAAAAATTTCGACACAACAAAGGTATCCTTTCCGCAAGATGGTTTGCTTAAGATTGCAGTGCACTTAAATGATGAATTCAAGGACAAGTTTAGCCATATCCAAGCGTGTACCAAATGAATTTCTGAATTACCTGAGGACTGCGACAGGAACACGGACCCTTCACTTCTCACCGGAGACCCAGAAACTGTCCAAACGATGAATTGGAAGCAACAAAGCTGTGCCAACGAGGTCAAATCGAATGGAAAGATATTGATAGTGTGAGGTACTCCTAGGTAGAAAAATGGAAGTTAACTACCTCCCAAAAGGGGCAAAGAAACAATTATTTCCGCTTATGGAACAGTTTCAAGAACCTTTTGAGGTGAAAGACAAAATTCTCTTGCACAAAAAAATCAAATGTATTTAAGTACGAAGTGCTTCCTTTCTCTCATATTTACCAGCTTCAGTCCCATGCGTTTATTTCCTATTTCCAAATTCAAAGAAATATCACGAAGGACAAAGGATTTGCCTTGAAGCAAACAAAATAATTGTCGAGTTTCCTATCGTATCATTATTCCGCTCAAAAAGTTCAATGTGACAAACACGTATTTTCGTCATTCGTAACTAAACACGGATAAATGTCAAAATGCTATTAAGTGAGTTTTAACGATTATATTTAGTGAGAAGTAAGCTATGAATGATCATTTGCAAAAGATCAGATACAATGAGTTCTAAATAGTGAATCATAAACAACTAACCGCAAATAGCGAGTCATAAATGGAGCGCCATAAATAGCGAGTCACAAATAGCGAGTCATTAATAGCAAATCTTGAATAATGAGTCTGGATTATGGAATAATTATATCTGGAGCATTAATGGATTTAATTCTATGATGTGTTGGAACAACCACAAGAGCAGCTGAAATAGATAAGAAGCTGACACATCTGGAGGGAAGAGTTCAGTTAGCAGTGGGGCACAGAAGCCATAAGAGTGAGAAGCCAAAAGAAGGTAGGTAAGGCGGCCACTCGAAGGGCACACTTAGGCCATCATTGACCCCTTATGATTCCGCATGAGACATCAGGTCCCATCCCTTTCAAAGGTCCAGCCATTTGGAGCTTTTAATGATGCAGTTGATGGAGCTAATCTTTTTATTTGAAATATCTCCCAAAGAGTCCATAAAGTAGTCGCTTAGGAAAGTGGGCCTCCTTTAGGACAAAGCTGGACACGTGCATAACTGGTGTACCGTGGACTCTTCCTCCTCCTCATCCATGCAACTCCTCCAGGAGTCGTTAGAGGCACTCCCCAGCCTACACCCGTGAGTGCCCAGAGTCCAGTGACCCGTGACCCAGCACAGATGCAGACGGGTCTGCTTAGCTATCTCGTCTAAAGATTTGCGGCAGCTCTTGACGGCTTTTGAGGTGATAGCCGAATCCAGGGAGTGCAAAGCTGCTTGGCTGTCGGATAGATATATAAATATATTTAAAGGTGTTATACACTGCGACCTGAAAGATCTGTTGTGATGCCTCTATTTATTTGAAAGATGAGGATAGTCTCATCTGCAATTCTCCTGCCAGGTTAATTTTCGGCAGGAATTCATATATTTTGGAGGAATCAAGTTGAGGGATCCTGCTCATATCTAAGATATATTCTCCAAAACACCTGAGTCTATTGTGTGCCAATGGTCCGCAGTCTGTGATCAGGTGCAGTGAGGCTTCGTCACTTTCTCCTCGAATCGACAGATGGCATCTGAATATATACCCAACTTGTTCAAATGGTAGTTGAGTCTACAATGTCCGCTTAAAATGCCTGTGATGATTCTTGATTTACTCCCAGGCATATTTATTAACTCCTTAGCTCTTTAAGGATTAAAATCTGCCAGAAGAGCTTTGGACTGACTTAATCCCGGCAGAGTTTTCCAGGTTCGACTTCTTTTTGCATCTGTAGACTTCTTCAGCTGACCTCCAGTGGGGTTGGATGATAGTTCACAGAAGGATTCAGAGCCGTTGAAAAGAGATGCCGCAGCTTTTCTTGCTAAGCTAACAGCCTTCTCATTTCTCTCTAGTCCTATGTGGCCTGGTACCCACATTAGAGATAACTTGTCTATACTGCCTAGGGAGTTTAGCTTCCCAATACTGTCCTATACAAAATTTGACCACACTAAGGGTGAGCTCAGATTCTTGAGTGCTGCTTGACTATCGGATAGTATCACGATGGTTTTTCCCCGATACTTCCTGTGTTGATCTGGGCCCATCTTTCAATAGCGTGAATCTCCGCTTGAAAAATGCTTGGGAGAGAAGCCATTGGTTCCCAGTACTTGGTTCTAGGCCCAAATACTCCTGCCCCTGTCGGATAGAATGCAAATATTATGTTCAGATATTTCCTTCTTCTTTAGCCAAGACAGTGCTGCTTCTATAGCCACGATCTCTGCCTGAAAGACACTGCAGTGGTCGGGTATCCTAAAGGACTTGTTAATGTCCAAATCTTCTGAGAATACACCGCCAAATGAAACTTGTCATAAGTTTTCTCAATCCTGTACCGAAATTTTGTTCAATACTACTTTGAAAACCAATTATACAATAAGCGTTTTTGTATTACTTTATACTATCCAGCGATGGAACTGTTAGCACAACTATTATATGTAACAATATATTGATATCCATACCCTTCTCTTGATTTTGGTGTGTTTCTGTGGTACAAACTGTGAATAAATGAACGCTTCATATGCTAATGAACATTTCAGTGCATTTCAGTGCAATAACACCCGACTATTCAGTTTAGAGTTCGCCTTTCGTACCCACTCCCACATTGAGTGTCGGCGGCTTCATGCTCCATTAAACTGCTTCCGAAAGTTCATGTAAGAATAAGCATTCTGCACCTTTGGAAAAACGCGGTTCCAAAGGTGATCCTAATTTTAAGGCGAGGCTGTTTTGCTTGCTGTGAAGATATCCTTACAAAATGTCAACTTACCTTCGTGTTTGCAGAAAACACTTAAATATTTAATCTGAGACAATTTCCATCTTTAATTGGGCATGATTAAAACTGCAAAATGAATACCTGCGAGTATTTCGGTTCCTTTGACTTTCAGCCGCTTCCGGCGCCTTAACCCGCCATGCCATGCCTAATTAAACTTTCAACTTCAACTGCAGGTTATGATGATGTGTGCTCATTAAATGGGTAAAAAGGATTTCAAAGCTAACAACTTAAGTAATCCACTTCAAACAAAAGTTGTTCTTGTTTTTCCTTGCTGATGTTGTTGGTGTTGTCATCGTCGTCGTCGTCGTCATCGTCGCTGGCAAACAGCAACTTTTTTAAGCGTGTGTCTTAATTTGTAGCTGGGGAAAAAAGACACAAAACTGAAAGAAAAATTAAGATTAAAAAAAAAGAAGCTCTGCAAAAGTGGGTTGCGGAAAATAGTGAACTCTATGGTGGTAGTGGATATCCTGAAGTTGACAGACGAGTCACCTTTGCGAAACTGACTTTGAGTGGCTGCGTATCTCTCTGCAGAGAACAAGCTGCTGGACAAAATTCGTTATCTGGCTAAGCGAGACATGTCCGAAACATTACACCAACGACAGAGCGTCTCGTAGGAAAGTTTGCCAAAGATGTCTGAGAAGATCATGTCCTTGATAGTTTTGCAATTTCCTTAATTAAATGGCTGAAAAAAGTTGTTTCCATGCTGTGAGTTTGGGCGAAAATTCTGGTTAAAAACAAAATTTGTGGTACATCAACACAGTGCATAGGGGCACTGGGTGGCTGGGGAGGAGGGAATGGAGGACCCCAGAAAATTCATCATTGATCAATAAGCAAAAAATACTTTCAAAACACCATTGCTGGCTATTTGTGTTTCTTACGGAGATATCATGTACAATCCTTAAGAGAACAATTCCTCTGTCGTCACAGGGGCGTAAATCAATTGCTTCCTTCCTCACTTTCAATTTACCCAATATTTAAAATACGAATGATGTTCAATTCCTACAGTTCAATGATGATGCTCAATTCCAAGCACCTACAGAAGAGATGTTCCACAGTCTCCTCCTCCTATTCATCCCTACGGTTTCTGCAGTATTCAAGGGAGATTATCCCCTCCTGACAGCATGTCTGCCGAATAGCCAATGACCAGTTATACAAGCCCCAAACTTAGAGCATTTCTGGCGAATAGCCACTGACCGGTTGGTTATAGAAGCCACGACCTTAGATATATCTTTTCTCGACAGGGCGCTTGCCCTTTCTCTAGATTTCCTCCTATTAAGCTCCGGCCACATTAGCCTAGTCGTTAAGCAAGTGCCTTCGTCTGCCCAATACCCATTGGCCTCACGCACGACACTATCCTTCGGCATCAGTTTGGAGGTAGTAGAGAGAGAGCGTAAGATTAGAACCCCATCCAGCTCAACAACCCTACAATTCCCCTCAATATCTCTGTGTCCCGAAACCCTTATTAGGCAAGCAAGGTAGACATTTCGGAATAGATTATTGAAAATGAAAGGTTTGCTGGAGCAATTGGATTTGTTTCAACTGCTATTGGCCAGTTTCACTACGAGGCATTCTCCTCATGAACCTATGCGTGAAATAAGTTATTATATCAAGTTGCAATGGGCTTCTCCCAACCTGTTTGCATAGTTAACTGAATCGCAACTGCAGGGTCTCACTGTGCTTCAGGGTGCTTTCGATAGAAGTTGGTTCCTCAGTTTGTGTGTCTCCAGAAAGTCACAACTAGTTCAGTACTTCTGCAGACATTCAGTTTAGTTACTTACCGTGGGATTCCCATCACTCTCTCGGCTCGTACTGCGTTTCAGTTTTGGAATAAACCATTGAAGTCATTGTATCTCGAGCTACCACCCTCAGCCATATTGGCCGCTCCTTCCCCCCTTCAAGCGGGTATGACCAACGCCTATATTTGAAATCCTGCCATGTTTCCTTAGTGAGACGGGGCAATATCTCAACCACTGATCCACGTTAATCAGCCTGAGGGCATAATTAGTCATTTTGCTGATTTTGAAAAAATTTCAATCGAGTCGCCTTCGATTTCGAAAAAAAATCCATAAAGTGAAATTTTTATTTCATTTGTTCATCCAGAAAAGACTTAAGTAGTCTTTCCCTGACTAAAAGGGACCTCAAAAGGCACCTCTCGGCTTCGGGTAAAATACCACACAACAAGGATATGGCTTAAGTTTGCGAATACAGGAAGTGGATCAAGTCAGATCCTGGATACACGCTTTATATATGGACAACTGAAATTGAAAGGATCTTTAAAGGATCCAAATCCTGTAATAATAAAAAGGATAAAAACTTAAACCTGTGTTTTGAAGTTGATTTTTATTTCGAAGTCCTTTCTCCGTTTAGCATGTTTTTGCCTCCTTATTCGTGGAATTTGGAATGCGCGTTTTTCCTTTTTCTTTCGTGGTCACGAGTTCTCTCGTGGAGAAGTGTTCTGTTTAATTAATTCCGAGAAGGCTTTCTGGGTTCTTGTGAGTATTTTCCTAGTTAATACGTTTCGGCACCAAAGTCTGCGGCAAAAAAAGCATTTGGAATTATTCTGCGTTGCACATTAACGACAGCGGTGTAGACTTGATTATTATTGGATTGTCATCGTTGTTGTCGGAGTTGCGGTTTTTTTTGTTACTGCTTTTGCGCCTTCGCGCACAGCATGTTTAGCCAACTCACTAGGCTACAAAACTCGGACAGCAGTTTGGATTTCGCGTCTGGAAATGGTCGATTTCTTATTGTAATGCGCCAATCGAGACTCAGCCGCAGTACATTCAAATATATCAATGTCTTCTCGATGGAAAGGGGGACCTCCTATCTACCATATACCTTTGCGTTTATGTTGCCTTTGTGAATATTTGGAACAGTTGGGTTGGAAAACCTTCAAACGGTATGTGAAAGAGTTCTGAGAATCCTACCACAGTTGAGAAAATATGAATCTCAATTCTGGTGGGGACAAAAATGCGCTATCTCGACGTTGCTCTTTTTTCTTATATCCTTTACCTCTAAAAACCCTAATTTTGTGCTTCTGAGAAGGTGTGCAATTTCAAGGAGGCGTGGTAGTTATGGATATATATATACAGGTATGATCAGAATCACTTTCTAAGCAATTTTTATTTTGCCTGTCCGTCTGTGGCCACCTTCTTTCACCACCGTTAGAGATGTCTTAGCGAAACTTGGCAAAAGTATATTCTAAGCAAAGATACAGAACCTGATTGCATTATGAGCCCAGTTGTACAAAGAACACGTCTACCTCCCACTAGGTTAGATTATCGTGGCAGCCGCTCTACGACCAACTCACTCAGACCACCATGGGTCCATTGCGGTACCACCGCGTAACAACGCACCTCTGATTTATTCGTAAAACCATTTCTAAGCCCCAATATAGCGCAAGATTTGTTTGACCTTCGCGCCGGACACTTCTGTAAGAGAGTTGAAAGCGTATGAGTGTAAAGAGCCCGCTCTGCTTCTAGCTAGAGGCGGGCACCTTCAGAAGATTTGTTCCACAGTCTCCTCATCATCCTCATCCCCACAGTTTATGCAGTATTCATGAGAGAATACTCCCAGCCTAAGAGCATGTCTGCCGAATAGCCAATGACCACTTATACAAGTCTCGACCTTAGAGATATCTTCTCTCGACAGGACAAGCAAGTCTCTAGATTTTCTCCTATCAAGCTCCGACCACATTAGCCTAGTCGTTAAGCAAGTGCTTTCGTCTGTCCAAAACATATTGGCCTTACGAACGACGATATCCGTCAACATCAGTTTGGAGGTGGCAATTGGTATTCCAATCTCGCATATGTCCGTGAAAAAGGTGGGTTGGTGCCCCGTCTGGGTACATCATCAGCCCTACAGTTTCCCTCAATATCACTAAGTCCCGGAACCCATATAAGGCGTGCCCTGAAAACGATGCTGATCTCATTTAGAGCTTCCAGGCAGTCGTGAGCAACCTTTGATTTCAGTGAAATCGAGTGCACTGACTTGATGGCCGCCTGGTTATCAGAGTAGATATTTATAATGTTCTTTGTTGCGGCGTGTCTACTTAGGCAGACGGCTACCTCCTTTATGGCGAGGACATCTGCTTGCAAAACACTGCAGTGGTCGGGGAGGCGGAACGAAAGTTCCAGTCCCAGTTCTATTGAGAAAACTCCAAAGCCGACTCTATCTTGAAGTTTGGATCCGTCGGTGTAGAAATTCAGTTCCCCTTCTCAATGGCATGGGTTTTTCCCACTCCTTTCTAGACGGAATATGTGTCTGGAAGTGCCTATCAAAGTTGAGATTAGATATAGAGTGGTCAATGTGCTGGATAGAACTACTCCAGGTATGCACGATAGTCGACTGACCAGTCTGCCGGTCATTCCATAACGACGTGCATTTCAGCCGCAACTAGGGTAAGAAGAGAACTAGATCTGTTTCTAGAAAAATGACATTCTGAACGTGACATCGTTAATAAAGAAATCACGTATCTCTAAAAATCGAATGCTAGAGAGATAGATATATTTAAGGGTGTTATACACTGCGAACTGAAAGATCTATTGTGATGCCCCTAAGTCGAATGCTAAAGGAAATATTTAATTAAATCGGTGACTTTGGAACTTTCAACATGATTCAAGAAACCATCAATGCCAAAGTGTCGAATGCAAAGGGAAACATTCAATGATAATGGAAATTTTGAAACTTTCATCGAGAATAAGGAAATTGTGGATCCAGTCGAGAGCAGAAAAGAACAATCAATGAAAACGGTTGTTCTGGGCCTTTTGGAGTGTCTAAAGGAGTCGATCAATCCCGAGAATTAGAATAGAGAAAGATACATCATTGGCAATTCGTCGAGTAAAAAGACAATATTTAATGAAATCGGTTATTCTCGAACTTTCATTGTGAATGAAAAAGATATAGATGTCGAAAAGTTAAATTAAGAAGAGAACAATCAAAGAAAACGAATGTTCTGGATCTTTTTGACTGAATGAACGAGTCATCAATCCCGAGAATTCGAATAAAGAAGGATACAGCCGATAAAAATGGTTGATCGGGAACTTTGATCGTATAAAAATCAACCATCTTGGCCAATTCGCTGAATCAAAAGGCAATATTTGGTGAAAACGGTTATTCTGGAACTTTTATCTTGAATGAAAAAGTTATGGATCTCGATTGTTCTGGAGTAAAACGGTTGTTCTGGCCCTTTGAATCATCAATTCCGAAAAGTCGAATAAAGACAGAGACAATCGATAAAAACGGTTGATCGTGAACTTTAATCGTGTGTAAAGGAACTGCCAATTCGTCCAATGAAAAAGAAAAAAAAAACAATGAAAACAGTTATTCTGAAACTTTCTCAGATTGTCATACAGATCCTTCGGAATGGTCTGTATGCATAACGAAAGAGAAAATCCTCATATATCCCAACTATATACATAAAGATAGCTGCTGTGTATGCAGTGACAATAATATTCATAATATCTGGCTATAGTGAAGAATGTGTGGAATGATTGACTTCCTAAAGATAATGCTGACATTGCTCTACAATTAGGTATGCCAAAATCATGATTGTCCTTTTCCTAATTTTGTTGTTATCGGGTATATTTCGACCCGATGTTAATGATGACGATGATGAGGTTGAGATGCATAAAGATAGATATAATATCCCTAACGACTGATCCTCTTATGATAACAGTGCTAATTATTGCGCACAAATAATAAGCCACCTGAATATTTGAGCGCCTTTTTTACCTTTTTGCCTTCCTTACCTTCTCGAAGGACACCTTCGGCAACAATGAATGTAGCCCCGCTTTTTGCAGCCTCCTTTCATTATTGCTCTGCTAATGCTTAAAGTGAAATTTCTTCTTGTGCTACTTTTGTTAATTCGTTACATTCTTTCCTGCTTATTGCTTAAGAAAAACTTTTAATTGCCTCTTGCCTGTTGCCTGTTCATGCCTCCATTTCATTTCCGTCAATTACAGCAACAATGCAAATTTGCGCACAACTCTCTTGGGCATAATTAAATAGTATAAGCATAGAAGGAAGTCTACGCAATGCATGGAAATATATACGAGTACGCCAACCTTGTATGGACGCGTTTAACGCTTCTTTAAACGGAGCGCCGCTGAAGCTTATTATTGCTTACCTTCTGTGGGCATATCCCGCCATTGGAGATGCCTTCCTAGTGCTCGTGTATTCATGTCTCACTTAAAGATGATACTCATTTTTTCTCTGCAGAACTGTTTAAAGTAATCAGCAGGCCAGGGTAGGAAAACTCCACTAGCATCGAAGCACCCCATGCGTAGGTTATTTTGCACTTGGCCCTTCTTTGGCTATCTTTAACTCTCTTCTCCATGACTCTCCTCCACAAACCTGTTCCCATAAACACCACTGACACCACTGACACCACTGACACCACTATCACCACTATCACCACTATCACCACTGACACCACTATCACCACTGACACCACTATCACCACTGACACCACTGACACCACTGACACAACTGACACCACTGACACCACTGACACCACTGACACCACTGACACCACTGACACCACTGACACCACTGACACCACTGACACCACTATCACCACTGACACCACTATCACCACTGACACCACTGACACCACTGACACCACTGATACCACTGACACCACTGACACCACTGACACCACTATCACCACTGACACCACTATCACCACTGACACCACTGACACCACTGACACCACTGACACCACTGACACCACTGACACCACTGACACCACTGACACCACTGACACCACTGACACCACTGACACCACTGACACCACTGACACCACTGACACCACTGACACCACTGACACCACTGACACCACTGACACCACTGACACCACTGACACTACTATCACCACTATCGCCACTGACACCACTGATACCACTGACACCACTGACACCACTGACACTACTATCACCACTATCACCACTGACACCACTGACACCACTGACACCACTGACACTACTATCACCACTATCACCACTATCACCACTATCACCACTATCACCACTGACACCACTATCACCACTGACACCACTGACACCACTGACACCACTGACACCACTGACACCACTGACACCACTGACACCACTGACACCACTGACACCACTGACACCACTGACACCACTGACACCACTGACACCACTGACACCACTGACACCACTGACACCACTGACACCACTGACACCACTGACACTACTATCACCACTATCGCCACTGACACCACTGATACCACTGACACCACTGACACCACTAACACCACTGACACCACTGACACCACTGACACCACTGACACCACTAACACCACTGACACCACTGACACCACTGACACTACTATCACCACTATCACCACTATCACCACTGACACCACTGACACCACTGACACCACTGACACCACTGACACCACTGACACCACTGACACCACTGACACCACTGACACCACTGACACCACTGACACCACTGACACTACTATCACCACTATCACCACTATCACCACTGACACCACTGACACCACTGACACCACTATCACCACTGACACCACTGACACCACTGACACCACTGACACTACTATCACCACTGACACCACTGACACTACTATCACCACTGACACCACTGACACTACTATCACCACTATCACCACTAACACCACTGACACCACTGACACTACTGACACCACTATCACCACTGACACCACTGACACTACTATCACCACTGACACCACTGACACTACTATCACCACTATCATCACTAACACCACTAACACTACAACTGCCTTATACAGTTCGTTTACATTTATAATAATTTCAAATTTACTGAACAATTTTTCAATAGAAGACACCACAGTCCGTTATGATAATCCCCTTGCTGAGTTTGCCATTTTTGGTGCCATAATCCTGTACCACGTTGACAATGCTGCAGCCTTCATTGTTGAACACTCGCCCGAAGGCCACACTTTGGCCATTCTGGACGGCCATCTTCCTGAAACTAATGTTGTAGTGTATGCAGCCGTACGGGAATCCTTTGACGTACACCTTGTTGTACGACAGAATGCAATCACTTCTGGTGTGATCCAGGGAGCGCATATCATACTCCATGGGTCTGTTGAGCGCTGAACTTTCGGGGAATGGTAGCTCCGCTTCCACCCACAAGTTCGGAAAGACCCGCAGGAAGTGCATTTTGTCAGCCTGGCCTGACTCACAGAAGCGTATAAACTCCATCACCACTCGCGGCGATGCCTCCGTGTACAACTGGATGATGACGCGACCCAACGGGCGTATATTCTGCACCTCAAAGTCCATGTACACTTTTGGACGGAACAGTTTGCGCAACAAATCGACGTCATCGGGCAGATCCAGTTTCTTGTATTTGGTCAGTATCACTTCGGGCATCACAAAAGCGGCTCGTCGTTTATCCAAGCGGCCCTGTATCTCCTCTTCGGTGTCGGGTTCGCGTGTGTGGAGCACGCCCTTCACTTTCACCAAACGTATGCCCAGCTTGCAGTTATCCTTGTTGATTTCGCGTATGCGTCGCCTCATCACGTGTATGTTGGTCGGTATGAACTTGACCAGTGGCACATCGGTGAACGTCTTCACCACACCCACTTTGCGCATGGTCTTGTTCATGTGCGCCAACAAGTCGGCATTGTCCTGCAGCAGTTCGGTGTACGTATCCGTGTCGTCCTTGATCCGATAGATGCGCACAAAATCATGGAGATTTATTATCGGTGTGTGGTGATCAACCAGGCCGTGAACCTTCTTCATGCGCTCCAGATGCTTCTCGTATTGGAGCTCGAGCATCCGTTCGTCGTATCCTCGGCGCTTCGAAATTCTGGTAGTCATTTTGTTCGCTGTGATGGAGAATAAATGGAGAGTAAATTCAAACAAAAATTTTGAAGAAAATTTCCTTAATTGTAATAAATAAAATTCACAAAACGAATCCGATTCTGTAGATCCAGAAGTGCTCAGTCTTTGCTAACTTGTTCGAGGTATAAAATTCATCGCAAAGTGCGGGGGCAGAGGAAGTGTGTGCAAAGTGTCTGGACTGAAGGGCAAAGCTGACTACAATGCGAATACGTTTGTAGTCGTTTGGTGAGCAGAAGTAAGCAAGTAAGCATGGTCCCTGAAGTAACTAGGTAGGTAGGAGTGGCAGCCTTCTAAGCAAAAGCACACCTAACCACATATAATGGCCCATTGTGATCTTAAGTAACTATATACGCAGATATGCTCCTCTAAGTTTGTCGCATCTTGGCTCCTGGTGCAGCCATTCTTGAGGCGGACAGTACTATAGAACTTCCAAAGGAGACACTTCGATGTGAAAGTTCGATACAGAATGAAGTTATAGAAATTGGGATCAGTTTTTGTTCAAACCCTACAAAGCATCTGCTTAATAATAAATTTAAAAAGCAGCTGATCTAATTGATGATAATCGAAGGACACGCTTTGTCTGAGCTCTGCCATTCGGTCATATTATAATGCTTTGCGAAAAGTCTCTGTGAAATATATACTAAAGATACGAAAGTAATTGGGTCAGACGAAAACTTCTTTCAGTCTTTCAGTATAATATCATTCATAGTTAGAGGGATGTAAAAAGTTACTGTGATAATTTATTATCAAGTAGTGGCTGTGTGAAGTAAGGCTAATCTATCGCTTATGCCAATAATATGTGTTGAAGGATTGCACACTTGCAAGGAACTTTCAATAGTCGCCTTTGTTTAATATAGAAAAGTCCTCTAAAAACAATTATCAGAGTCCATTTATATCACTTTCCAAGTCTATCACCAACCATTGACTCATATTCTTGATTAATAGAAAGAAAATCCTAAACTCCCTGAATGTTGTGGAAACTTTTGCTTCAATCCCAGTGATAGTCCTGAAGGTAGTGTGTTTCCAGCCCTCATCTGGTTGATTGCTGCCGACATTTTTCTTCTCTCACCAGTAAATATTTTCCTTATCATTGTAGGAAAATTCAACTAAAAGATCTCTCTCCTTCTACACTCAATCGATACGAAATGTTGGAGATTTTGTACTTAGCATGGGAACGTGAATTCAGGAATTCATACAAACCATCAAAAACTCAACCTGGCTTCGTGGTTTAAACCGTCGAGTTTGCTCATTGTATTCTCACACATATTTAAACAGGAGTCATATGAGACAAATATAATGGCTAAATGGATAAAACCATTATCCTAGCCAGCATTATAGTCTGGGAAAGAGTTAAAACCATTATACTAGTCAGAATTATAATCCGGGAAATAGTACCCTCAGTAATACGCAAAACTTTAAGGAATGGAGAACTGAATCGAAGCAAAACGGTGTAAGGAGTCAGTAAAAGATTTGATAGAAATCCTTACAACAGTGATAATTGGTCCTAAAATCACTCACAATCTTTGAAACTTAACTACAAAACGCTCAAATCTGTCCGTGATGTCCGACAGTAGCGGGGTAAAACCATTGCTTTTAGATCGGTTTTTTATATTGAATTGTATTTGGGCACTTTGAAAGTCTTCTCCAGGGTAGGTAAGTAGGTAGGAGTGGCTGCCTAGTTTGCCAAAAGCACACTTGAGCACACAGAATGGCCCATTGTGATACCACGGTGTGGCGCCGTTCAAGCACTGACTAAAAAGTTCTCTTACTCGGGTGGAAGGCGAGGAAGAGGAAGACCACATCTCCATTGGAGAGACCAAGTTATGCAGGACCTGTCAACCTTGGGCATCTCTAACTGGCACCAGCGAGCACAGGACAGAACCAGCTGGCGCGCTTTTCTGGACTCGGCCAAAACCGAAGTGGTGGTAGTGCCACTTATGTATGTATGTATGTATGTACTTGGGATGATGCACGTCTTTTTTTGTGGTCGCCAACATGCCACTACAAGCTTATACTCTTCCATATAAGTCCTTACTGTCTATTCTACGCGATCGGTCCTACATTTGTGGTCGCGAAAGATGAATATGTCGAAGACCACTTGCAAAATATCCAGAGAGGACGAACAGAGGCAAATCAGTATGTGGAGCTTGTTATTGCCTCCTTGACTACTTAGGTCCAGCTAAGAAACCCAGCTGGGTGGCAACTCTGTCAAGTGTGTAATGAATTCACTTCCTCTGCCAGGCTGGGGGAAGCGCAAATTCAACTTTCGACTCAGTTTGATTTCTTTGATTATAAGTTGGCAGATGGTTTATTTTAAGTTAACAGATAGTTGAGATGTTCGTCGAGATAGTTGAGATGTTCTAAATTAACTTTGAAATCTATGATTATTATTGGATAAAATGTATATTCAAATACTTAATCAATGTCCGTTCGTGATGCCTTGGAAGATCTACCAACTAGTGCCGGATATTGAAAGATCTATCAACTACTTAAGGTTGTTGCTCCCAGCTAAAGTTTCAACTATCTCCTCAATAGCTCGTCCACCAGCCAATTGTTAACCCTTTCAACAATCATTAAACCCAAAACTCTATGGTGACATCGACATCCGCGTGCAGGAAGGACCGTTTATCAGAGATAAATGTAGTTGAAAATAACACAGCATCAGCTGAGGCTTTCACTATTTCAACAGCAGACATTTGAGAATCTCAGGCAGCTTTATTGAAAACTACGCAGCACCAAGTAAACACTATTTTCCTTTGTAGATGGGAATCACGCTTCCCAAATTCCTTGCACCACTTCCTGACAAATTTCCGTTGAGATTGTTTCACTTTCAGTGGAATGGCTGACACGGAAGGACCAAGAAGTGCGACAGTTATTAATCTGCTTGAAGTTGTCACAAACAATCGGCAATTAGCTGGAGAACGAGATGCGTTGCTTGCACGTGTTCGTAATCAAGCACGGAAGCGAGGAAGCAAACAATTTATATGTCATATATATATGTTGCTAATGACAATAACACCAACGCTGGCACTAGCATCAGCGCCGGCAACAGGAAGAAGAATAGCAGCCACGCAAGAAGGAACAAACGCGCAAATTCACTGTATGTGAGTAATTAGTAAATAGGAAGAAAACCTTGAAACAAACCCACTCACACCCAGAGAGGGGTGTGTCTGTGAGAGTATGTGTGTGAACAAAAATAATGACATAATTAGGGAAGTACCTTAACAAGCAGCATTAAAGTGCTTAATAGTGTGCCTGTGTGTGTGTGTGTGTATTTATGTTCGTATTGGTGTATCCTTTTAAGGCTGCCCAACTGGAAATCTCCTGTGTTATGACAAAGCCTTGGGAAGTTCTTCGCGGTTCCATTGCCAGTTGTGGACAGAATTTACGGGATCTGTTTGCAAGTTGTCATTCTAGGATGTCATCGCTGAATGGGGGCGACTATCGCAGAATTTAACCTGCAAAGAAATATCATTCTTCAGTAAAATTGTATTCTATTACATATGCTGACTTAGAATAATGTGAAGTTAATTATATTCCCACGATTCCGCCTACAACATAAGATCCGTTGAGGACAATAACAACCGATAACGAACACCACGAACTTAAATGAATCATACAACCAAACTGGGTTGGAGTTACCGAAAGAACAACGATCCGTGAAGTTCCATGGATATGTGGGATCTTCGAACTATTTTCAACCAAGGGAAACAGCAATCGCCAACGAACGTAACTAACTTAAACGAACCCCACAATCAAACTGATTTGGAGTTACCGAAAGAAGATAGATCCGTGAAGTTTCAAGAAAGCAGGCGATTCTCGAAATAAGCTCGTGTTTATGGTATAAAGTCCACTATTGGACGTCTTGGAACATGTGTGGATACTCGTAGCGAGCACTTTATATATGATATCAAGGCAATATTATATACAAAAGTAATTTTTGGACTACCTCGACCCAAAAGACAAATACCGCAGTGTACCAAATGCCAACGTTATGAACACAATATAAACTTCTGTAACCATACGTCACGATAAGTAAAATGCGCTCTAAATCATTCTACTACAGAATGCAGAAGGAAGGACAAATCATCAAATGTCCAGGCGACCACCCAGCAAACTATCAGGGTTATACAGTTTATAAGGAACTCCAGCAAAAAGTGTATCCCACACTTCGTAAAAGAGAAGTAGGTAGAACTCGGACCAAAAATTCCCTAAATGCTCCATTAAATCAAAGCCAAATACAACCAGGAACCACGCACGCTGAAATTTCAAAAAATGTGAAGCCCACAGAACAAACTGAGATATCACCAGACATTAATTAATTAACATATCTCATCAAGAGAAAGCCGACTAAAATCGATTATGAAAAATCTGATGCAACAAATGAGCACTATTCTCAACCTTCTAACGACAATCGTGTTAAAAATAGGGTAGAAATTACGTCACTTATAATAACTGGAGTGAAACATTTTCTTACAGAACATAAATTGATATCATGTTAGTTTCTAAAACTCATTTCACATTAAAAAGCTGTAGAAAAATACCTCAATACAAAATATACTCCACAAATCATCCTGCCGCAACCGCGAGAGATGGAACAGCTATCATAGTAAAAAATACTATAAACATCAACACATATTCAAGCAACCAGCATTATATTGGGGGCACAATAGATCGAACGATACACACAATAATAATAATCTGCTGTCAGGCTATGGAGACATGTGAGCACAATGACGAGCCCTACACTCAGCTAGGATGTTTCGAGTACATGTCCTTAAGCGAGTAGCGACGAGGAATTCTCAATGGATAGAGCTAACGAGGAGATTCAACTTTGCTATAGTGGAAATGAGATATGAGTGGCGAGACTCTTGCATGATACAGTTTTAAAAATCACTTGCATCTGGAAGATGGATCTTCGCTTCATGGTGGAGATTTTGAACCAAGTTTTTGGTATCAAAATAACTTTCGTGCAGTGAAGCTTTAGAATACATTCCCCGGAGAGGTCGATGCAACTAAATAAGAAGTCAGCAAATTAGAACACACAGAAAGAGCAGAGAAAGGCAGGAATCAACACAAAGAACTTGGTAAGTTAGAGTACGAACCCAACGCTGATGCTCTTTTAAAGAAAGCCCGTGGCGGTATGTCCTTGATCTAATGATCCGCTCAGTTTTAAGGTCAAATTCGAATATAAGATTTCTCATATGTAAACCAACCTCCATGCTCCAGTCTCTACCTTGCTTTTGCCCTTTCCACCTTCCTCTTTCCACCTTCCTCTTTCCACCTTCCTTTTTGCACCTTCCTCTTTGCAGTTTCCTCTTTCCACCTTCCTCTTTCCGCCTTCCTCTTTCCACCTTATTCTTTCTACCTTCCTCTTTCCACCTTCTTCTTTCCACCTTCCTCTTTCCACCTTCCTTTTTGCACCTTCCTCTTTGCAGTTTCCTCTTTCCACCTTCCTCTTTCCGCCTTCCTCTTTCCACCTTATTCTTTCTACCTTCCTCTTTCCACCTTCCTCATTGCACTTTCTTCTTTCCACCTTCCTCTTTGCACCTTCCTCTTTCCACCTTCTTTTTTCACCTTCCTCTTTGCACCTTCCTCTTTCCACCTTCCTCTTTGCACTTTCCTCTTTCCACCTTCCTCTTTGCACCTTCCTCTTTCCACCTTTCTCTTTCCACCTTCCTCTTTCCACCTTCCTCATTGCACCTTCCTCTTTCCACTTTATTCTTTCTACCTTCCTCTTTCCACCTTCCTCATTGCACCTTCCTCTTTCCACCTTATTCTTTCTACCTTCCTCTTTCCACCTTCCTCTTTCCACCTTCCTCTTTTCACCTTCCTTTTTGCACCTTCCTCTCTCCACCTTCCTTTTTGCACCTTCCTCTTATCAACTTCCTCTTTCCACCTTCCTCTTTCCACCTTCCTCTTTCCACCTTCCTCTTTCCATCCTCCTCTTTTCACCTTCTTTTTTCACCTTCGTCTTTCCACCTTCTTTTTTCACCTTCCTCTTTCCACCTTCCTATTTCCACCCTCCACTTTCAACCTTCCTCTTTACACCTTCCTCTTTGCACCTTCCTCTTTGCACCTACCTCTTTCCACCTTTCTCTTTCCACCTTCCTCTTTCCACCTTCCTCATTGCACCTTCCTCTTTCCACCTTATTCTTTCTACCTTCCTCTTTCCACCTTCCTCTTTCCACCTTCCTTTTTGCACCTTCCTCTCTCCACCTTCCTTTTTGCACCTTCCTCTTATCAACTTCCTCTTTCCACCTTCCTCTTTCCACCTTCCTCTTTCCACCTTCCTCTTTCCATCCTCCTCTTTTCACCTTCTTTTTTCACCTTCGTCTTTCCACCTTCTGTTTTCACCTTCCTCTTTCCACCTTCCTATTTCCACCCTCCACTTTCAACTTTCCTTTTTACACCTTCCTCTTTGCACCTTCCTCTTTGCACCTACCTCTTTCCACCTTTCTCTTTCCACCTTCCTCTTTCCACCTTCCTCATTGCACCTTCCTCTTTCCACCTTATTCTTTCTACCTTCCTCTTTCCACCTTCCTCTTTCCATCCTCCTCTTTTCACTTTCTTTTTTCACCTTCCTCTTTCCACCTTCTTTTTTCACCTTCCTCTTTCCGCCTTCCTCTTTGCACCTTCCTCTTTGCACTTTCCTCTTTCCACCTTCCTCTTTCCACCTTCCTCTTTCCACCTTCCTCTTTCCATCCTCCTCTTTTCACCTTCTTTTTTCACCTTCCTCTTTCCACCTTCTTTTTTCACCTTCCTCTTTCCACCTTCCTATTTCCACCCTCCACTTTCAACCTTCCTTTTTACACCTTCCTCTTTGCACCTTCCTCTTTGCACCTACCTCTTTCCACCTTTCTCTTTCCACCTTCCTCTTTCCACCTTCCTCATTGCACCTTCCTCTTTCCACCTTCTTTTTTCACCTTCCTCTTTGCACCTTCCTCTTTCCACCTTCCTCTTTGCACTTTCCTTCTCTCCACCTTCCTCTTTGCACCTTCCTCTTTGCACCTACCTCTTTCCACCTTCCTCTTTCCACCTTCCTCTTTCCACCTTCCTCTTTCCACCTTCCTCTTTCCATCCTCCTCTTTTCACCTTCTTTTTTCACCTTCGTCTTTCCACCTTCCTCTTTCCACCTTCCTCTTTCCACCTTCCTCTTTCCATCCTCCTATTTCCACCCTTCATATACACTACACACACACTCACACGCGAACGACTTCGAAGAACTTCTATCAAACAGAATTTAGTGTGCTAACTGAACTCTATGTGAACAAGTTGAAAAGCAGTCCACTTGAGTCGCCGGACAGGAAAAGGACAAACCGGCTGAAGCATGCGTCAACAGTTGAGAAATGTGTCAGTTCCCACTTCCAGCAATAGGACGGCTCACTCCGATAGAATGTGGAAAATTCCCGAATTATTGTATTTCATTAACTTCTCGCCGTTGCAGCCAGTCCCAGTGATTGTCTCTCCCTCTACAGCAGTCAATGCCACTTGAATGCAAACAGGACCTTCATCAGCCGTATGCGCAAAGGTGTCTACTAGCTTACACTTTTGCTATGCCCTGTACTTGCGCTCTGTCAGCCACTCAGCAATTAAGTGCCTGGGGAGCTGGAAAAAGTGTCAATTTCAATTATAGGCCCACTCATAAATACCGTCTACCCATCAACTGACAGAATGGTAGCATGTTGTACATTAGGCATTTATGTAATCGCTTTAGGGTGATTAAATTAGTCGCCAAGGCCGCATATAATGATTTTATTACTCGTAGTTGTCATGGCGTTTTCTTATGCGCCTCAAAATATGCCATAATATATTAATGAACTTTTTATGCGTTTGCGTGTGCGAGTATGAAAGTGTGCCGGATGGTGTGTGGGGAGGAGTGGGTGAGTGGGGATGGTGGGTGAGTGGGGATGGTGGCTGTGTGAATGTGTATGTGTGTATGAGAGTGCCTGGGTGAGCGTGTGTGAGTGTGTGTTAGTGTTGTGTGTGATTTTGCTTTGTTTAATTACACAATAATATTTTTGTGAGATTGCTAACACGGATCCCACCCCCACTCTGGGGTCCCTGCCCCAGATCCTTGCCAGCAGTTATCTTTTGTGTAATGTTATAAATAAAGATTTTATTTTGTGAGTGGGAGTTTGTGTGTGTGTGTGTGTGTGTGTGTGTGTGAGTTTGTGTGGCAAAAGTAAATAACTTTAAATGTGTTCGTGGAGAAGAAACGCTTGTAATTTGTGCTGTTGCCTGCCGCTGTAGTTGCTGTTTTCGGTGCTGTTGCCTTTATTATCATTATTGTTATTATTATTATCATCATCATGGCTGTTGTTATTGTTGTGCTTTGCTGTTTCTGTTTGTGCTTCGTATTTATGTTTGTATTTGGTCGGTTATTTTACAAGATTTTTCGTTATTTCTTTGTTAACTTTTGCCTAAGCTTTATTTGTGTTTATTTATTTTCCGTTCCCGCAGCTGCGGCGGCTCTTTCACCAGCTTACCGAGCATGTTTTGTTGTTGTTGTTGGGTTGAAGACTTCAGTTTTTTATTTTTTCCATCTTCAAACACTTAGAAAAATAAATAAAAGGGAAAAGTGTTCAACAAAAGAAGCGAAACAGTGAAAACTTTTCCAAAGTGAAATTATGCCCTTCCATTCCGGGTGCTTTTCCGCCTGTTGGTATTTGCACAAATAATGTACTTGCGCATTGTGTGCCAATAGATTAAAATATTTCATTTCGGTTCGATGTTCTGAACTGAAAACAGACCTAATATATTGGCCTGACAGGACATTTCCACAATCGCCGCCTTAAAGTGGGTTAAAAGATTTTCGGATGTGTTGCGGGTATTTAAAGGGAACGCGAAATTGATGGCCACGCACAATACATCTTTTCTCTCTGTCTGTAGACCCCTAGAAAGGTGAACATTATTTGACAACATAGCTTAAACTGAGTTTCTGGCACTCCCAGAAAAAAAGGAGGCACTTGGAGGAAGCTACTATATGCAACCACTTACTTCTTCCTATACGAGGGGTACTATTGATATATTTCGGGAATAGCAAATAAAAACAAACATTTTTAAATGAAAATGGCTTCATTGTTTTTCAAAATTTTCTCGTCTTTGATGATCAATACACTTTTGCATTCGTTCAAACCATTTGTCGTAGCAGTTTTTCCATTCCTCTTGAGACACCTCCAAAACATAGTTTTTAAACGCTTCAACTGCTTCTTCGGCGCTCGTAAATCGTTGACCACGCAGTTTACCTTCGATATTCGGGAACAAGAAGAAGTCGTTGGGTGCGAAATCAGGACTGTAAGGAGGATGAGTCATCAATTCGATGTTTTGACTGTTCAAAAATGCTGGCCATCATTGGCCGGAAGGAGGAGGAAGGGGTCATACCCAAAGAGAAGTGGAGGTGGGTGGAGCAAGCGATTGCCGAAGTCTACCTCCAGGTCTTAGAGGAAAACCCTGGACCCTCCCCTTTCTGTCACGATGCGGGATGGTATCAGGGCAGGGCCAAGCTTATCGCATGCGATGACAGCAGGTCAGCCAACCTATATAAGATCGCGGTAAGCAAGGTTGGCGAGATTTGGCCCGGAGCCAGGCTCGAGGCCGTCAGCAGGGAAGAAGTTCCCAGCAGACCTAGAGCACGGGTTTGGATTCCGGCTAAGCCAGCTGAACCGGAGAAAATAGAGGCGATCTTTAGATCGTGTAATAGAGAGCTGCCAACCCATAATTGGAAGGTAGCGAAACTTGAGGAGCCAGTGGAAGGTAGGAGGCAGGTGTTGCTAATACTCAACGCTGAGTCCCTTGCCCCACTGGCAGTAGTAGTTCACTAACAGCCGGGTGCCCGGTTGTAAAACTGAGAGGCAAGAACAAACCACCTTGGTGGTTAATGGATCTAGGCCTTCTCCGGAAGTTCAATAGGCGGTTATTTAACAGGGCCAAAACTTCGGGTCTGCCCGCGGACTGGGAAGCCTACAAGGCTGAGCTAAAAATATACAAGAAAGCAACCAGAATTGCGCAGCGACAGTCCCGGCAAAATTTGGAAGAAACATAGGAAGCAGCTAGACTAAGAAGAATCCTAGCGATGACACCACACAACCTGGGTTACCTCAAAGGTCCGGGTGATGTGTGGAGTGAATCGAGCGAGGAATCTTTGGCTCTTCTCTTAGATATGCATTTTCCAGGCAGTAGCACAGTGGAGGGTGATAACCCGACACCTGGGGGCCGGCAGTCTAGCTCATATCCTTTATCAATGTTGAATGGTGCACATCTCTCAATAGTGTGGATTTCCGCCTGGAAGATGCTAGTATATTTGCCTAGGGATTCATAGTATTTGTATGGTCCAAATACCCACGCGCCGGATCACTCTTCTATGAGAGACTCGTCGGTATACCAGGTGATCATGGACTGATCTAACCTGTAGGTTTCGCTGAGATCTCTCCAAGCGTTTTTGTAGCTCCACTCTGTTTTTAGTGAAACTGTAGCCCGTGTTTGTAAAGTGTTTCCGTATACAGATGTCTGGAATGTCCTTTGATAATGTTTTCTTCCTATATTTACTTTATAAGTGCAGCGCGCAATATTCACGCTCCTCATTTGCGTGATCAATTTTACTCATCCCAGTTGATCCTTAGAGCCTAATTATTTATCAACATGGTTTAAACTGAGTTTCTGGCACTCACAGACAAAATGGATATGCTTGGAGGAAGTTTTTGTTTGCAACCATTGATTTCGATCGATATTTATGTTGTAAGTTAAGCTTTCAATATTCATGCTTCTCATATGAGTGATCAATTTTTCTCATCCCAGTTCATCCTTACAGCCAAATATGCCCAGTCCTCAGTCAATGATTTAGTAAACACTTTGTTCTAACCATTCGCTGCACGGATTTACTGTCTTCTGATGGCACATTCTCCAAAATTCTCTAGTCCTTTTAGTTACCTTCACATTCATATATATAAAAGCTTGCATTAACACCAGACCATTCTTGCGAAGGACTTTCATTTGTGAGCTTCGGCAGCTGTGAATAAGGCCATGTCTGCCTCATTCGCAGTTTCAAACAGACCTGTAAAAACACTCTCTTCAGCACATTAGAACTATTCCTCATATATTCGTGTATGCCAATCCATTATGCAATTAGTGTAATTAGAGGGTCCATGATGTGCGCATTATCCCCAAAATGAAATACAACAACAACGAAATTTATACAGTTTGCACCAATTTCAGAGGCGACGATGTCCTGCGTGTAAATTCGAGTATATTTAAAGCCTCAGGAAAACTGAAATGCCTCAGGAAAACTTAAAAATGTTCGCCGTTTTAAAACTGTGATTGCGGAGGACATAAAACACAGTACGAGTGCTTCGTGAGGCAGTTGCCTCCATTGTGGCACGCATGGCCGCTTTCTTTTATATTCGCATGCACATCGCGTCAATAACAAATGCGCTAAAAATCAGCACAAATCGCACGAACAGATATGAGTATTTGCAGCACGCCCCTCCGTTTGCCGGTGCTTTGAAATCTATCACACATTTTAAGTAATGACTACGGCACATGATACGAGGATGCACGGCGCTGGGGGCACGGCGCGGCGTTGGATGTGATGGAGTGAATGGGCTCAGAATAGAATCGAATCGAGTAGGCAGGCATTGAGTACGCTTCCCATTGAAATTGCCAAAAGTTTCGCAAACAGTACATTTGTGAGTGGATGTGTGTGTGTCAGTGTGTGTGAGTGTTGTTGCATATGTGTGCGTACACTATACAAAAGTTTACATCTGGGGAAAATTTTCAACAGGAGCGGGACCATGTTTTCTGCGTACAATGTTCAAATCGCAGATTGTGGTTGTGTTGAAAACAATCTCCTACTTGAACTCCAATGATGAAGAAGAATGTATTGGTACACTCGGAAATTTTAGTGGACAAACTGAGAACTAAATTCATATTCTTCGCAATCAGTGGTACTCATCTTACCTTGGAGAATGCTACGAAATCTACTCCAAACTTAAACTCAGGCAAAACAACGACTACTTCACGACTCCTTGTGTGGCTCCACGATGTTTAAGGTCTTTGTTTCTCTGATGATGGATGTACGGAAATATGTGGATACTCGTATACTTCATGAACATCCAGAAATAGCAACGATGCTGACGGCTTCCTCGTGAAGCCTGGTGTGCGGTTGAAGGTGGAAATACTTCTGCATAGCATCAGTGATAAATTTAGCAGAATGAGAGTTCCATAAATTCTCACTACACATTTATGCATTGGAGTATTTAACGAACGTGCGGTCACTTACAAAGATTGTTCCTTGAAACTTTTGTGTTATTATTGTATAGGGGATGTATATGCACCGGGAACTCAAAATCTATTGTGCCCCCTCAAAGCTTCAAAGTACATCTTTGATTCCTCTGGATAAACATGATGACAAGTTTTGGCTCCAGAGGTTTCACATCACTAGAGAGCATTCAACGAATCCCAAGAAATTCCTGCGGGTGTGCATGAGAGCCGGAAATTGTGGCAGCACATTCAAGGACGTCTGCTCTTCCTCCATACAGAATCTGCAGGAGTCCACCGAGGTGACGCCCATACTCCTCATATGTGAGCTCAATTTACAGTGTTCTGTGAGCAGGCCTGTCATCATCCTAAGATTGTTCTTAGAGAGTTTGATGAGTGATTCGAATCTTTTTAGGTGGTATGTCCCTATCAGACTCTTTGATACCCTTAGGCCTGATATGTCGGCCCAGTACTTGTGCCTAAGGTGTACCTCATCGATCCTAAGCTGGTTGAACAGCTTGCCCTTTCCTAAACCACAGAAGGGTTCTGGGCCAAGAAAGACAGATGTAGCCCCCTTCATTGCAACTTCATCGGCAATTTCATTCCCTTCTATGCTAGTATGTCCTGGAACCCACAGAATGGTAACCGTGTTGCGTGAGCCAAGAGTATTGAGTTTTTAATGCACTCCCATACACTCTCACTCCCATAGTTTTAAGCTTACCTGATAATAGGTAAGTGCCCCCCCTAATGGTCGCTTGGCTGTCCCATAGGATGGCAATTTTCTTGCGCTCATATCCTTTTTCAATGTTTAATGGTGCACATCTCTCAATAGCGTGGATTTTCGCCTGGAAGATGCTAGTATATTTGCCTACGGATTCATAGTATTTGTGTTTTGAACCAAATACCCCCGAACCAGAACCCTCTGCTCAATCAGTATACCCCAGGCTTCATGGCTGCCACTAACTCTTCTACTAACACACTCTCCGTCTTTGATTTTGAAGTGAAATCGGTGGGTCACTTTTCTACGATTAGATAGTCATATTCTGAAAGAGAAATTGTCCAGTTTATCTTTTAAGTGAATTTCAAACCATGATTTGTGGAGGACAAGACTACTACTCGTACAGTTATGCTGGTATAGTCATTGGACCCCCAAAAAGAAGATGAAAAGACACCGTAGACGATGACGCAAACTTCGTGGGTTTCGAAAACTGGAAGACGATTGCAAAAGATCGCGACGTCTGGAGGCAAAAATTGTGGGACGACTAGGACCGTCGAGCTGACAATGGACCGTCGAGCTGACAATGGACCGTCGAGCTAACAATGGACCGTCGAGCTAACAATGGAACGTCGAGCCAACAATGATAATGATTCATTGGGAGTTGCCATCCTTAGCATTATTTTTAACTCCACCATCTCTGGATCTTTCTGTTTTCCTCAATTTCTGAGCGCGTCTCTCTATCGCGCTACTGTGGACTCAGTCATGTCCAGAGAACACAGAGAAAAGAAAGTCTTTCTCGCTGCCAGCGTTCGTAGCGGACACCCCACGATTCTGAGTGGATTCACCACGATTCTGTGTGGATTCACCACGATTCTGAGTGGATTCACCACGATTCTGAGTGGATTCGCCACGATTTTGAGTGGATTCACCACGATTCTGAGTGGATTCGCCACGATTTTGAGTGGATTCACCACGATTCTGAGTGGATTCACCACGATTCTGAGTGGATTCGCCACGATTTTGAGTGGATTCACCACGATTCTGAGTGGATTCGCCACGATTTTGAGTGGATTCACCACGATTCTGAGTGGATTCACCACGATTCTGAGTGGATTCGCCACGATTTTGAGTGGATTCACCACGATTCTGAGTGGATTCACCACGATTCTGAGTGGATTCGCCACGATTTTGAGTGGATACACCACGATTCTGAGGGGATTCACCACGATTCTGAGTGGATTCACCACGATTCTGAGTGGATTCAGCACGATGTGGAGTGGATTCATGTGCAATGTCCGTCTGCTTTATTTCGCTGCTTTGCCCTGTGACGTTTCAGTTTCTTTACTCTGTATTCTCTGGTCATGTCCATCTGCAAATGTGTACATTTCTTCTCTCAGTGTGAGCTCCCAATCATCAGCATGTATTGAATGCCGTTTGGCGCTATTCACATTAAATGCCGGGCGGTGCTGCCTGCCGTGCTGTAGCTGCTGCCATTGTTGCCTTTGTGTGTGTTTAGCATTTGTTGCAGTGTTTCCTTCAGGACGCTATTTGTCGCTGTGTGCTTAATGTAAGCTTCACTCTTATGCTCCTTAATGCATTCGTGTGTGAATTAAAAACGCGTTCCTATTTTTTACACCCTACACTATTTCCGAGCATCTGATATGTATGCTTTATGTGGACGGCACAAAAGGAGGTCTGGCGGACAACAGAGGGGAGTACTTTAAATCCCCCAATAATTCCACTCATTCTTGCTGTATGTGGTTATTTTTCTACATTCTGAACAATGAAATTGTGTGGGGCTTTTCTGAAGATTCGCACCCACTTTCTAATAAATATTTTATATGTGACTATTGAATCATCGAAAATGGTTGATAGGAGTTCACTGAATAAATGGAATGTTCTCTGCAGGTAATATCAAAAGTCACTTACTTCCGCTTTGGTTGTGAACCAACTTCACACACGATCAATTTTGGTGAACGCTTCAAACATCCTTGGAGAGTGACGTTCCACCTATTTTATAACCTCCGAATTCAGTTGTTGTGTTTATTGTAGGGTGCAGTTGGTCTGCGCTGTGTACGGCCTCTGGGCGTGCTTCGTTTTTGTTGTTTATTTTTGCTTTTTTCCCTTGCTTTGTTTGTTTGTGTACGAGTTTTTTCGTATTTTGGTCGTCGTAGTGTTTGTAGGTGAAGTGTTTGCTGGAGTGTTGTGCGCAATTCCTGATGTGTCCTTTAGAATATTTTAAAGCACTGTGGACGTGCAACCATAACAGTAAATATTAGGAATTTAATAAGATTTTTCATGTTAAGCAATTCGTTCAACATGCTTAGCAGCCTAAATGTAGGCCAAACAATATTTTGCAGATTATTTCCAGAGACGTGTGTTAAACGTTTATCGATATTTGTGTTGTTGTTGGCACTAAGAAATAATACCCTGGGAGAGGAACGAAAAGGAATAAATTTAAAGGATATTGTTGTCGAAAACATGAAGGGCTTTTGCACTTTATTTTGATATTATTTTAAGCACATCCTTAAGAGTTGTTTTCATGTTCCCTTGATGGACTGATATCATTATTAAATATGATGTGAATATAGAGCAAGGACTCATTCACAACTTTCTTCACATTTTTCACTGTTTTGGTAACAGAGAAGGGACATATTCTGTATTGGTCCTTATTACTAATTCTCTTCGAAGTGTGATCACGTTTGATCTATTCGTTAAACGTCCCTTTTGAGGGTTTTTTTGGGATCATAAAAGCGAATCTTAGCGTAGTCGGTATTTCAAAACGAATTGAGATTTGTTTGCTTACGCGACTTAAGGACATTTTTCTAATACTTTCAGGTTTAGGCTTGGACTAAAGATATATCCTTTCTTCTCATGTTCTCACTTTCAATCTTGACACGCAATTTCTGTTGTTTCATTCACTGGCTTTATAACTTGTGTGATGCAAAGAGTTCACTCCACTCCAGTAGAGACTACGGAAGCATTCTTAAACATGGTTTTCAAGATATTGAGGTGGTAGAATTTTTCTTAAATTTTATTCCAAAGAAGACAATATCATGAGCATGTTTTGAAGAACAAATAATTCTCTGAAATCATGCAAATTGTAATTTCAATGTTTAGCACAGCACATTCGGTATGGTCCTTCATAAAACTATGTATACAGCGTGCCCTGGAGAAAATATGGAGAAACAGTTTCTCCAGGACTCGCTGTATACATAGTTTTATGAAGGACCATACCGAATGTGCTGTGCTAAACATTGAAATTACAATTTGCATGATTTCAGAGAATGATTTGTTCTTCCAGTTGTCAATAGATTCTTCGATAAGGAAACATTGCAGGGATTCACGGCGTCATCTCTAGAGAGCTAAAATAAGTTAAAGAGAAGACGCCTGACACTACTTATGAGCCACCCAAATATGCTTAGTACGAATAGTGATAAAGGTGTCTTTGTTAATGGGCATGATCCTACAAGGAACGCTTACAACAGCACTTCGATAGTATATGAATCGAAGACAGATTCTTTCGCCGATGGTTATCATAAGGGTGTACTAAAGGATGTTGAACATGTTCTCTTTCAAAGAGTAGTAGTTGATAACTGAAAGAGAAGACGCCTGACACTACTTATGAGCCACCCAAATATGCTTAGTACGAATAGTGATAAAGGTGTCTTTGTTAATGGGCATGATCCTACAAGGAACGCTTACAACAGCACTTCGATAGTATATGAATCGAAGACAGATTCTTTCGCCGATGGTTATCATAAGGGTGTACTAAAGGATGTTGAACATGTTCTCTTTCAAAGAGTAGAAGTTGATAACTGAAAGAGAAGACGCCTGACACTACTTATGAGCTACCCAAATATGCTTAGTACGAATAGTGATAAAGGTGTCTTTGTTAATGGGCATGGTCCTACAAGGAACGCTTACAACAGCACTTCGATAGTATATGAATCGAAGACAGATTCTTTCGCCGATGGTTATCATAAGGGTGTACTAAAGGATGTTGAACATGTTCTCTTTCAAAGAGTAGAAGTTGATAACTGAAAGAGAAGACGCCTGACACTACTTATGAGCTACCCAAATATGCTTAGTACGAATAGTGATAAAGGTGTCTTTGTTAATGGGCATGGTCCTACAAGGAACGCTTACAACAGCACTTCGATAGTATATGAATCGAAGACAGATTCTTTCGCCGATGGTTATCATAAGGGTGTACTAAAGGATGTTGAACATGTTCTCTTTCAAAGAGTAGAAGTTGATAACTGAGTCTAAGCTGACCGCTTCATTACGTAACTCGAGAAAGAACATGGAATATTAGGAATTTCAGGCACATAGGTGTGTAAGAATAATGATGGGCGAGGTCCCACTCTCGTATAAGAATAGAGAAAACGTTTTCCTCATCATGGAAGAGTAGTTTGTACGGCAGACAAACCTTTACCATGCATGTTAATATCAGTGAAGTTATATATAAGGAACTTTGAAAGATTGAAGTTTCCAAATTGTGGGAGGATCTGTGAAGAACTCTCCTAGAAATTTCAATCTGTTACTTTTAATCCGTGGATCACATACGATGTGTTCTGATGTTTCAGAATTGTGTCCACAAAATCTACAATCATATATTTCTGACAGTCCTAACTTGTTAAGGTGATACCTTAGGCAGCAGATACCTCACTAGAGTCCTAAGACTCTCGCAGTTCAAAGTTAATATACTTTTGGATATACTTCTGTTTGGGGTAGGAAATCTCTTTTCCTGTCTTTGGCCAGAAGCATGCTGCCATGCAGTAGCTATCTGAGATTCTTCCCATTTCCTAAGTAGATCTGCAAAGTGGCCTATAACCACAACGCAGGTAGGTTCAAGGCCTATGAGTGGACGGGGCACCCCCATTTTTGTGAGGCAGTCCGCCCGCTCATTCCCAGGGTGTCCTTCATGTCCAGGCAGCCAGCAAAGTGTGACATTGTTGTCTTGCCTAGTTCAGTTAGGATTTTATGACACTCTTCAGCCAGTCGGGACGTATAGTGGTACGATTCCAGTGCCTTAAGAGCAGCTGGACTATATGAGATAATGTATATAAGCTTGCTGTTTAGTCTTCTTCAGAAAGGGATCAAGTACCCTCATATGACCACAAAGGTCATCACTTTTTATGTTTGTGATGTCCTAAAGGCGTAAGGCTTCACCACAGGCCTCCCCTTTAGTGGTTATGGTTATCGGAAGAATGCCCGTGATGACTCCCAGGGCCCGCTACGCATCGCTCCCAGTACTCCCACACACACACAAGATGATGGAGTGTATTTAATTCATTACTGGCCTCTTTTTGTCATTCCTTGGGTCACCAAGCCAAAGCTGCTTAGGTGACCACAGGTCGTACAATGGTAATATATGACCAGTGTGTTACCTTAGGCGAGATTCCCCAGGTTGTACCAAGCTGTGGGCATGCAAGAGTGCTCTTATCACTCTATTGGTTATGAAAATTAAATTTAAAGTTCCACGTAAGCTTTTTGATCAGGACTACTCTCACATATTTCGCTCCTTTGTAATATTCTAAAACTCTTCCATCTAACGAAAGTTCAGTTAGATTGACTTTTCTTCGATTCAGTAGCTTAATATAATCATCAAAATCAGTTACACAATGCATCACATACCATATAGTCGCATGGATGTTTGTCTGATCGATTAGGTGAATGTCCTGTATCCTTGATGCGCGGAAGTGGCACAGTGTTTCCTCTTTGTTCATGCTTAGGTATGAAACAAAAAAGAAACTCATCACAAAGTCACGCACAGTGCTCCTGTGGCAACTTGAGCCACAAATTATTTCCTCACACCTTATCAACTCTTATATCGGCTCAGTTGGGAATGCCTGGAAAGTCACGCCCCCCCCCCCCTCCCCACACGCACAAAATACTCGTAACTTGCTTGCAAAAATAATCGTACCGTTTGCTCCAAATTCACTTTTTCTCATCACAGGATATTCAATTAAAATTAAGCATTTTAACAAAGCCGCATAAACAAGCCCACTCACACACCATCCTCGCCTCCCCCACACGTGTGCTACGCTATTTCGCTATGCCGAAATATCAGCGGAAAAGTTTTTAATAAACTTTTCCGAAGAGAGAGCACGCGCGCCTCGCATGCAAATCGCTCACAAGCAGCAAGCGTCAATAATTGCGCCAAAAATCAACGCGCGCGAATAGACGCGTAGCCCAGCCCTTCCCTGGCACCCAACACCCAACACCTACTCCCCGACTAAACACTACATACCACACGCAAGCCTTGAGTTTTCTTATTACCTGCTGGTTTCCTAGTGGTTGTTGTTGTTGTTCTTTTGCTGTTGCCGTGCGACATTTTTACCTGTCGCGCTTCTGCAGGAGGATATGGACTGCCGCAGTCGTGTGTGAAGTAAAGGCTCACGTTCATTTCGCACTTTTCGGCAGTTTCAACAAGGATACAGCAATGTTTCTTTGTTTGTGTGTGTTTATGTGTTTGTGTGTGTTTACGTGTTTGTGTGTGTGTGTGTGTGTGTGGATTTGTCCGTGTATGTGAGCTGCATTTATATTTCAGTCCGTGTGCCTCCAATTTAAAATACATAACTGCGTGGGTGTACTGCGCTGTAATGAATAGCGGTGAATCTTTGTGTTAAGCGCCTGGAAGTAGACAATCACCAATAGTCTTTCAATGGCAAGACTGCAGAAGCATTGTTCGCACGTGCACACGATGCGTGAGCAATATTTAATACGCGGCAGTAAAGAAGAACAAATATCTCTCCATGTGTAGTTTTCTCCTCTTTTTTTCGGGGGTAATGCTCTCATACACGGGTATTGCAGCACTCCTATGCATGCCTGATTTCGTCAAGTATAAAATCTCAAATATAATCTGATGGTCCCGGAACCGAATCGTGAGGCACTCAGTACTTGGAGCGATAGCAATTTGTGGAGCCAAGTTTTGAACACTATTCAGCATATTCCTTTCTCTTATAAGTTGCTTACATTTCATATACGAGTATATATGACAAATCCTGTGATGTGAAAGAATTTAGGGCAGATGGGGGTACTTACGATAACCATTGTAACCCGCAAGATGGGGGAAGTGGTAGTTTATGTCCTCATGCTGACGCTATATCTCTGAATTGATAACTTATGTATCCAGCAGCGGTACTGCAAAATGATGTCTTAGTTTTTTCGTCCCGAGATTAGTTCCTCTCAACTTGGCATCTGAGCTTGCTCTTTGTGCCTCGATGGCACCTACTGCTGCTCTATGTCCGTACCATTTCTGCCTCTGGAATGCCAGTAGGGAACCTCAGTTTGGCATCTATGCTGGTTCTTTGTGCCTTGATGAGAGCTACTTCTGCTCTATGTCCGTACCATTTCTGCCTCTGGAGTGTCAATAGAGATCCTCAATTTGCATCTATGCTTGTTCTTTGTGCCTTGATGAGAGCTACTTCTGCTCTATGTCCGTACCATTTCTGCCTCTGGAGTGTCAATAGAGATCCTCAATTTGCATCTATGCTTGTTCTTTATGCCTTGATGAGAGCTACTTCTGCTCTATGTCCATACCATTTCTGCCTCTGGAATGTCAATGGGGAACCTTTCAGCAATCATTGACGTCATATCATTGAAGTCGTTCCCTTGCCGTTTTTGTAGCACTTCTTCGGTCACAATACATTCCTGCGTATTCTGATAATTTTATACGATTCCAACATAAAAATATTCCCCGATTATTCTGGTTTAGCATACATACTTGCATAAGTAATCTAGCTTTCAGACTCACTGTATGAGCCATCTACATTTCCAACCCCCTTTGGATTTGCCCGATGGCGATTGCTCTCTTCCACGAACGAGGGAACTAAATTTTATAAAAATAGCAACTCAAGTCGTTTCTTATTATGTCCAGTTGGTATATTTGACGAAAGAAGGATCCATCTCCCAGTGATGACGTAGTGGAAATTAGGTTACGTTATCCAAAAGTGTCGGGAATACTCCTTAGGTGAACAAGTCTTTGCGTCTTAGCTAAAGAAGTCTTTGTGGAGTCTTAGCTGAAGAAGTCTTTGCGTCTTACTTCATAATTAGCGGAATATTATGGGATGAACCCCATTCTACTTAAACAATTTTATCGGCAATTTTATATAGTACACATTTCCATATCTTTGCACGAATACTTCTGTTGGAGCCTCCTCTCTTTTGAAGTTCCCCTAGTGATGAGGGAAAAGTGTTGCCATTATCATCCAGAGTGATTCTGTACATTCAATGAGTGGCTTCTTCCTTCTCTTCAACTTGGTTATAGATTTGTCCTCATGTAGTTCAAGCACGAATCATATTGTGTGTGGAGTTGGCCATGAAGCGGCCGAACAGTGGTAAAAACAATTTGATAGATCTCGACCTAAGCGATGCGACAGCTTAGCTGGAAACATATCAACTGAACTTAAACTAAGATAATTCAGAAGTCGCCGATATCTACTCTAAGAGCGATGACTCCATACTCCTTGACGTGTATACGAACATAGAAGACTTGGAACAGAACAAAGTCTACTCGAACCACAATATAGATAATCCACGTGATGAACACAATATGGTGGACAACTTCGACAGTAAGGACCCTACAAATCGCCAGGACAGACAAACCACAAGTACAGAAGATGAAGTGACAAATAAAAACTGTGAAGGCGCTACAAATAACTACAAAGATCAGGAAAACCTGAACCGTCAGAGCTAAGAACGCGCGAGTGTACACATTGTCCTAATCCACCAGACTTCCAAGAACCTCTGTTGAAAGGATACCTTAATTGCACCGAAGCCCAAAAGCACATCGATTGATCCTGACAGCGATTGAAACTGTAAGTATTTCCCATCCTCTAGAAGAAGGACTTAAACCTTAATGAAAGTTGTTTGCGTTTGGAGCAGATGTGATATTGCCACGTAAGCCACCAATCGAGGGGCATCACAAGGTATATAGCTGGGTCTGCTTGTGGCAATTGG